>VXAY01004755.1:796833-822566 GCA_013399855.1 Oxyruncus cristatus | reverse complement strand
GGAGGGTGGGGATGTCCAGCATGCTTGTATGTATATTTCAGAACCTTTTTTAAATGTAAAAGCTGTACATTTCTGGGGGAGTTCTGAAGGTTGGGTTTTTTTTGTTGTTGTTTTCTTTTTTTTTTTGTTTTGTTTTGGGTTGTTTGTTTTGTTTGTTTTTTTTCTCTCTCTCTCTGAGCATTTTGCAGTGAGCTTCTTTTATATATAGCCGACAATTTGAAAGAAAATAAACAAAAAAAAAAATGTGAAGTTCATTTTAAATCTACAGTATATCGCTGGTACAATACACTAAAAAAAAAGACTTTGATAAAAAGAAACAATAATAATAAAAGACCTCCATTTTAAATGTCATTCATATATACCTTGTGGATGAGAGCTATATACTTTTACACACTTTTTTAGATGAATAAATTATTGAATTACTGAAGCTGTTGGTGGAGTTTTCTTCTTGGGGTGTCTGGGCAGGGCCAAGGGTTGGACTTGGTGATCCTTGGGGGTCCCTTCCAGCTCTGGATACTCTGGGATCCTGGGATAGTTGTACCTGCTGTGGGCAGGGCCTGGTTGGACCCGGGAGGCCCCTTCAGACCAGGACACTGTGGATTTACAGGGTCATTTCTGAGCACAGACGTGTCCAAGTGACACTGGGTGAACAACCAGAGCCCCCAGGGCTGCTCCGGAGCGGGACCAGAGGCCTGTTCCACGTCCAGTTCCCACAGGAATAGTTTTGGGAAAACTTAGGGCTGAATCTTCAGATAATGCCTTGGGTTTTGTACTTTAAGAAGTGACAAATTTGTGACCTCCCCGAGTGCACTTTAAATACTCTGAAGTTCTTCCCTGTCCATCCTTGATCGTGGTACCACCCCCCAGCTGTGGCCATCCCGGGATGCAGGAGGGATCCAGCTGTGGCCATCCCGGGATGCAGGAGGGATCCAGCTGTGGCCATCCCTCAGTGCTGGCTGAGGGAGTTTCTGCAGACCCAAACTGCTTTCCCAGCTCATCTTCACAGCTCCCTGCCTTGCAAAGTATCCTCAAAGAACTCCTTTTCCATGAGGAGCTGGAGCCTGGACGTGCATCCAGTGACTGGGGGCAGGAATTGCCACTCTGTTCCGTGGGTTTGGGATTTACTCTGCAGTTAATTCCAGTCCACTTGAATTTTGGTGCCTCTTATTTCTGAACTTACATAGTTACAAAATACTCCCTAAGATTTTGCCTTCTTCTTTTTAAACTTTCAAGTTTGTTTCTTTTAGTCCACTTTACTTTTGGTAAATTACGGTACCAAACGACAGTGAACAATTCACCTTGTGTAAGTTCCCACAGAACAGTCGCACTTCGGTCGTCCCCTGTGAGTGCTGTGAGTACCTGGAGTCGCTGCATTTGTTAAACTGAGGTTACTTTGTGGCTAATTTAGTGGCTTTAAAGACAAAACTACAAATTAAGTACTCTGTTCCATGAGGACTGTAAGGAAGAACTGAATGAAAACATTAAAATCTCAGTTGATTTGTAAGAATCATGGAATATTTATGACACTGGGTACAGTACTGTGGTCATGGGCCCTTTAACACCAATAAAGAAAATGTTTTTAAAGATCAGGCCGACATTAAACTGCTTTTCCTCTCCCAGCTGCCGTTTCTATTTCTGACAAAATGTCGTGGCCACCTGAAAACCATTTCAGCACATGTAGAAAGCATCAGAAATCATGAAGTAAGCATGAGGTTTATGGTCAGTCTCCCACCATTTGCAGTGGAAATGGAAACAGCCCCGAGATCCCCAAGCAGGAAGTCTTTGGTCTCTAACAACAAAGCAGGATTTATAAAATTACGCAGCTTCCCCTTCCCTATTTTGACACTGAACTTTGACCCTCAGACTGATGTTTCTGTGGCAGCCCCTGGTTTGTGCCTCACTGGCTGTTCCTGAACAGGTATCAAAGCAGGAGTCCCCAGGGGCTTCCCAGGGGACATGGAAACCTCTGGGCAGTTCTACCAAAACCTGAAATACCCTTCCAAGGCCTGGGAAAAGATGACACCAGTCTGTGTGTGAGGCCAGCTCCGAATTCAGGCCCTGAGCTGTCAGTGGGTGAGACCCGACCTGAGCCCCGCTCTGGGCAGAGCTGGCTCCAGGCTGAGACCATTCCATGTGTGGCAGCTCTGCCTCTGCTTCCAGACAGTGTAACCAGGGATGAGCATATCCAGTAGAGCTCACAGAAGCTATAACCGTAGAATACATGCTCGTTTGTCTGATAAACTTGAGCTTTTTTGCTTATTGAAACCTTTCAGAATTACAATTTTAAAAAAGCTTCCCCCGAGGGCCCCTTTGCAGCAGGGACACAGGGACTGCTGGGAGCTCTTCCTACAAGAATGTCTTTCATGGTCCTGCAACACCTGCCAGAATTTCCTGGCTCTCCCTGGTTGCTCCACAGAGCCTGGGCCCCGATGCCCAGGGCCTGGGGTAATTCCAGCTGGCATTGCTGGTCTCTCCCGTGGCTCTGAGGGCACTCAGCAGTCTCTGCTGTTCACACCTCCTGCATCCCCCAAAGCCAGGCTCTCGTTCAGTTCTTAACCCACCCTCTGGTACCCAGCCACCTCCTCTGCCTTCCCATCCCAGGAATGGGGGGTCTTTCCTACCTCACACACACCTTTTTCCGTGGGACAGACATTGCATTCCAGAAAGACCTGCTCCTGTAGGATCATTGCCATCCACACAGCACCATCAGCTCAGTGATGTTCACCCAGCTGGGTCCTTTTAAGGGACACAGAGAGGCCAGCAGAGAACTGACACAGCCCACGTGGCAGCCAGGGCAGGCCTGGGGCCTTCACAAATGGGATTTATTTTCCTTACACAGCAAATTGGACATATGTTTAAAAAAAACCTCCTACCAGCCTGACACTCTCTTTATTTAAATATTTTGCCATTGGGAAAATGTCAGGCTGGTCTAAATCTAGGAACAAACTGAGTCCTCAGATGCATCGCTGCTACTGGGAGTGTTTTGAGAACTTCCTGCCAGTAGAACCCCCATTAAAAAAGGATCACACAGCCCTGTAGGAAAACCTCACAGGTTGCTGTAATTCTGTAAAACCCAAGCAATACTTTTTTGCCCTTGCAGCTGGGTGAATACTGTAAGAATTCTTTTTAAGCCAACCTTTTTTTTTCTTTTTTTTCCACTTATTTGTGATTTCCTGTAGTCAGTGGCAGCTGTGACATGTCACATTAATCACATCTATGCGGGATTGTCCTTATGGATAACTAGNACAAAGCAATACTTTTTTGCCCTTGCAGCTGGGTGAATACTGTAAGAATTCTTTTTAAGCCAACCTTTTTTTTTCTTTTTTTTCCACTTATTTGTGATTTCCTGCAGTCAGTGGCAGCTGTGACATGTCACATTAATCACATCTATGCGGGATTGTCCTTATGGATAACTAGGAGCCACATCCCTGCTCTTCCAGCAGGGGTCACGTTTTGATGGCAAATGAAACTCCAGCTTCTCCCTAGACCGGGCTTTAAAAAAACCCAAATTAAAGCGCTCACAGCTCCGGAGCTGGATCATTAAAGGTCAACCACGCGAGCAGGTGTGGGTTCATCGGTCAAAGCCTCCACCCCAGTTGTAATCAGCGGCGGTGGTAATTTCATTAGTGCCTGGGGAAAAGACAAGCCCGGGGAGGCAGGTGAGGGCTAAGGTGCGTCTGGCAGGGCAGGGATAGTTAATCCCGGCAGGGTAATGGCCCATGGAAGTGCTAAAAGAGGGGGCTGGAGCAGGTCCCCGAGCCGCCGGGTTAGGCAGCGTTTGGGAGTTAACAGTAATTGCCCCGGCATTTCTTTCCCCCTTCAAAGGCAGAGCGTGTGCAATGACACACCCCGCTGCCCCCGGGATCGGGGGACGGCAGAGAGGGAAGGGACCTGCTCGGGGACACGCAACAGCAGCGCTCCAGTCTGGCCTCAGGGTGACTTTAGCCATAAAAAACTGGCAGCCCAAGTGGAAAACAGCTTGTACTTACTTCAGAGTGGGCCTGTCCCACCAAGGTCCCTGTTCTCTGCTGCAGCAGGGACAGAGGGACAGAGGACACCCCTGCTTTGCTGTGTGCAGTGGAGCTGCAGATCCCCCCATCACTCGTGTGCCCTTCTCTTTGCACCTCGTTTTCTACTTGGTTTTTATGTTGGGCCTTTTCGCTGGTGAAACATTGCTCTTATGTAAAGAAATATCCCACTCAAGTGAACATCCAACACCCTTTCCATAAGTACATCACCTCCCCTCCCTGAACAATTTCAGCCAGAAGCCAAGAGAAAGTAGACGCTCATTTTCCAGAATACCTGTGCTTTCTTCAGTTATTAAGGCTGTTTGGGTGGCTGAGTGCTCTGTCCATAGCAAGCACAAACCCTTTGCTGCAGATTCTTGATCAGGGGTGAGGGAGATGTGGGGTGACCTCTGTTACAGGTGCAAGACTCTCATCTGTAGCCCCTCCAGCCCAGTTCCTTGTTCCTGGGGACACTTGCAGCCCAGGCTCCCCGGGAGGTGAGAGGCACCGGCACTGTGTTAATGCATAACCTCGCAGTGCCCCAGGCCAGGCACTTATGGAATGGAGCTGCTGTTCCAATTTGCTGTGCAGCCACTCTCCAGCCCTTCAGCCTCCTCAGCAATGCATTTGCAGTTATTAAGGGTACAGTTATACAGAACAACAGCTCCAGATTTAACGAGCAAATAAGGAAGGCACGGTAAAGGGATTGGGCGGAGAGGAAAGAGCTAAACTCTACTTCTGAACCTGCCCAAACCGAGGTGTGATTTTGGGCAGATCGTTGGCTTTGCTACTCCTTGTCTGTGTAACAATTAATGGCATTGACACATTGTCTGGAGCTCTGGTTCACCGTAAGGGGAAGACTCTCAGAAGAATGCAGAGCATTAGTTTGCAAACTTCAGTCAAGGTGATAAAAAGTTACCCAGGACAATGAAAGCTAAAACTTCCTGCAAAGACTTACAGAAGGATCCCAGAATGTTGTGGAACTGGTCAATAAAATGTCAGAAGGAATTCATAGCGACCCACAAAAAAATTTAAAGAAAATTATGCCAAACACATAGAGGTAGAACTGCCCCTAAACTGGGATACAGGGTCCTAGGATATCCTAAAATAAATTATCTTGAGATAAGTTAGGATGTTACATTCAAAAGATCTCGTAGTTGCTGTAGGTATTGCCATGAATAAAAGTAGCGTAAT
Source organism: Oxyruncus cristatus (assembly GCA_013399855.1). Classification (NCBI taxonomy): domain Eukaryota; kingdom Metazoa; phylum Chordata; class Aves; order Passeriformes; family Cotingidae; genus Oxyruncus; species Oxyruncus cristatus. The sequence continues at coordinate 817,365 of VXAY01004755.1, read as the reverse complement.
GCCTTTGAAAAGTTACCTGTGAGGACATAAAGAGAGAGAAAAAATCAGGGATCCCAGTCAAGCCACTGCACACACACAGCTTAGAATCATAGAATCATAGAATTAACTGGGTTGGAAGAGACCTCCAAGATCATCAAGTCCAACCCTTGATCCAACCCCACTGTGATTACTAGATCATGGCACAGTCTCATCTTAAAAACCTCCAGGGATGGTGAATCCACCACCTCTCTGGGCAGCCTATTCCAATGCCTGATCACTCTCTCTGTAAAGAATTTCTTTCTAATATCCATCCTAAACCTCCCCTGGCAGAGCTTAAGGCCGTGGTTCCCTGGGCCTTTGGGATGTCCCTGGGCCCATCCAGTCATAGACAGGGTGGAACAGAACTGCAAAGGTGCAGAGAAGGAGGGCAAAATATGACTGAAGACATGGAATGCCCATGATAAAAAAGACTAAACAAATCAGCCTCATTCACTCCAGCAAAAAGGAAGTGGGAAGGTGGGATGTCTGAGCCAAACATGAGCAGAGCAGGCGAGTGGTGATGCCACTGAACCAGCCCAAGCCCAGCCCTGTTCTGCTTTTCCCCTGTCCTTACACCCCAGGACACATCTCCTGGTGACAAATCCTGTCTGGAACCCAGGGGATTGATTCATCACTCGCACACGGCCCAGAACTTTCCTGCCAAAAACGGCTTCACCCCGGATTCAAGGCAGAGTCCAGTGAAATGCAGAGATGCATCTCACTGGCGCTCCCGCAGGTTGGTAACAGGCAGGGACAGCACCTTCGCCTCCTCCTCCAGGTGCACGGAGGGCTCCTCTGGCTGTGCTGCAGGTAACAGTGCCGGGTTTCCAGCAGGTTTTTATTAAAGAGCTGCTCTCCTCATTCCCAAACCAACATGTCTGAGGAGCTTGGCTGAAATTTTAGCATCGTTAACACCCCATCAATGCTGTGTGAAACACGCCCGTAGGCCAAGGCTGGGGAAGTATCCATCTGGAATCCATCCCTGGCAGGGATCAAAGTCACATGAGAGCCTGTCCCTGGACGTTCGGGAGACTCTGCTGTGGGGAGAGGAGCCCTGCGGGAGTCCCAAGCACTTGAGACATCTGATCAGGTCTGGCTGTCAGTGGCCCAAACTCTGTCCGTGAATTATGCTCTGTATCCCACTGCAAAGGGACCTCGCTCCTCTTTGACCAGCAGGAGCCAGGTGAGCCCTCACTGCTTTGCAAGGTGAAACAAAGCTGAAGCTTCCAGCAAGGAGCAAGTCCCAGCTGAAGGGCAACACTCTGAACTCTTGCAATTAATCTGAGGAGGAAGCAGAAGAGCAGACATTCTGCAGCTGGCTGGACTGAGGAGCAAATCAGTGCAGAGATGGGACAGGGAAGGAAGACATTCCTGTACAAAAGCTCTGCTTTGTTCCTGTCGTACTTTGTGTCAAGGCATCAGGGAAGGAACTGTAAAACTTCGGACAGTTTTTTTCAGAGTCCCATGCCCTGCTTGAGTGATAAAAATCGCAGGCCGTAAATATATTACATCTTACAAAGCACATCTCAGGGCATTCAGGGCCTGCAGCAGGCACACCAATCCAGCTGGGAACTGTGCCCAGTTCTCCCTACTGGCCTGGACCACATCCTGAACTTCTCCAGAGGTGTGGGATCTCCACTGAGCAGAGCAGTGCAGAGGAGGGAGTTTCATTTGGGATGGAGCCTGATAAGTTCCCACACAGCAAGGTGGCTGAAGGCTAAATTATCTCCTTCAGAGCAGTGAAGGACTGATATGCTTGAACTCTGTAAGGCTGGAGTTACTCAAACACCTCCTCTGACTTCAAGACTTTGGAAATAAATCAGAAGGGGGCTGATTAATGCCAAGCTCACACCCTGCTCCCCCTAAAGGCTCCAGAATTCAGGCATGGCATCCTTTGATCCAAGAGAAGACCTTGCAGTTGTATCTGTTGTGCCTGTCTCTCAACTAATGGACTCCTTTTCCCAGAGATTTTAACTCTGGCAGGACTTGGCCCTCAGCACATATCAATTGATGTATAGTGCTTGTCTGGACACATTTGGACCAGTTCTGATGCTCTGCCCCTTTCTTCTCTCCCCTGCTTTCCAAATAGCCATCCCTGACTGTTTATTTTGGCAACGCCTGCAAAAAAAAAATGGTCTCAATGAAAAGGAAAAATCCATTAGGAAAAGCCAGCTGAGTGCTAAAAGGCCCCTAATCAGTAGAAAGTTTAAAGAGCACCGCTCTGAGAGAGGCTGTGGTGCCTTTCCAACACCTTCCCAGCAATGTGTGAGGCTATGACATGTCAGAGTGAAGCCCCAAACACAGGCACTGTGCCAGAGGAGCTGCTTTCCTCGGGGCTGAGGGGAGCGTGTGTGTCGGGGTGGGTGGTGAGGAGGGAGCTGCTTGTGTAGAAACAGCTCCATCACCGCAAACAACGGCACCCAAATGTGTAAGATTTCACCAAGCTGGTCACAGCACACAGCCTTGGCTGCTCCCAGGCAAAGGAGAAGCTTGTCTGCAGCTCGGGATTACAACTTGACCAAAGCCGAGGCTTGGATTTTCAGAGTAAGGGGATGTCACAAAGCCAGCTGGGGCAGGAAAGCAGTGCTGGAAGAGGATCTGCTGCTGTGGAGAAAGAAATGCCCTCAAAGTATTGTTTTCCTTGGTGTCTGAAACCCTGAATTCAGCCAAGAGCTGGAGAAGGCAGGGATAAGGTTCAAGCTCAAATGCAGCTGCCCAAAACCCACCTCTCAGCTACTGATCCCAGCTGAGAAATGATGGTTCCCTTCAGCTACGTGAGGTAACCGATGTCCAGTCTGGGTAGACTTCCCTGCTTTGGGTTGAAAAGCCTCTGTATTTCAGACACCATCATCTAACAATTCACAAGGTCACCAAACTGCCGAGTTCAAAGCACCACCCAGAAGTCAACAAACCACTCCTCTCAGTTCCCCTACGAAGAAGAAAGTTGCATGTTTTCCTTTCAGAGAGTGATCAAAATATTTGCAAAGAACCTGTTGCTCTATGAACTGCTTTTTTAAAGCTTGATAGAAACAGTCAGGGTTAGGTTTAGCTCCTTCTCCTTCATCTTCTGGAGGTTTTAATCCAGTGTGTGAGGGAACCCAGGCACAGTTTACCTCCAGCAAGTCTCTGCCACTGAAGTCTGTGTACACTGCAGCACCACAGGTGAGCTATTATCTGTCACCCAGGCTGTGTAGAACCCCCCATTCTATACAAAATTCTAAGACATGGCTAAAAAAGGTCAATAATTGAAATTATGTTGGGCTATGCATAAAGCCATTCAGGAGGCATTCAGAAGTCCCATTATATAAATATGAGTTTTTCAAAGCCTGGGGACAAATGTGTTTCCTCTATCTGGAAACTTTAAACCTCAATGAAGGAATATTAGAGGTCCTATATTATTTTGGGATATTCCATGAAGATTATCAGAGGGCTGGAGCCCCTCTGCTCTGGAGCCAGGCTGGGAGAGCTGGGGGGGTTCCCCTGGAGAAGAGAAGGCTCCAGGGAGACCTGAGAGCCCCTTGCAGGGCCTAAAGGGGCTCCAGGAGAGCTGGAGAGGGACTGGGGACAAGGAATGGAGGGACAGGACACAGGGAATGGCTTCCCAGTGCCAGAGGGCAGGGAGAGATGGGATATTGGGGAAGAAATTCCTCCCTGTGGTGGGGAGGCCCTGGCACAGGTTGCCCAGAGCAGCTGTGGCTGCCCCTGGATCCCTGGAAGTGTCCAAGGCCAGGTTGGACAGGGCTTGGAGCCACCTGGGCTAGTGGCAGGGGTCCCTGCCCATGGCAGGGGGGGGGGTCAGATGGGCTTTAATGTCCCTCCCAACCCAAACCATTCCATGATTCAAAGTGTCGTAATGTCAACTTTTAAGAATCTTGCATTTTACAGGAGGGCAAGAAGCTATTTTTGGTACTCTTAGAAGTCTTCCCGTAACTCCACAACCAGCAGGTATTCTGGGCCTTCCCAAGGGATGCTGGACTGCTGGCACAGTGTGGACAGGCTGCCATAGCAAACCAGCCACACCTGGGCAAGGCTCAGCCCATCAGTTTTTCAGTGATCTTGTGAGAGAACTTGATTAGTTCACTACTTTCACCTGTCTCTGCCCTTGGCCAGCCCTGGATTCCCACCTGTGTCTCCTGCTGACCAATCCCAGCAGCCTTTCGGGTACCCACAGGTGATAGAGATGCACACACCCGCCCTCCTTCCTACCTAGAGAAGCCTTATATAAGACCTTCTAGGGCCATTAGGTGATTTTTTTTGAAGAGTTTTGGGTGTTTCTAAGGTGTTGGAGGAACTATTTCCAGTCTCTGGGGTCGCTTTCTCCCTACAGAAGCCTGCAAGGTAAGAGGACTTCTCTTACGATGATAAACTTTTTATGTATGTTGTGGTATGTTGGTATTTTTTCTGCTGTGCTACCTGGTGATTTGGTTTATTTTGTTTCTGTGTTTGGAAGGACACGTGCAGATAAAGATGTGTCCTGGCAAGTTGCTGGGGTTTTTTTTTTGCCTGGTGTTGCCTGTTTCGAGGACTTGTGCTTGTTCTGGTTGGGTTGCAGTTCTCTGACTGCATAGGTGAGGTTGGAATTTGACTGTTAAGTGTGGTTGGGTTTGTGGTGGGTTGTTTTATAACAGGCTGTAGTGACTGCTTATATTCCTCCCGAAGGAGCTCAAAAAATAATTTACCTTATCTATACCCTGATCTTACAATCAATAACAGATATTACTCCAATTTCCATTGCTCAGGGAATCTGAAAAGCTTTATCAGCAGTGGTGACCTAAGCTTTGATTCACAGGCCTGTACTTAGTACCCTTCTCTGTCCTCTCTTTTCTTATCTTTGCTGTTAGAAAATCAGCTCTCGGGCTAAGTATTTGTTCTCCATCCTTGATAGACTGAAATTTTAGTGGTGGGTAGAAATTTTCTGTAACAGATTGGATTTTCTGGTAAGAATTTCGGTGCTAAGAAGGACTTGCTGAAGGATTGGTGGTACATTTAATGACAGCAGTGCTGCCTGCGTGGCAGGGAGGCAGGAGAGAGAGGCCAACCCTGAGTGCCATCACAGGCCATCTTCTGTCCTACTTGACACCTATTCTGTGGTCCTAACATGCTTTCGACTGCTTCCACTCTAATGACCACAGATCTGTGAGTTGCTTGGCATCCTGGAAGGCTTTAGAGATGCACTGAAAGCCATATAAAGGGATGTAGAAGAGGAGACATGATTGGATCTTGTGCGGAATTGATGGAGGTGAAGTTTAGGCGGAAAAATGTGTGCTTTGCATTTTCTGTTGGTTTGGCTTTGCTGGGTTTTATCCCCTAATTTTTCCGCCGTGAGGTTTCAGTGCTGCTGAACTCGAGAGTTACCTCTGACCAGGACCAAGGTGTTCCTTCTCCTCCCCAGCTGGGAGTAGACAGCGATAGCGCTCCAACCACCGTTCCTGCAGCTCTCCCAGCCAAGTTTAGACGAGGATCTGTCACTTGGGCAGCGAGAGTCTAGGAGACTGAACGATTTGCAGGTCCTGAACGTCTCTGGGAGAACGAGGGTCATAAAAGCCCTCCTGAATGGGCACTTTACTGACAGCGCTCACCTTTAATGGCCTTTTTGTGAAGTTACAGCTTGGCTTTTAGGCCCTTTTTGCAATTCATCACTTAATCCATACGTGCTCCCCTGGCCAAGAGCCGGACAATGGGGCCCACTGTGTCTGGTTTTGTTATGGAGCAGCCGGAGTGGCTTTTAACTAAAACAATGTATCTGAAGGAGAAAAATGTATTCACCTTGAATTCCCAGCGGATCCAACTTACTTAAGGCTGCTCTGCAGACACCGGTGCGTGCAATCAATGAAATCAAAACTGAAGCCATGGAAGTATGGCAGAAAGGAGTAAGAATGTATATGCTTTTGCATGTATAAAATATGAGGGGAGGAAATGTGCAGGGAGGAAGGAAACAACTTGCAGTGAGCTCTGGAAAAAGACCATTCTTTTTCTGATATGAAGTTTTTCATGACTATTAGGGTGTAGTAGACTGGCAGGGAAGGACTGCTGCACAGCCCTGGCAGCAGCTGGGGGATAGGCCCTTTCAAAAATCATGTGTTTCCTGGGACAGATCAGTCCTGTAATCCATTCGTCAGTTCCTGTTAGGAATTGGAGGTGAAAAGACAGTAAAAGTGATGCCCCTCAACAATGCTGCTGCACAGAGGGTTCGTGGGTTACCTGGGAACATGTAAGTGGTAAAACGGGGGTAGCCAAAACCCTGCTGGGACCTGGAATATATCAGTCTACCTTGCCTAACTCTCCAGCTTCCAGATACAGATGGAAGAGGTGTCTGCACACCCTCACTTGGGGGGAAAGGATTCCTTCCCTAGGCATCAAGGAAGTGTGGTGCCTTCTGGCACTGCTGCCCATCACTGACAGACACCAGTAATCCGTTATCACAGAATGGTTGGGGCTGGAAGGGACCTTAAAGCTCATCTCATCCCAACCCCCAGCCATGGGCAGGACACCTTCCACTAGACCAGGTTGCTCAGAGCTCCATCCAACCCGGTCAGGCTTGACAGAAACCTTCACCTACAGCAGGGAGCATCTCACTGAGGTCTACTTGTGATCCCACATGTGCTTCCTCTTTCTGGGGTGCTGACTACTGTGAATCCAGTGGGAGCAGGGACCCCTGGTACAGGGAAGGATTGGGATTCAGTGTGGTGGGGGAGGATTAGGATCTACATTATCACCTTTTGGCTCACCTGGCCACTTCAAGGTGGGGCTCTCAAATGAGAGCACTTGGCAAAGGGTAATCTTTATTTTCCCAAAACCTGAGCTGTCAAATTAAGCTTATTTTTTTAAATGAGATGAGACTTTTGGCTTAGGTTCCAGTTAAGCTAGTGTGGAAAGCTACACATCTCTGGAGGTTTCTAGAAGCACTTCAAAAGACTAAAGTCAAGTCTCCAGAAAGCCGGCAGGGAACACTAGACCCGCCCATGGAATTTATCCCACTTTAATTTGGCTCTAGGCACCTAAAGTAAAGCCACGAATTTGGCAGTCTAATAAGTGGGTGGCCAGTCCAATACTTTATAGAGTAGCAACCATTGACCTCAGTTAATTTTCTTTCAACAGTTGATCTCTTTCTACACTCATTCCACCCACGTCCTGATTTTTATCAGGCCTTCAGTCTTGCAAAGAATCTCTCTCAGAAAGTGAAGCAGAACACATTCCCCTCCTTGGCTTAGATGTGTAAGTGAAACCAAATCAGGCAACAAGAAATGGGCAACAGTGGCATTTGCCTGTGGGGCCTGGGGCTGAAGGCCTGTGTGCAGCGGGCCTGCTGAAGCATTAGCTCCATTTGCTTTTTGTCTCTCAGCCCCCCACACCTGCCTGCCATTTAGCTGCCTCTGAAGGCTGGCCAAGGGACAGCAGATCAAATAATAAAAGCCACATTGAAGCAGTGTTTCAGCTGAAGCAGTATGAGTGGAGGCGAGATGGGGCTTGGAAAAGGCTCCCTGTAAAAGAGCCCACACGTACATGCGAGAAGGTCATTAACTCGTGCCTTGTGCTATCTTTGCAGTCTCCGCTCCCTCTCTCTCAATTATTACATCAGAAGGAAATGAGAGAGCACTTTGCCAAATACTAATGGACTTGATGTTTTCATAATCTCAAGTGCACAACAATCAGAGCTGTTTATTTTCCAAAGAAGATGGGAACCAGGGGAGGAGGCTGAAGACTGTGCCATTCTGTTGAGGAGGGGGGAAAAAACCCTTATGGAGGAGAGCTGAGACTGAAAAACAAGCATCCAGGAACACTCTTGTTGTTACAATTCTAACACTCATTTCTGGGCTAAAGGTAATGAGAGTGGCCAGATAGTGTCGTGTCCCAGAGCTCACTGACAGCACAGGCCCAAGCTTGCAGAACACTTTAGAATCCCATTTCAGCTTGAATTCAGAAGCTTTAGTCTGCTTTCTGTATGTCTGAATGTAATGATACTGCTCCAGATTTGGAGCTACTACTGAAGAGTAGCCAGAACCATTCCTGGATGAAATGTGGTGCTGAGGGGACAGAGGATGTGACTGAGCTGACGGGAGGGGTCTCTGCAGTGGCACGGAGTCAGTTCTGTTGGCTGTTCTCAGCAGCCAGTTTCCCCATACCCTGAGCCTGCATGAAATCCCAGGGCTTGTTTACAAAGGGAGCTTAGTAGGGTACTTGTGCACCCTTACATTTGTGCTAGTGTACAAACGCTGGAGCCAGCGGGGACTGTGAGGTTTCTGAGCTGCTGGAGTCACCAGGCCATTCCCCTGGGGAAGGATTGACATCCCATTGGTGTGTTATTCAGGAGCTATGGAGGGTGTTTTTTTCCACTAAGTGCAGCCCAAGTCATCAATAGGAAGATAAAGACATTTTAAGTTCCTCCTTGCTGCTCAGGCTTCGGAAGCTTCTGCCTTTGACAGGAGCCTTAAAATTTCAGTCCTCATTAGAGCTTAGCAGGCACCATTAACTGGAATGTACACAGGGCTGATGTGGCTGATTTACCCAGTCACACAAGTGAGTTTTCAAAGGGTCCCCCAAGAGCATCTTGCATGCTCACATATAACCTTTCAAAGGTCATAACCAGAAAAAAAGCTTTGCATAATTTGGGAGAGTGTTTGGGCTGAACTGGGACTTAAAGACATTCCCAGTGTGTGCATGTCCTTTTTTATCCGGTGTGTGTGTCTGTACAGGCAAATATTCTGAGCCTTTGACAATTCTGCACTGGGTTAAGAAGCAACGGGCTTCTTAATTACCACTATTTAAGAATTTTTCACCCACTTACCACTCAGATTCCAGCTGTCCAGTACAGCAAAGAGTTTACAATCTTGTCTCCTTCGATCTTAATACTGGTGGTGCGTGTCCTGATAGTAAAACAAAGGGCTGCCTCTCTGAGGAATGAATAACACAAATGTCGAGTGGGAAAGGAGTTCCTGTCCCCGCCGTTAAAAATCAGAAGGCTATTTCGAAATGGTGGATCGGGCACTGGAGAAGAGGCAGCGGAGGAGCGGAGCCTGTGCCGTTCTGTGCCGGCGGCTCCCGGGAGGTGTCGCCGCAGCCCAAGGCTGGCGGAACACGGGCTGTGCCGCCGCACCGGGACAGGGATGCTCGGAGCGGCCCGGGGGACCCCGCAATCCCAGGGGTTAGGAACACACTGCTGCGGGCCTCCTGGATGGCGCCCTGGCAGCCGCAGGGTGAGGGGTCCCCGCGCAGGTCTCATTGGCACGCTCAGTTGTGAGGGCTCTACCTGGGCAGGGCTCAGGGTGTGCGGCTCTACCCGCCAGCTGCAGAACCTGCTGCGTGGCAGCCTTTGCATTAAAACCTAATACATGTTCAAAACCAGAGGGATTTTGGACTCGCTGTGACAAAAAAATTGAGGTTTTGCATATGGATGAGACCTGATCAAGAGCTGTTTTACTCATTAAAGCAGATGCATTCAAATAAGGCTTTCACTGAGAACGGGGTTGTTGTAGAATATTGGGACTGCATCATGAGTGGAAGGCAGTGCCGGACATCTTGTGGACCATGTCATTAATTCCATGCTTTTAGAGCATCGTAAGTGTCGTTAGACTTTAACAAGACAGGTGTGTAGCACTTGTGTTTGTGGCCCTTGATGGTACTGCTTTGTACTTCCAAACAGTACTTGCCCAGTTCAACAGGGGGTCAGGACTGGCTGGTCTTGTGGTGTTTTCGAAGTACAACCTGGGCATCAATGGACAATGTAGGGTGGTGACTTAGAGCCACACACAACAGATCCAGAGGTTTTCTATACACCTCTGATGCAGGAATATTTTAGCATCAAACTTTAAACATGTTTTGCATTCCAAACTGTGATTATATGCTGCTGGTATATTGGAAGAGACTGATGTAGCTGAGATAGAAGTGGTGATTGTCCCACACACAAAATTAAATTGTATATAGGAATATTGAATTTGGATGGGCTACCTGTGTCACTCAGGGAAAAAAAAAAAAAAAAAACAAAAAACCAAACAACATCCTACACTGCAGAGACAATACTTAGAGGGAGGTTAAAAAAATCCCCAAAGCAATGCAAGAACCCCACCAAAATCCTAAACCACTGGGCAATCACTCCCATCCTTCAGAGCTGATAGCTGGAAATGTATCTGAGCCACATCATGAATAGAAAGTCCATCCTCCAAGAGGAAGCACAATGGGATGCTCTGTGAGCCATGTGGATCCTCCCTGTGTTCCACTTCCGTGCTACTCATGAGAATCTCATGGAAATCTCTAATTCAATGAAATCTGCCTTTTCCCATGTTTTGTTAGTGTTCCCTCAGTCACAATTAAGAGTTTCTTTAACAATTCCCGCCCAAAATTTTATTAGTGTCTCAAGCAGCCCAAGGTTAGAGGTTTTCCCCCCTGTCTCTCACAGTGTATTTCTGCCCTTCACACCCACTGGTGACCCCATCAAAGCACCCTGTTTACTGTTCTCACATTCCTTCTCCTAAGTATTTCTGGATGCAGCATTCAGGAGTTCTCCTTCTAGGAGCTTCACTTGCATTTTTAGTGCCCCCAGTCCCCTTGTTTCCTCCCGTAAGAATTTCAGTGCATAGCTCAGGCAGGTACTTGTCTCACTCTAAGCAGTGGCCAAGGGCTATTTAATGGTTTGGGTTTATATAAATCACAGTGCCTGCCTGCCTAAGTACCTGTGATACATGGTGAAAGCACAAGTTTTTCTGCTAGAAACAGGTTTGTGTTGAAAATGAACTAATGCACACTTAGAACTTCCCTCAGTGAGGGCCAGATGAAAGCTGTGCAGCACAAGTGAGCCAGCTCCCAGCTGTCAAACCTTTCCTTCTTTTTTGGACAGTGTGTAGGAGTGTTAGTTTTTTGGTTTAAACATTTTTTCAGAAGCAACAGAGAGGGACAGGTAGTGTTGTGGTTTCAGGCTCTTTTGTCTTCAGCTACTTTTAGATCATAGTGGGTTTTTTTACATGTTAGAATTTTCCTCCTGAAGCTTCTCATGGAGTACCTGAATTTGTGAAATATCACTGTGTGATTACTGCCCCTCACCTAGGACAGTTAAAAAGCCCTCAGAACCTTGTTTGCACCTTTTTTTTTTTTTATATTGCATCCTCTCAATTGTGTGTGTGTGAAGATGCCCTAGAAATGGACTGAGACCATAAGTTTCAATGCTGGTGACAAAAAGAGGTTAAAACTACAAGCAACCAGTGTAATTTCTCTCGGCATTAAATGGTTCTCTCACCATTCAGATGGTCAAGTGTCTGTGCTGATAAAGCACCTCTTACTGTTGGGCAGTGCAGAGTTCTCCTGTCCAGCACATCTGTGTCTCGGGGTTAGGATCTGCTTGCTGGGGCTCTCCAGGCTGTACCTCCACTTGTGGTCCTCCTGCACCATGGGACTAAACACAGGCCCGTGGCTGTGAGGAACCCTGGGGAAAGAAGAAAAGGGCTGATGCAGCTGTGAGACATTGGAGTTGTTCCCATAAGCTCCTCTTGAATGGAAAATGGCAGTTATGGTACCTTAGAACAGGAATGGCCTATTGGCAAATCTTACTCCCATTAGAGGAAAATATTTTAAAAAGTCATCCCTTCCATGAAAACTTTAGAGTTTGATGGATTTTAATTCAATTATTTTCAATGAAACTATAATTCTGGGTGAATAAAACCCACGGAAAGATTGTGGCTCCCCTTAGGAAGTATAAGCACCAGGGTGGAGATCTGGTGGAGAGGCATTGGCAGCTAAATATTTGAAAGAAAAACAGGTGATGGAAGAAATGTAGGCAAATGTTCTGCTGCTTTTTGCCAGCTTTGGAACAGCATTGTCCAGCCGCAGCATCACCCGTCAGAAACAAACAAAAAAATATCTGAAGGTCACATTTTCAGCCTCCCGGAGTACTCGAATCCGGGGCAAGTGTTACGGGGACAGATCCAGGTCTGCGCAGCATTCTTCCTTTTGTGCATCACCATGGTAAACAGTGAGGGTTGCCAGGAGCCCGGGTGCATTGTTTGTCTCGCTCCCTCCTTCCCCAAATGCTTTCTCGGTGATTAGTTACTGAGTAGAAGGGGCTCCAGTTACCACGCAGCCTGCCATCCCTCCCCGTTTCGTTGCAACTAATATCCCACCTGCGATGATAAGGTTTAAACTTGTTTAATCTCCCGGCTTAGCTGTGGTGTTTTAATATTTTTAAAATGGTTGTTTCAGAAAGAGAGGGATTTAAACAGGTTTTGAATAAATAATAAAAGCCCTTCTCACAGGTTGCAATGCAGGCCGGGAGGCACGAACCATTTTCATCAGGTCAGGTTTCACGTTGGGTTATCCCAAGGTGGCCTGACTTTGTGGCTATGGATTTACAATGAAACAGTCAGATGCAAAGCAGTTTATGGAGGAGAAACTGCTTTAATAATGCATTTCCTGCTCAGCAAACAGCAGATACAATGACATTCACGGGGAATGGGGAAGGGAAGAAAAGGAACCAGTTTCTCCCCGGAGTTTAATAACTTTATTTTTGCCCCTACAACGTATTTGGGGAGATAAAGGTTGACCTGAGAGACATCAGAATGTACAGCTTTGGAGAAAAAAGACAGGTTTGAACATCTCAGGCCTGATAACCTGAAGCCCCATCTGCGTTGTTTCAAATTTAAGGGAAAGGGAATAGGTTCTCATTTCATGGTCAAATTTCAGTGGCGTAAACATAAGACTCTTCCTCTGGAATAACCTGGATAAAGTCCTTTGTGCTGGTGTTTAGAACACATTGATTTGTGTCCCAGTCCTTGCTCCCTGGATTGTTCAGCCCCAAGAGAAGCACTGACAAGCTCCTGACCTCTCTCCTGAGCCAAACCAAAGCCGTAACACCAGGTTTCCAGAAGAGCCTTGTCCTCTCAGTCCGAGCCACTGGGATGCACATCAGGCTTACAGAAGACCATGTAAGACTGGGATTGTAAAGCCTGGAAAACTGGGCAAGACTTTCACAGTTTGGTTCAAGGCAGTTCTCAGTTCTCCTGCATTCTTGGGCACAATTTGTGTCAAAATTGGGGTAAAACAAAGCACAGTGACTAAAGCAGAGGGGGTCTGCCCTTTGCCAGAAAGCAGGGCACTGATGTCTGGTTCAGCTCCAGGGGAGCCCAAGCAGCACCAACTGGGTGACCTTAGTGCCATACAGTTATTTTCCTGAGGTTGCAGAAAAGAGAACTTGGGCACACAGCTGTTGTACAGATAGTGTTTCTATTATTTCTGCTTGGGGAAAAAGCCTTGTCAAACACAGTAATTTGAAGTGATCTCGGAAGGGAACTTGGCTGCGTGAGCTTCAAGTGAAGGGAGAGCCATTGTGTCTCCAAGAGGGGTCTTGCCAAGCTCAGAGCTTATGCTTGCACAGATGAATTTGGAAGTGCAGCTCTTATAAACTAATTAGCTGTGACTAGCTAAGTTAGCCAGGTCACCCCAGATGGCCTCCTTACTAACCTGGCTGAGAAGAGGTGGACACCCAAGTCACTCTGGGGTGGCAATGAGGACAGGGAAAGGGAAAACATTTTCATTGGTGTGTGAAACCCTCTCTGACACAGCTAAAATTACTTGTGAGCTCCTGCGGGAAGCTTTTATGGACAAAACAGCAAATAAGAGCAATTTACTTCATAGCATATAATCATATTTGCAGTATTCTTGCCTATTTGACATAACCACAGGGCAAAAACATGTAAAATCTAGATGAGATTGGGTAAATACATAATAATAACAAACCACTGCCTCCATTGCACCTTCTATTTGAGGGAAAAGAGGCTGTTCCAGCATGATTTCAAAAGCACCACTCTAGTTTTGCATCACCTTGAAACAGTGAAGTATTATCCCTACCTTTTTAGCAATGCCACAGAAGTCAAGTAGGGACTTGCTCCATGTGCTGCTCACTCTGTGAGAAGCCCTGTGGGCAGAACCTAAATACACTCAACTGCAGTTGTCTGCAGTCGACATAAAAGCATCCTTCCTCACCAAAACCAAACAAACCCCACACCTAAATTCTTCATGGGAAAGATGTGGTATGGCAGGCGGAGGGGGATGTATGATTTTGGAAAAAGAGGAGAGGGATAACAGTGAAACTGGGACTCATTTTTCTACTAAAATGAGTGGAGGAGAGCTGAATAAATACAGATAGGCAGATTATGTTGAGGATCCTTAAAAGGGTGAGGGCTAAAAGTATCAATATTAAAGTGAAACTTGTATGGCAGGGCAAGCAAACATCCTTCCGTATGTTCAGAATATCAGGTAAGAAAGCCATCCACACCCCTGGTCATCTTGTGTATGGAAGAACCACTCTCTTCAAGGGCCCTGTGGTAACTAAAGAACTCATTTTTCAGCTGCTTGAGTGTCATACAGAGAATTCAAACTTCCAAGCTTAAGAATGAGCTGAAGTCTAATTTTGGTAAAAGAAAAAGGTCTGTTCAAATGTTATTTAGTGTGTAGCTGGAAAGTCACTAAATCAGGCAGAGGCAGGAAAGCTCTGTAGTTTGCTACTGGATACCTGTAGGAATACAAATCAGACCTGCTGATTGCCAGAGAAGCAAAGATGTGGATCATACTTTTTACGTGTGAGGCACTACATTCTAAGGCAAAAATTCACATAACAGGCATGGGCTGCTAGGGTGCTTCAGGTTTTCAACTACCACATGTTCCTCCACAGAGTTGTAGGTTCAGTTTTTCAGAGTGTTCTGATTGTAGTTGCCTGGTTTCAGGCCAAACAAATCAGGAGAAATTCAGGGTCTTTTTTGGTGTTGTGGGTTACATACCTGGTTTGTGCCCTGCTGTGGCTGCTCTGAACTAGGCAATAGAAGCATCACTGTAGGGCAATCCCGGGGGAATCCCCCTCCTGATGCCTGGGATGTATGAGGGGACATCCATGGCAATGCAACTCGCTGGGAAAGGACTTCTTTCTTGCCAACCCCCTAATATGGGGGCAGGTGGGAGGTTATCTGTGTGCAATCCCTCCCCCAGGAAAGACACTGTTTAGACACCACCACCCTTGAGTAAGCAGGAGATGGGCAGAGAAATGGATGGAGGATTGAATAGTCCAGTAAATCACATGTCACCAAGAGGATGAGAAACACAATTCCATCTGATCCTTCTCCTTCTGGTGCTGTTGAGCACAGTGCCTTTCATGTTAGGATGTGGGGGTGATGCTCTGTGTCCTGTGTAGGAAAAGTAAGGAATAAGTACCACTGAGTAAGTTGTGTGTTGCAGCAGGAGGAGCTGAAATTCCTTTGGGTGGGGTTTTCTTTCTTGCTGAGAGTGGAAAATGTGATGGATGCAGATCTAGCTAGAGAAAACAGGAGCCATTTCAACTTGTGGAAATCGGAATCTGCACAAGTGGGTCTAGAGGGCCACGAGTCTGGTTTGCAAACAGTTCAGCAGGAGCCAGCAACTGAACGTGACCACAACTAAAAGAAGCAAACCCAATGGGAAGAGCCATTTGTGAAACAGGAATTATTCCTTGTTTAAGTGCAAGGTCACTGGAGTGTCTAGAATTGGAAGGGTGACAAGTGCCCTTTGGTGAAGGATTAGGGCAGATTTTTTTCTGGCAGTTCTGATTTAGGAGTACGTACTTGTGACCATCGCTTTCAGCTATGCTGGTTAACTGTCTGTGGGGCAGCAGAACAGGCTGGATCACTGAAATAGCTGCCTGGAGAGGTTACTTTGAACCAAAAATAAAATTATCCGCTTCAGCTCATGACCCAATGTACTGCCATAAAGCCAAATTTTAGCAGCTCAGATAAGTAGCTGGGATTAATGGGATGGAGGAATCTATGGAAAGATCTCCTTCAGAGGAGTTTGCTGAGGATGGAAGGATGCTGTGGACATTACCTTTTAATTTTTAGGGGTCTGATCTTCCAATCACATACTCATGTGAGTAAACCCTACTCACAAAGATCTTGTTGACTTCCAACAATCCCCCAAGAATGCAATTTGTAACCAAACCAGCTGAGACTTCAGCTTCTGCCTTAGAAGAGCACTTCTGTTCAGACTTCTTACTTCAAAACACGTTAGAAACAAAACTATATTTTCCCAGATAAAACTAACCCACTGCCCTCTGTGTCAGAGGCTCTGCATTGTTTGTGGAGAAAGCAGCTTTTCCCTGCCAGGCCCCAGTGTCCTCAGGTGCAGGACATGCATATAATTTGCTCTTGTACCTCAATCAGTGAGTGAGCAGAAAAATAGAGGAAATTAATTTCTCTCGTTCCTCTTCCCTCTGTCCTATTTTTTTCACAAGAGCCTTTTAAAAATGTTGCTTACTCTATGATTATACACAGCAGGGGTTTGTAACAACCTCGTCTTAACTCAACCACCTCTGCCCTTGCTGTGGAATGATTGGTTGCCTTGGCAATCTTCTCTCTGCGGTGCTCAGGAGCTACAATTACAGTGCTTTTCTCAGTAGAGATCCTCTTAGCTCCTTTTCTTAGAAGTTCGTGACAAGGAGACACAGAAAGATGTATATAATGGATTTTATTGCTCCAGCCTTCTGCCTCCTTCAGCCCTGAAGGAAGCAGAGCTGCGCTATCTAAACCTGTCTGCAGCAAGGAGAAAAACCTCCTGTTTGCTTCGAGGAAGTGCTGTCACCGAATGTCACAACCGGGCACGGGAAGCCACCGGAGGTGGTGACTCCAGCCCCATATGAACCCCGAGGACTAGAGCGGGAGCCTCCCGGGCCATTCCAGAGCGAGAAGGGACCATTGTTCCGTATTGCATTACAAAGACTTCCCTCAAATGTGCTTTCTTTGCAAGGAAAATGATGGCAACTTTAACTGCTGGCTCTGCAAGCTCAGGCTAAATGCAGATGAGCAGGACTTGGCACTGAAATGAGAGGGCCAGCTGCCTCAGCCTCCATCAGTTTAGATTTACAGGCCAAACCTGGCGCTAAACGACACCAGTCACATATTGTCTGCGTACCCAGTGACAAACAAAAGTAAAACCTGTGTCAGCTCTGTGACATTTGCAAAAGACACTGAGATCCAGCGACAAAGATGCATTATTTTTCTTGACTGTTGTACTTGTTCTGCTGGGTCAGCATGGGGGTTTAAAATAAAAACACTCTGTCCCTGAATTTGAATATGACTGGTAGTAGAGGGGGAGCAAAGCTGCCAAACCAGCAGCCACATAGTAGAGCATTATTTTAGGGAGATATCTGAGGACAGCAGAGACTCTCCGTGAGCAGTGGATGGATGCACAAAGGGGTCATACCTTGCTTAACCTACATGCTGGGGCTCTGTACTGTGTGAGCACCCGAGCAAAGACTCCTGGTTTTCCTCCTGCCGAGGTTGGTAGGCTCCAGTTCGTGCACAGCGAGGGAAGTTGTTCTCACCATGCACAAACCGTGGGACTTCACACCAGCGATGCCTAATTGCAGCTGGCATTTTGGACACTCTCAGTGCTTGTGCCAGTGGGCACTTGGCTGATGAGCGACATCCCTTCTGACACAAGCAACGTGAAAACTGTGGAGGAGACTGAAATGCTGAACTGCTGGTTCAACAATTAGGAACCTGAAGAGAATTAAGCAGTCCTAAAGCCTAAACAGTTCAGTTCTAACTGACAAAACACAATAAAACAGGAAGACAGGTTTGCAGTTTTGTACTCGTGGGTCTCCTTCTCTTTTTCTCTTTCCCTCCCCCTCTGCTGTCAGTGTGACTGGAGATGCTGCTTTGCTGTAAGGTGGCAGCCACCAGCACTGGCTGAGATGCCATTGTTAATTAAAGTCCTGGTTCTCAAGTGCTGCTCAGATCCAGGAAAGGGTGAGAAATGCCGCATCTGAGGGCCACTGGAAGCAGTCCCATCTCACAACCAAATTCGCTAATGCTGAACACTTCCAGGCAGATCCCACTAACGCTTGGCGTGCACAGAACAAATGCAAATCCAACCTGAAGGAACAAAACTCCACTGATAACAAAAGCTCTTAATTCAATTTAGAAGTTACATGCAATGTATAAGGAGCAGCTCTTCTCGTATTGGGTGCTTGTTCAGTACCTTGGGAAGGGTCCCTGCTCTCGAATGGCTGTGCAGTGGTCGGGAAGGAAAGGGGCAGTTTCCACGAGACTAAAATACAATGATTCTTTTCAAAGTTTAGGAAAAATCAAGTGCTACTCTCTGACTTGATAGTCCACATGCCTGGCAGTGAGTCTACCAACACAAGTGCTGGAGTTGTTGTTCCTTGTACAGGTGTAGATGTATGTAATGAGCCAAGGTGAAGCAGATTTCCATCCATGGGAACCATCTCTTTCCTGTGGTAAAGTGACTTTGCGTCAGAGGAGGAAAGGACTGTAGGCCTCCACTGTGGTACTCAAGGGTTGAACATAAAGTCCAATTCTTGTTGTTTTGGTTTTGTTTTTTTTTGGTTTTTTTTGTTTTTAATATTTGTATTTATTACTGGTGGCTTCAGTGTAACAGTAGATTTCGATGGGAAAATGTAATCCAAAAAATGGCCTCCTTGTAATGTTCTGAGCAGTTCTGTGCAGGAATTAATCACAGAGCAAGAAGTCAAAGTAACTTGCATTCAAGGTTACTTTTATAAAGAGTGAGCACCTGGAGAAGGCAATCAGCGTGCACACAGACGTGTTCGGCTGGCCTAACACAGTTTCCTTGCTGTTAAGCACTTTCTAGACTAACCATCTCTTAGACTAAGCATCTATTTTTCCAGTGTTTCATTTCTTGGAAAGACTGAAACTGGTGTCTGGAGGAGTCAATCAATGTGATGAACACAGAACAATCCTTCTTTCTGGTCAGAGCATTTTGCTGCTTGGTCTTCCAAACCTGACATTCAGTGACTCTGTTGCTCCATCAGGCAAGGTTAATCCTGCTTCATGGTCCTGCTTTCAGGATTTAGCCATTTCCCAAATCAAGAACTGTGGTTTTCTGAGTGATCTATAGTGTCAATCAAACTCTTCATAATGAGCATATGTAACTTACCCAAATGTAACACAGAAATAAAAATCACTGGTAGTCTCGTCTTTTAGTCTTTATGTAAGAGCTGGTGATGTTCAAAAAGCTTAAATCTGGAGTTGGAATGTGAGTTTACTGCACAGGGCTCCCTGTGCTGGCAGTACCATTTCTCTTGCGTTGTTTACCTGCACATTTCAAGGACAAAACAGCAAATGTGATACCTGGGTACCCTTGACTTTGGACCAGCACAGAGTCAGTGGCAAAGCCACATTTGCTTTTTCTTTCAGGAACCAAGAAATCCAATAGAATAGTTGGAGCAGTTTTCTGCTTCAGCAAAGACACCAGTTTGGTTTGAGTCATGCAAGGGGTATAATTTCTGCCCCTTCAGGGCAGAAATTGGCAACCATTTAATCTAATTTAAAGCTCAGGGCAGAAGGCAAAGAATGATGAATCCATTGAAAATTCAGTGAGACATTAACAGAGAATACAAGGACAGCTGGAATTTGGAGGGGATGCCAGGTTTAGCACCTCTGCAGCATCTTTGCAAGTACAGGATGTTTAGTAACCCTGTGGATGTACGTCACTACCTGCATTTGCTTGGGAGCAGTTACTGTTGATTGCTCTGGAATTCTGTTTAAAATGTATGGAATCTGACAAGATTGTATCTTGAGGTGGCATGCAAGCTTCAACTGCACTTAACTAAATCTCAAAGAATCTATGCATCTTTACCTTTTTGCCCTCTTCTTTTTCTCGTGTTTGTTGCACAGTCAAAGGAAATAGCTTTTTACGTGAATGATGATTAATAAGCAGCCCTGCTGAAGGGTGATGGTGTTAAGAGCAGGCTCCTTTAATAGACACTTTAAAATGTGTTCTAACATGCGAAAATGATAGGCTGTCAAATCACCTTTCAGGTGTACACTGAGATAATAACATGGATTTGAGAAAAATGATAAGGTAAAATACACATTTTTACAGCATGAAGACAAATAGTGAAATACCCACTTGCCTGCCTCTATGGAAAATAAGGTGGAAAAATCCATTTAGAGTGGAATTGTGAGTAGTCTGGACATCTCCATTGAAATATCAGTTGAGTGTGTCTGTTGTTATATTTTTGCTTGAATTAAAGATATGAAGCATTTTCAGTGTCCATTTCTCAGCTGCTATCAAATATTCCCTCAAGGATGAAGGCATCCCAGGACAGACTTTCTGTAAAGGTTATGGCCATACTTTCAGTATGTGAACTTCTAGGCAGAAATAGAATGGGATATTTTAGAAAAATACCCCAATTAATGGGAAACTGTCAATAAAAATAAAGCAGTAGCATGTCTGGTTTACTTGAGACCAATGATAAAACATCACCCTTTCTCTTTGGGAAGAATCTTGACAAACAGTAATTTAGGTTGTGGACTAGTGAATAGGTAGCTGTCTCTATTTTTTGGGAGTATACTGCAGTCCAGAATCCCCTTCCCTGGTTGCTGCCTTGACCTCTTAGGAACTGAGTGCCCAAGGATTTTAACTTAGATACATGTAGGGAGTAACAACCATTTTCCTATTCCTTTTAATGTTGCCATTTTCAAGCACCTGATAAATATCAAATCCTTTCCTTTTATATGGGGG
>VXAY01004755.1:773660-796821 GCA_013399855.1 Oxyruncus cristatus | reverse complement strand
GGGGGGAAGGGGAACCCAACCCCAAAGCAAATAAGCAATGCCCAGAATGCCAGTTTGAACCATGCAGGTAACTTTCCTCACCTGAGCAGGTTGCCCTGGGGAGACAGGGTAGATACCCTACGTGGAGTTGTTCCAAGCTCTTCAAACCAAGCATCAAAGCAGCAGCCCTCTGGCTCAGAGGTGAGAAAATGATGCCCTGAGGCACAGCTCCTGTGTCAGGCAGATAGCAAGTAATAGGCTCATAAAACAATATTTGAAGGAAGGTAAAAAAAAAAAAAAAAGAGCATGAGGGAAAGGGAAGAGGTTCTTGTTAGCTGCAAAGGGGAGGCTTTTCGATCACAATCTCTGACAAAGAACAGCACTATTTGGACAGTAAATCACTGTGGCCCAGAGAAACCTGTGCTGATAAAAGTCTGACAGGCCAGGGAAGAGGTTCAGGGTGGCTTGCAGGGAAAATCTTTCATTCCAAGCGCACACAGCAGACCAGCAGAGGCAGGAGGAGCAGGTACAGGCAGGCAGTCCCAAACAGGAGGGTGAAATGGGATTTCGGCTCTTTCTACAAAGAGGAGAGGAAAGCCCCTCTCCGATGCTTTTAGCTGGCAAAAAAGAGCTGCCTTAAGATTAGGGTTCTTCCACTATGTATTCTTCCCATCAGTTCCTGGGTCTGGTGACAGAACCCTAAAGGACAGGGCAGCAAGGCACGTGTCAGTTCTGTGGAACAGACTTGGGCAAGCACTGCTTGTTGGGTGGCAGGTAGTGACGGTCAAGGAAGGTGTTTGGAAGTCACACAGTCTGTTAAAAAGCCTTGGAGAAGGGAAAGAAAGCACGTAGGAGCTGGTCAGACTTGAGCGCGGTGAGTGGGCTCAGTGACATTCATTCAATGAGAGATGGAGGAAAAGCAGGGAACTGAAGAGTTCAAACACTTCTCTCTTGATTCCTCAAGCACAGTGGGTGTGGTATGTGGAAGACCTGGATTAAAGAGGTGATTAGAAAGACAAATGGCAAGGAAAGGTTTAAGAAATGTTCAGGCTTTTTTTTGTTTCTTTACTAATGGAAGGACAGATGGAAGAGTACACTTTGATATCAACCTTGATATTGACCTTCACACTATCCTATTTAAACTATACCTGCTTTCCAGGGGCTGCTCTGTAGCATTCCTGTAGAATCCTCCCAACACTCTGATATACCTCCTACTTTCCAGTGTTCCTCTTGTGTTCCATCCCTCCCAGGTTTCAGGGAGGTTGATACAAGGACCAGGTGAGAGAGCCCCCCATGCAGGAATTTGCTCCTGAACCATTGCTGACAGTCCTGCAAGGGTATATTGTGCCAACAGGACAGCAGAGAGGCTCTAAGTGCGTCCAAGATTCTATTTGTGACATCTTAAGCACTTAAGAGTTCATTGAGGGTATTTTATGATGTCTAAAGGTACAAAACAGCAATTATCTCCCTTCTGTACTTGAGGTTTGCCTTTTACTGGTCAGAGCAGGTTCTCTCTGCCAAACAACACTTGCCCAGAACATCTTGCTGTGTCCTGTGTTTTGCATTTCAGTGCTGACCCAGCTAACTTGGCATTCATGTGCACATTACAATTTCCTTGTGAACTTTCTTGGTACAGCTGAGGGGCTGTGGAGGGAAAAATCGTACATAGGTGTAGAAGCATTAGACTGTGCTATGAATGAACAAAAATCTACTTAAAAAGTATTAAACTATTTTAAAAAAGGCAACAAAACCCCAACAAACAGCCAGAGTCTGCTGCCTTCCTTGTCTAGGATGGAAAGCTGGAAAGGGGAATTCCGGCTCCTGCCATTACAAATAAATCGCCAACAGCAAGGAGGCACTAACCAGTCAGACACGGTACTTTCCCCAGGAGAAGAGTATCCTGTTATATCACCCAGAAACATTCTAACCTGAGGCAACTGATCTTAACAGTTCAGTGTCTTACATTTAGGGAGAGAGAAAAGAAGTTGCTCCTCGGTGAGCACTTGCCTCAGAGGCCTCTCAGCCACTTTGGCTGAACAAAGTGTCTGTCCTTCCGTCAAGCACTTACGAGCAACACGGTCCCAAACTGCACTGATTGGGGCTGTTTAATTGGGTACAGCTTGTAAATCTTCTCACTGTTGAGACAGTGTCTTGGAGCCACTATCAAAGCACGTAAGTGGAGTCAAATTAGATCAGATCACAGCTAAATCCATCCCAGCATCCTGTCTGTTACCGCGGTCATTAGAGGATGTAAATGGAAAGCTTCGAAGAAACAAGGCAAGGATCAAGTATCTTGTACCAAACCAGTCCTCCACAGGAATTGGGGGTGTAACAAATAGATGACTGATGTTCTCGTAACAGGCTTCCACTGGAATGAAACCCACCTTTCCCTTAGCTTTGAAACTGCAATCCAACAGTCAACAAGTTGGCAGAAAAATGCATCTGTAATGGGTTAAGATAGGAAGAGTTCTCAGCAGAACTCCCCCCATGTTGACAGAAATTAATGTGGAGATGACAGAAGACTTCAGCTGAAGGGAGGGGTTAAAACAAAGTTGAGGGCTTGACAAAGTCTTCATCCTTGGAACTAATAACTTGGCTTAAAAGCAGTCATTTGCTTCTTGACTTAACCCTGTAACTTGCTTCTTCCTTAAAGCACTGGCACAAGGCTGTTGGATATTTGAGGATACAGAGATGCTTTCAAGCTCAGGTTTAGCTCTATTTTAATTTTTAAAATATTAAACCTAGGCACAAGAAAGACTAACTGCAGTACACTGTTCAGGCCACTCAGGTGTTAGATGTGGGCTCAGTTTACTGCAGACAGAAAGGGGCAATGAAACTGGCCCTTCTCAATCCTCTGCTGGATGCTTTCAGTAGGAGCCTGGCAAGTAAAGGAGCACTGGCAAGTACTTTTGTGAACATAACCTTGGATTTTTTTTTGTTTTTCTTAAAAATGCCTACTCCTTCCTCCAAGAAATGGATAGGTCTGTTTTGTTTTGAGTTGGGGTGTTTCTTTTTTTTAAGTAATATATAGAAATTTTGACTTCATTTTATTCGCAAAATTAATAATTTAGAATTTAGTCAGTGTAATATGAACCTGATTTTTTTTCCGTCTTGATTTTGCTGTCAGACACCACCACCCCCCAATTAAATTAATTATTGAGGCTTAATTGTGGGAGATCTTGTGCTGTCTAAGAAGCTGAAGGGCAAGGATGTCTCTCAGTTGGTGACTGTTTCCAGCCAAGAGCAGTGAGGGGATAATGTGTTTGTATTTCTCTCTTCCAATTCAATGGGCTGATCCAAGGTGGTCACAATCCTGCAGAGCTTTCCCAACCGAGGACACTTTTTTGGGAGTAGGTAGCAAAACGTCCAGCTAAGATCCTTCTCTTTTCAAAGATTAGGTCCGGCGAAGCTGGAAGAGAAGGTGTGGAGAAATTCCTTAGTCACACGATGCTCTGCTGCCTGTGGTGTCATAGAGAAAAACGAGCTGGCATGTCAACCCTTCTTAAACCAAACCAAAATTCAGGTGGATCAAGTCATGCTGTGGGGAACTAATGGCATCATAGTCAGGTATTCAGATGAAAAGACATAATTGCACATGTAATTATTTCACTCTCGGTTTCTAAAACCTACCTGCCAATTAATCACCCAGTGTGAGAGGCCCTCATTTGGGAAATGGGGTAGCCAGAGCTTTCTGAGGTTCTGACAGTCCCTGGCCCCTGTGTGCACTCGGGGATGTCTCTGTTTGCTCTGTCAGTGTGGATCTGTGTCCTTGGAAGGGAGCACGTGCCCTTACTGTCCCGTAGGCCCTGGGAGGTGAGAGCAGGTCCAGCTCTCCAAGGTCAGGACGCGGCCCCCCCGCGGCAGCGCTGCCCTGTCTCACCCAGCACAGCTCCTCCCCGCTCTGACAGCCTGGCAGTTCATCACCCACATGAAAGCTCTGATCTCCCCTGTTTGTCAGCAGAGCTGTCACAGGTGAAGTTGTGCAGATTTCCAAAGGTAGGTGAATTACAGAGTCAAACATGGCTGGGGGGCAGAGGCAGAGAGCAGGCAGGGACTGTGTAGTTATTTAAGGCTTCAGGATGTCTCGGGCACGGTGCTGGGTGCTTCTGGCTGGCTCTTGCCCATGACTGCACTGGAAGAGGCCTAAGGGACAGTTCTTGGAATTCTTCAGATTGTCAAGGACCTGCTGCTCAGCTAAGAGGCTACATAGGGATCTCTCAGCTCTAGGAGGGAAAGATATAAGAGCTGTATTAAGCCACCTTTTAGACTTTCAGATTTCCAATATTTATATCGAGAAGGGCTTCTGAGACTCAAACCTCTACTTTTTTATACACAAGTAGGCTTTACTTACTTTTCCATAAAGTCTTATATTTTGAAGTAGTTAGGAGTCTTAAGAGCACAGAAAATAGAGTCCTGTATGTCCTGTAGAGAGCCCTGATACAAGGCTCTGAATGTGAGGGTAATTCAATGTCGTGGTTCAGAGCTTTCCTAATCTGCCAGAATGCAGAATGAGGCTTAATTGTTGGTGTTGATTTGTGAACAACAACAATGAACACTGGCCAGTCATGTTCTGGTTTTATAGCAGACACTTGGAAACAGTCAGAACCCAACAATGATTTGAAGGACTCCTCAAAAACCAAGCAGCAGACACCTTGGGCAAAGCCTAACCATGACTGATAATGCAGGAAAGAGAAAGGTTATGGGTCTATCAAGCAGGAAAACCAGTCACACTAAAAGCAAGAAATGTAGTAGGCAGAACTGATCAATCTATGCACCTAATCCCACTGGTGTTCCAATAATAATTTGGCAGTGCTCTAATTTCTCTGTAACTGGTCATGCATTTAACAAATACACAGGAAATACTGGAGAGCTTCATTATTTCACATTATTACTCATTAAATAAAATTCCTCCCCTTCCCATTGGTAATCAGGTGGCTCAGTGGCATGCTGGGAGGGCAGGAAGGTAAAAACCAGGGATTATTAAATACAAAATTGACAGCAGAGTGAAAGCTAAGTTCAGTTCATTCTGAGCAGCTAATTTTGTGAGAGCCTGAGGATGGAAAGAGGTCAATACTCTTTGCAGGCAAAGTCAAGGGTCAAAATGTGCTACCTGCACACTGGGTGTTTCCATCTTCCCTGTCACATGTACACTGCACCTATTTGTGTGGCTGTGGTTTGTCCCACTCTCAGTCCCCTCTTCCCGATCTCTCCAACCTCAGTGCTACAACACACTTCCCTTGGGAGGAAAAGAGTGGTGACAGTGATCAAAAGAGATAATTTGGAAGTCTATGCCAGGCATCAGAACGGTCTCATAAGGAGCAGAGCCACTTTTAACTCTACGAAACAACTTCATTCCAATACATCTCTGGCCCAGAGCATTTCTTATGTGTACCCAGCAAATTTCCTGTTTCCCAGGTACCTATTTCCTAGGGTTTGGTCAAGTGATGAAGACACAGACCTTCTTCCTTGCAATTCTGTGCTCTGACACCTATCCCATTCCCCACCTCTCTGAGAGCAAAGAAGGATATTCTCAGAGATATTCAGAGCATTTGTTTGGATATGATCTCTACCTAAGTAATTAGGAACACTTCAGAGGTGAGATTTCCCAAGTGTCCCCCATATGGGCATATGATGACTCCCTGTCATGAAAATAAACACATTCTACTAAACACTGTCTATGTATGAAAGAATTGGCACAGATAAATAACTCGTGGTTTATGTAAGCCAAGGTTCTGTGTCTTGCAAGGACCAGTACAACTGCTGCAGATGGAGGTGAAACAAAATAAAAATCGATAGGACAACTTGCCCCAAGGGGAATTCTTCCTAATTGTGCAAAGTTAGAGAATGGCTGAAAGATGAGTTCAGACAGTACAAAAGGAAATAGATATCAAAAAAGGGCCACATGCAGGCAGGGTTTTTCGAGTTACACAACCAAGGTATTTGTTTTTTCCATGCAGACTAAGTTTCTTTGGAGTTTATATGATGTTTTTTACACACTTGGGAGCAAACAGCATGCTTGGTTGTGGCAGGACAGCGCAGAGGGCTGCCCTCACCAACACCCGTGGAAGCTCTAACTGGCTGTGCAGGGTGAGCACTCCCAGCACAGCCCCTCAGGAGGGTCACGGCGAAGCTTCGGTGCATCTGGAAGGGGTGTCTGGTTTCTGAGCAGAGGCAGAAGCGGGACCCCAAGGGGAGGCTCTGTCCCTGACCCCCTTTGCCCTCCCTTGTTCTGATCTTTATTGGGCCGTCTGCCTCGTAGCATCAAAGGCAAAAGCAGGCCCGTGATTTGTCCTACAACAGCTCTATAAAAAACATAATTGCCCAATAACCCTCTGTCTGCAAACCAAACCATCTTCCTGTTTCTTCTCTCATAAAGACTATTTGACAAGCCTGTTCCATCAGCTTATAAAAACCTAGAAGTAGTTGCCTTCCCTAGAAAGAAACTACACAGAAAACCAGAAAGAAACTGTTTTCTTACATGGATATGTAGTGTGTGTATACACACAAATATATACACACTAAGATTTCCACAAGTAAAATACCTAAACCACTTAAGACAGCCAAGTCACCTACTGGCATGGCAAGCAGAGGAGTTATTCCTTCTTAAAATAAGGACATAACCCTTCACACTGAATTCATAGGGTCAGAAATGTTCTGTCCAAAATTGAACAAAAGCTGCTAAACTAAAAAGGGAATGACCTAAAAGAGATGCAGCAAGAATCTTCCTGGATATCCTGGCATTGTTCTCAAGTCGCATATGATCAGACACAATGGCAGATTTTTTTCCTCTTTCTCTCTTAGAGCTTCTTTCCCCACTCGATAACATTGTTGCAAGACTCACCAATAAAAATGATTCTTCAGCCTTCCTTTTGATAAGTGTGCAGATGTAAATTGTCCAGTCACCTTCTGCTTAATGTAGGGAGTAGCTTATTCGGGTGACATTCTGTCCTCAAGCATCCTTGAGAAAATACAGAGAAACTCCAAATTAAAATTGCTACACCTAAGCTTTAAATCTAGATCACTTTGTACTTCAGCCACTAAAAAGTAGCTTGAAGTAATCCTTTGAATAATCTTGCTTCTGATGAAAAGCTTTTAAAAAGATCAGTTATCCAACATCTTGTCTGACTGTCACAGGTCTCATTTGAAATATTTAACGTAGATATACAGTTAAGATTTGATTTGTGGTGCTGAGATTTACACTCCTGGCAAATGTAAGAATATTGCATTTTAATTTACTTTCAATACAAAATAGTTGCTTTGATATGCCTGAGAACAAACGCCTTAGGATCTGTTCCTCCCCAGTGACGTCAAATAAGAATTCCTCTATTAATGTTAGTGGATGGATGAAGGATCAGGTCTTCAAAAACAAACAAGGAAATAATTTATGGCTACTGCTATGGGTCAAATGTTGAAGGGTTTGCTTTACTGCACATGCAAGCCTGTTGAAGTCGATGAGGACCTCGATAAGAAAGGTGGTGTCAAAACTGAAGGAAGGTGCTGATTTCAGGTTCCACACAATGATTTGGGACCCAGGATTTGATTTTAGTGTTCTTCCTCTGAAACAGAGGTCAAGTGAAACCCCTCTGAAACAAGGGTAAAACCAGATATAGTTGAGGCCATGCTGAGCAGATGTATCCATAGCTATAATTTTGAATAATGGCAGCAGCTGTAATTTGAAAGTTTCAAATAATACGATAATTTCACTCACAGTACATAGGATGTCTCTTCATGTATCTTCATAGCTTTTTTCAGTCTTTATATAGGAATGAAATATTCCTTTTCCATTCAGTTATCTGTGCTCTGGTTTGTATTCACGTAGCTAATTGTCTCTGTGGGACTGAATCTTGGTTACAATTATTTTATGCAGCTGCCAGTTGCTTCTGGCCGACAATCTGGTTCCAGCATTCACTCTCTTGGTTCCTTGTCGTGCGCTTGGTTCATCTCTGTTCAGGGGCCTCCTGTGATTAGACAACCTAGTTGTCAAAACAGAACCATTTTCCAAGCCTTCTTTTCTGTGTTCTCTCTGTTCATCACAAGGTCACCAGTGGGACTCAGCTCTGCACTCCCCCAGTGGATTCCACCCCAACTTCTCAGTAGTTCTACTTCTGAAGTATCTTCTACCCCCTCTCCAAGCCCTTTCCTTCCCTTTGTGTCTAGTGGAGAAGCAACACCTCTTCATCTCTTCATAATTGGGAAGAATGAATCTCCAGAGTAGGTACATTTGGAGTGACCTGCCTGGTGTGGGCATGAGGGCCTGTGGCCCAAGGCAATCCAGTTGGCTCATCTTGCGATGCGATGTGGGAGTCCAACTTGTCTCAAGCACTGTCAAGCCAGCCTTAAAAGAACCGAAGTCAGCATCTGCATCTTTTTCCTGGTGTTTCAAATCTTCTTAGTGCTTCCCCCTACCTTCCCTCTTAGTTCATCAAAGGAGAACACAAATATTCTGAAAACCCTTTCAGCAGGAGTGTACATTCATGGGGTGAATGCTGAGCCCCCCCTACGATGACATGTTATTTCTGGTCAGTGAAGAGTCTCCCCTACAGCAGAGCAGGGCACAGGTAGTCACACAGCTCAGTCATCCCAGTCTTACTCTGTGTACTGCCCAACCCAGGAATTCCTCCTTCCTTGTTTCTACCAGTAGTCTTGTCCTATGTTCAGTAGCCTCCTCCTCCCACCCAGTTTGTCTCGGGGACTCCCCTGTGATTTATCCTCCTCTTTGCCGAGGAAGCCTCTGGGCAGCACCGCAAACCCTTCCCTGGCCCTGCTCCAGTCCCACGTGCCCCGTGCAGAACCCAGGCCGGTCCCAGAGCCAACTGCTACCACAGGTACCTCCACCTGGGGGAAGCAGAGAACCACACAGCTCCTGACTTTTGGAAGGTTCCTGAGCACTCCCCTGCTTTCAGGTAGGAAGCTGGCTCCTAAATATGCCAGACTCCAGCCTGAATAGTTGTGCCAGGGCCAACACCAGTATTGAACAATCAGAACTTGGCCCAAAACCCTGTTTGGGCAGGAGTTCTCCTCTGAAAGAGACACTGGGTTGGTTGGTGTTGTCCTGAGAACAACTGGACTGGCATCGCCTTTGGGAAGACTGATACACTTGGAGGTTTATGGGTCCTTCTTCCATGTAAACACCAATTTGGGAATCTGTTTAAGCCTCACCCCTACAATGTTTCAATTTTGAGGGTTTCTCCTGAGGGAGAATTGGACCCAAAGGTGGGGTTTCACCTGTGGCTTTGGGATTGATGCAACAGAGTGAGGTTATAAGAAGCAAATGACAGGATGTTGGACAGATTGATTGCTCTTGAAGTCGGAATGTTAAACTTGTCTGGGCCACTGTAATGCTGTATTCTCTTCCTGAGGTTGTGTTACACACCTTGAGTGATTACTACAGCAGTAATTCCTAATCCTACAGTATCGGGAAAGAAGAAATTGTACACCATTTGTGAGGATATTTACTATTAGTATGCAGTATTTATGCAGTAAACTGTATTGACCTGTATGAGGAAAGCAGAAAGGTGCTGGACACAGCACTTAGCGTTGTAGACTGAATTTTGAGCAGAAAATAGAAATTGAATGCCTGCTTTTAAAAAAATGAATCAATGTGTCAGTGGTAAAAAAGTCCATGCTGAGCAGCAGGATTTGATTTACAGTCTCCTCCAAAGATGCTGGGGTAGTAAAAAAAAATGATAACTTGTCTTGAAACATTAATAAACCTGCGTTGGCCCATGTGATACTGAGATCTGTGGCCCAACACCTTCAAGCCCAGTGCTTTAACTTCAAGACTCCCTGCACAGCAACTGTTGCACAGAGTTGTTTAAAGTGAAGGTCTCAATCCTGCTTAGCAAATCTGTATGGTATAAAGTTGAGCTAAACCAGAGCCTTGTTAAACAAAATAGGGCTCAGTACTGGCTTGGCAGTTTACTCCTGCTGTACAGAACTGAGAGTCAAAGTAGAAGCAGATTAAAAAAAAGGTTGTGGAAGAACAAACCTTTCCTCTTGCTCCATCACTCAGGCTCTTACACATGTTGAAAAATAAACAGCCACCAACTTTTACAGCAGCAGGATTTGGAGTGTGCTATTGGGAAAGCCACTAAATCTTTAAAGGAGGTACCTTTGGAAATATTTTATAGACACTCATCTCCCCAGCAGGAAAGCTAGTGCTGGAAAGAGACATCTTTAACAAATAAATAATAGTTTATTAAGTCACTTGTCTCCCCAGCAGGAAATAAACTGGGGAAGGAGGGTGGTGGGGTGACAAAGGAAGGGAAACAAAAAACGTTACCCTTGCAACCCCTCTGCTCCACCAGAGCTGTATTTATTTAAAACACTCTTCTCCTAAGACAGATGGAAAAAATAATTAACCCAGCCACCCACCCCTTTTATTAAACTCCTTTGTGACCACCAGGGATACGATTAACATGGCCACCATAAAAACCCAGTCCCCTACCCTCAAAATAAAGAGAAAAACACAAGCAAGAGTGAGACACGGTGCAGGGCAGGAAGTAAATTAAGAACCTGCCTCTAGGGCAGTGAGAATATTTTTGTGAGTACCTGCTGGAAAATTTGACAGGAGAATCATAGTGAAGGGGGTTTTCTCACTTTGGTCTTGAGGGCTCACAGAAGAGAATCTTCCTCTTAGGCAACCAACTTATGTGGAACTGCCATCTCTTCACAGAGGACAGAATGGCAATATCCAAATTGTCCCAGACTTTCCCAGTTTTGAAGCTTGCCCTAATCCTCTGTCCCATGTGCAATCACAAACCATTCTTGTGGTGAGGGGCATCTCATAAACTCTTTATTCACTGGACTTGTCTTTAGTCCTCCTCTTGCTGCTGCAAGGTACTCCATGCCTGCAGAGGGCCAGGCCAGATTTGCCCAGGCAAAGTTGTCTTCATTTATACAGTGTGATAGAAGTCTGGATTTCTGCAGCTGATTACATAGCACAAATCTAGGTACATGGATCCCAAGTTGGAGATACTAATTTTCTTCTCTACTAATACCTTTTATAGTCACCTACATCTTGGTTTCCAGTTCAAACCAGCCTCTGGTCCACAAGATCAAAAATATTTGGGTCAAAGAACCTTCATTCCTTCATGATGACTCTCTGTGATTTCTTAAACTCCACTACCCTGCCTGTCATCAGAATCATGGGAAAACCAGGAGATCTGAAACCTGTCTGTGGCTATTCATATGTATTCTCGTTGGCACAGTGGCTTCAAAACTAGATGAAAACAAAGGCTAATTAATAGAAGGTTGGGGCAGGCTTTGTGTATGTTACTGCAGTTACCAGAGTTCATTCTGGAGGCATCACTGTGCTTAGATGCTGACTGCACTGTACTATTTCCGTGTTATGTTTAGCAGTGAAGTTACCCTTTCTAAATGTGTGTCTGCTGACATTCCCTCCTGACTGCAGCACTTCATTTGTTAGGATCACCCCAGGCTAAAGGAGACCAGCCAGAATCACTGTGTAGAAAAGGCTTTTCATCACAGCAGCCTGGCTGAAAAATGTGATGCACAGTGTCTACCAGTGCATAATGGTGATGGGAAGCCATGCCAAATGTGGCAGCCTGGAACAAGAGGCTGCCAGGGTAAAATGATAGTCATCTCTAAGGTGTAAGATCTGTCAGCTTCCCAAACCAAAGATTTCTATTCTGTGATTGCCAAGGAAGCTCCTTGCACACTGTCATTATTATATAAGGAAGCACCGAAAACATTCTGAGTATTTTGGGAGAACACATTTTCCTCAATACGTTTGATTTCAAGCTGACCTGGGAAGCATTTTGCTCACCTTCTCTTAACCACAGCCCTGAGTGTTGTATTCTTTATCCCTTAGGAAAAACTGGAGGCCTAAGGGCTTAGTCAGAACCTGTTCCTATGGAATTAGCTCAACCCTTGTGCTGGGGTAGATGGTGATCATGGGAGGAGAAGTGATACCAGCTCAAGTACAGGATGAACAAACCACTTGTATGGATAAAAGGTGTCCACTGAGTTGTCCCAGTGACAACTGTTTACAGTGTCCTGTAAACACAGGAAAGAGATACCTGGAGTGCATGCAAGAAGAGCATATAACCCAGACTGATAATTGGGACTGAAATAGAAAATGCTGCCCTTAATAAGGGTCCTTTTTGTAGAAAAAACAGAACAATATTATTAGCACTGTACAGGTCAAAGTCTGTCCCCTTAATAAAGTGAAGCTTGTCTTTAGTAAAAGGGTTTAACAATGATCAATTAGTATTATCTCCCCATTCCTCTGTTCTTACTATCCAGGTAGGTCAACAGTAGGTAAAATCAGAAAATAGGTAATAATTATATCTAATTATATCTAACAATTATATCATACTATTAATGACAGGTTTGCCAGTCTGTCATTTCTTGGAAGAGCCAAGCACTACATTATGGTGTGTGTTATTAGATTCAGTGGGGGGCTGACAACTAGACTACTGTGTGTCATTGCAGACTTGAGGGAATGTTAAACTAGCAGAGTGTGGTTCAGCAGAAGGGCACTGAGTCAGGAAACTCTGATTGCATTTATTGCTGGTTCTTCCACTGGAGTGTTTTGAAACCTCGAGTAAATCACTTTGTCCCTATCTATGAAACGATAAGGGCAAATGAGCTTCCTTTATAAGACACATATTGACATAAATGGATAAAAAGCGTTCAAATGAAACATAAATGTTATTGGATAGCTGAGGTTGGGCTTGAAGCATTCCTGGAATGTACAGTCTAGGTGGAAGTGGGAATATGCTACATGAGCTGGATGTGGAAGTCTCATAAAAGTATCTTCCATGACTATGTGGAGATAAGAGCATCATGACTTTAATGTCCTGTCTGGATGGCTTTTGTACAGCAACTGCATCCTGTTGGGTAGAGCTTAGGATATGCTCATATAGCTGTTTTAATGCCTAGATACTAATCTATTTAACTACATTAAAAATTGTTCTAATTTATATGAAGTTTAGCACATTCTCAGTGAGGATCAGAGTCAACGTCCAAGCCTTGGGATCTGAGGGAGGAACTGACCCCTCTGGATTTTCAGGTTCTGGTTATTGGCAATCCCAGTATCTCCATCCTGCTGCTCTGACAACCAAGCTGTCCCTCTGGCAGACAGTCAGCAACCATTTGGTTGGGCTGGCCCTGCTCAGTGGCATTTTATCATCACTTGTGGTGTTCACCCACTGCTTATGGGGATGGATCTTCAAACAGATTTGGAGGGGTTTAAGCAATTTCCTGAGTTTTGCCCATCACCAGTGTCTTTATTTCCTGCAGCTTTATAAAGCAAACTTAAGTGACAGTCACAAACTCAGGCTGGGTTATTCTAAATAACCCCCTGAGCTGCTCTAAGTTCACACTCATCTGGGATCCTGCTGCAAAGACTACAGGGATGGAGGGGCATTTTCAGTACACTTTTTATCAGGTCTTCCAGCCTTGATTCTACATTGCTCGAATCTATCAGAATTTTATCACTCACTTGAATGGAAGCAGAAATAAAAAGCCCAAGGAAGTGGTAGTTCAGCCCTCACTGTGTAATTTTTTTTTTTGTGGATTGGAAAGAAGTAACAAAGCAGTTAGAAAACTAGTCTGAACCCTTTATTGAATGCATGTCATAAATTTTGCATTTAAGCAATTTCATCTAATATTTAACTAAGATCTAGTGGGTGCTGCTCTCTTGTTTTCTTCTGAAAGAAATCAATTTCTTAGTTCAATGGCAGTGCTGTACGAAGAAAGGTTTAATGTGTACATAAAGATTTTCAATATTTGGCTCTTACCTAGACATTTCTGATAGTGAGGGTTTAGCTTCTCTGGGATGAAGCTTTGCCTAATTAAAATGTTTAAGTTTCAGGATTGTGAAGTAAACTTAAACTAGTTGTAGCTTGTGGAGTTATCCAGGGCTTGACAAGGGATGTTAAGAAAAGCTTGAAGTGCATTGGGTACGTTCTTTGCTCTGCTTTTTTTTTTGATTTAAAATGGGTTTCTAAAGTAAGTTTCTCTGTTTGTTTATGGACATGATTTCCCTTGACAGCTTTGTCTCACTGATACCCAGATCTGTGATCCATTTGTGCATAAGACACTGTGGGAAAGGCATCCCCTGATATGACAACTAGAGCTTTCTTTTTGAGGGGAAGTGGGAGTTTTATTATTTTTTCCTCTTATTTGGCAGGTGAATAATGAAATAATGAAAGCAGATAATCTAAATCAGCACATACTAGGACTATTGGGTGATACTGGGGGATTAGAGAGGGAAAAACTGCTCGGTATTGATCATTTTCAGTAAGATAAAGTAGAGTTGCTGTGCTGCCACAGACTGTTGCTGGAACTGGTTACTAAGAGTTAGCAGTCTACATCAGAGAATATTATCTAGTAAGATTTTACTGGACACAAAATTCAGGTTTAAGTTCTTAAAAGCTAATCACAAAATGTGAAATTATCAGCCTTATTTCCAATTTGATGTCAAATAAAATGTTATACTGCGGGGTGCCTTGACTTACGTGCCACAGCAGAGTGGGTTTGCTTGTACTCAGGCAAACTTGATATATTTTGATGCTATCTCGATGTCTTTCTCAGCTAATATATATAATTTTGCTCTTCAGTTTAGCCCATTTTGACAGACAATTCAAGGAGATGGCTCAATTGTGCCAGGAAAAAATCTTTCTAGGAACTGAAATTTAACCAAAAATTTTCTGCTCGCACCAACCAACCATTTGTCCATGAATTATTGATAGCTTTCAACAACATTTTCTTACTTGAATTTAACATTCTTTTCAGGTTGTTTTTTTTTGGTATCACCTCTTGGGATGATATCAAAGCTGAGGAGGCTGGGAACCTGCTTTGCTTAGAGAGGATGTGACACGCACAAATATCTGCTTTGGCACAAAGATTCCTGCTCTGAAAGAAAGCAAACGTGTTAGAAAGCAGGAAATCCTGATCTTGGGAGAAAATTACTTTATGTACTTCTGAAAACTTGGGGCACATTTAATTACTGTCAGGCATGAGGGTACAAAAATATTTGCTAATGCTTTCAAAATCCTGTGCTTGGTTAGTTGTCCTAAAAACCACCGTAATTGTTCACAATTGTTACTGTGATTTAATCAATCCTGTTGTGTTATTCAACTGAAAATGCATTATCTGGCAAATGAGTGAGGATTTCAGGCCTAATTAGACAGAATATCTATTTATGTAGCCATCTACTTTACACCATAGTAATAAACTGTGGTAATAAATAATGTGTGAAAATGGGTTCTAGGAACCTGATCAAATATGCATTTAGTTCAACATACTCTTTCCACTGGCTCCAGTATTCACCATTGTTCATGCTGGAATGCTGGAGAGTGGTGAAATGAAGAGATTTAGTAAAAAATACAGAGGAATTTGCCGCTGGAGAGAATGCTGGTGTTTGTTCAGCACACAGAAATTCTAAAACTCTGCGAGGCACTAAGTGTGATTAATACATCCCACCTTTCAGTATGGGTATAGTTTAAATTGCTGTGGCTCTGACTCACTTAGCCCAGTGTCTGACTCCAAGAGAGATCCTAAACCACACCACAGTCAGATTAGGTGTGTGCTTAAATGCCTTCGCTGTACTGGGGCAAATTTGAATTAATAAGCACCAAAATCATTACATAAACAGACACCCAAATCCAAAGTGATACCATAAAATGAGCTGTTTTTCTATATTTGTTCTCCAAACAAGTGTGACGAACAAAGAACATCAAAACTGAAAAATCAAGTACTCAGAGTTTGTTGAATAAATGCGAGTTGTCTGTGTACAACTGTACTCGGCCCCAGACGTATTTATGGCAAAGGAGATGCCAGACACACAGCGATTATGTGCTGGGGTTTTTACTGCTGTTTTTCCTACCCCTTGTTCAAGCAAATCTCTTTTAAAAAAGAGTAAGAAACACTCGAGGAAAGTTTGGTCTGTATTAAGAACTCAGAAAAAAAATGGGCAAGGGAATCTGAAGGAAGTGAAGCTCAGCCTAAGCGAAGACAGTTCATACACAATCTTTCTGTAACTGAATACCTGGGATAATGCAGCAGTCAGATTCTCCCTGATAGAATGATCTTTCTTCAATCACTGTCTGTAAAATAATAAAACCTACTCTCTCCTGATTTAAATGTGTAGATGTTACACTGTGTCTTGTCATGTTACTCAGAAAACCTTCGGAGGAAATTATTTTAAAAATTTTCTTAGTCCAAGAGCAAATTACATATTCAGATCTGGTTAAGATTTTGGTTTGGATTTGGTTTGGTTTTGTTTGTCTTTTTTTTTTCCCGAGCAAAGGAAGGTGGCTGATCTTGGTTTGGTCCATCATAACAATAAGCATGTCTTCACAACATGTTTATTCAGGTTTACCTTGAAAGAAATCCCAGCATCCACACAATGGCAATGTTGGTAGCTCCTAGTCCTGCTTTTCTCAAGATTTTTAAGTTGTAGCTCCGACTGTCCTAAATTATTGAATCACTGTGTGAGATGGACATAAGAGTCAGTGGAATATGTGATTTATTTCTCCACAGAATTCCTTTAAAAAGTCTTGTAATTTGGTTGCACTGGAAATGTGGGAATGGACAAGGTTAACAGGAAAGGAATAGAGGAAAGAAAAGGGGGTATAGATGCAACATTTTGTGAAAAGATCTTGTTTTGGCTGCTAGAGCCATAAGAGGCATGATGTGATAGCAGCTTTATTAATTTCTAATTATAGGCAGGGTTTTATCTGCAAGTCTGCCTCCCCCTCCTGTCACTGCCCCCCTCCTCTCCCCTCCCGTCCCCTGGGGCAGCACTGTGGTGGGGCTCAATCACTCTTTTATTAGTTGTGATATACTGTGGCTAATTCCCTTAATCTGGACCTTGCTTTCCTATAAAGCCCAGACCTCAGGTATTGAATTTCCCTGATCAAAGTGCAACCAGTGTGGGACACAGCAATCTCCACTAAACAGGGGAGCTTGGGAAAGCTCGTAAACGGAGTCAAAGCAGCACACACACACACACACGCACTCACAAGATGGTGCAATCAATTGGTGGAACAATCACGTGTGAAATATTACTGGCTCCTTAAAGTGCTGGTTCTGGGATTTACTGCAGTGTATTAATCTGCTGTGCTTAATGCATTGACCTTTCACCCCCAGCAATTCAGTAGACGGTGCTTGAATTGCCAGGAGCTGATACAATGGATTAGGAGCAGAAAGACCCCACCAGGCTCAAGTGCCACAGCAGCCCTGAGCCACTCGACCAGGAACTCCTCCATCTGTCTGAAGAGATGCTGCCCGACAATGTGGCTGCCACAGAAAGGCTGGGACTGACAGCAGAGTTTCTGGAAAGGCAGATAGTGGAAATAAGGCCTGTTATAAAACAATAGAGAAGGGCAGTCTTGTGACTGAGTCACAAGACAGGGATTTAGAAGAATTGGTTTTATTCTATGCAGTCATTCTCTCCTTGTGAGTGACCTTAGGCAAGACAATTCACTTCTTAGGATTGTGTCTTTCCTATCTGTAAATTTGGGATAATGGCACCTACTTAATTTCCTCAAGGGCAGTGGAGGAGGCTTTGTTCACTGACATTTGGATGGTGCTTTAGGATCACAGGTTTAAAAGTGTTATATATTCATGCAAAATAGTACGATATCCTGGTCATTAAATATCCATCTAGATGGAGAAGAGAGTGGAAGAGATCCTCCCTTCATATGCCCACCAGGAAGAGCAATCATTAATCTAAAATTAATCTTTCTCTTCAAAGCGCTGTGTTTACTTGAATCAAAAAGTTAACTTAGATCTAAAAAAAAGTGCTATACAGACTTGCAGAAATATGGAGAAATAAATTATATGGAGAGTGATGCATCTCTATAATGGTGAAATAATCAAATGTCCTTTTCCTGCTTACTTGGTCATTCAAAATCCTGACATTTCATGTACAGAAAACCCTTTGGAATTCAATTTCCAATGTTAACTCTTCAATGTCATCTTTATTCCATGTAATTAAACAAACAGTGCTACTGAATTTGAGAGGAGTGTCCAAAAACCTCATAAAGGAGATTATTCTAAGTAATTGCTATCAAATGCCATTAAATTCTGAATAGCGTTAAGCCCCCTCCACCCGCCTGCACAGGCACTCTCATTAGGATTAAAGGGACCTTTATTTGATTTGTTTTACTTCAATACAAAATAAATTAGTTTGACCTGAATTAAGGCCTCTTTGATACTCAGGAAGAGTGTCTATACAGGGATTTAC
This sequence comes from Oxyruncus cristatus, assembly GCA_013399855.1. Lineage (NCBI taxonomy): Eukaryota > Metazoa > Chordata > Aves > Passeriformes > Cotingidae > Oxyruncus > Oxyruncus cristatus. The sequence goes on along the minus strand of VXAY01004755.1, from coordinate 778,622 downwards.
TGTGCTTTAATTGGTCCACTTCAAAAGTTAATTTGGATATTTTTTCCCGACATGCTCCGAAACCACCCCAGAGTAGATGTGTCATATTTATAAAATGGCAGAGAAATCAGAGCAGAGGGCTCTGTGAACACACATTCAGGATTTCCCATTTCCACGCTGGCATCCATCCATCCCATCCTTACTGGCACTGCTGAGGACTCCTCAGAACTGGAATATTCTTAGATGATGATTAATGGCGAGATTCCCTTCATCAAACTTTGGTTGTCTAAAGCGAGGTCTCTAAGCTTGATACATGTACGAATACAACAGAAAGATGACAGACAAAGCCATCCTGGTGGGCATTTCAGGCTGCTGTCAGTCCATGCAAGAGGAGGCTGTCCCCCAAAAATTCACCTCGTATTGCCTTGTCCCCAGCTGCATGTTTCACCATGTCTCACCCCTTCACCGTCTGCCCTGCGCCAGCAAACACTCACACAGCGTAGCAAACGGAGTCGGGAAACTGAGCCAACCAAAACCAACTCTGAACAATAAAACAACAACAAGAGGGAGAAAAAGATGAGTTACAGAAGAGCCTTGGGCAGGCTTAATTTTGGTTGTGTGACCGCATCCGCAAAAAAAGCAGGGTGAATTCTTTTCCAGAGATATTTCTTACAGTCCACCAATTATATGAACGTTGCAAGTTAGTTTATAGGAGACACCTAACTTAGGACAATTGAAGAGAAGGAGACTTGGCCCCAAGAAATCATCCTTGTGCCAGCTCCTCTGAATGGAAGTAGGTCTGAGTTTCTGAGCAATATTTATACCCTGGTCACAGAATCTTCTGAGTTGGAAGGGACCCACAAGGATCACTGAGTCCAACTCTTGAGTGTGGTTAAGTGTGTTTCCTTCAATTTTTCACAGCGAGCATTGGCAAAGACACTTGGAAACTGCCCTTTAAGTGCCCGATTTATTGTACCTTAGAGGGGCCTGGTTTTTGGAAAGTGCTGAGCCTATCCTGTGAAAACCATCCCTCATGGAGGGCACTCAGAACTGCCAATCAGTTTTGATACTCTTGGCCCTATCTAAAAGGAGTTGAGTTCAAATAAATCAACTTTTTAATTAAGCCAATACATACATATTTTAATCCAGCCAAGTGAATATCAAGAAACAGTCTTTATATATGGGGCACTGCCGATGTGACACGTGGATCAGACAACACATCATGCATTTCAAGACTATCTTGACTCTAAACATCACGGTCAAAAGGCCTGAATGCTCAACTTGAAGAGCTCTGAAACCAGAGCCCTTCAAATCATAATGCAAGGACTTGGGAGTAGCAAAGGGCAGAAGAGATGAATGGCATAAGAGCCGAGAAGGGATCTGAGCAGAAGGGATGTCACAGGGCCACGAAGGACAGTTGGGAATGTTCGTTGCCCTGGTGGGTTGTGGGCCCTGCTGCTCCCTGCCTGACATCAGCCACTTGGAATGCCAGTAATATAACACCCCTGCGACACTCGGGGCTCCTGCCGTACAGTTTTATTGCCCTGCTTCCACTCTCTCTGGTTTATATCGGATTGTGTTTTCCAAAGACAGGCAATAAAGAGGGGAGGAGGGGAAGGGGGATTTATAGCCTGCTAAACTAAACTTCCCTGGGCTTGCTGTCCTCTGTCCCAGCCCTCCTCTTGCTGCCCTGACCGCTCTGGAGGAGCAGTGCTTATAGCAAGGGCTCGGGGTGTGAAGGACAAGGCTTGTCAGGGACTACTTGGGCTCTTCTTGGGAGGTCAGGGAGCACCCACGGGTCATCCACCAGCTCAGTTCCTTCAGTGTCCCAGCCACTGCTCCATGCTGCTATGGAAAAGCATTGGTTTTCACAGGCTAGTAATCTTGACACCAGTCTTGACTGGCATACTTAGAGTTTGCTGTTCGTGGAAGGATTGTGGAACATGTTAAGGCTTAAAAAAATCTGCCTAAATGCATCTTTAATATTTCTGCTGCTGAGGAATGATTGTCAAGGTCTCTGCCTCAGCAGATAAAATGTGAGGGTTTGGCTTGCTGCAAGCTTGATCTCAAGCATGGTATAATAGTTTGATGTGACCTGGGATCTTTTATAATATAGATGTAACTAAGCTAGGAGCTTTCAGAATGTGAAGATGAGGACCTCCAAAACATCCCTGTGCCACTGGTTGTGCTGTTCCACAGTCTTTAAGGTGTCTGAGGTGAAGATATTTAGCTCGACTTGCAGTTTTGTCGGGTTTTTTCTCTTGTTTCTGCAAGAGGGAGCTGGCATCCTGAAAGGCTGCCATTTAGGCATATCTGCTTTGTACAGCACCCTGTGATTCAGATATGCTCTATAAACATGGGAGGTGGGGCAGAGAATGGAGAACAGAGGAGATGGGGATGGATTTGGGACAGGGAGAACCAATTCTACACAGCAAATACTTGGTGAAATGCTCACCTAAGGCATAAGTCTCTGAAAAAAGACTTTCATCTAAGATGAACAGTCAGACTCCTGTGCTGGTTAGAGTTCTTAAAACATGCAGTCTTTACCAGTATTTCCTGGGAGATGGGATAAATAGAGTTCTTTCCTACTGGATTTTCAGTGTGATGTGGTGTAGGGCAGAGAGAATGAGAGCAAAGCAACTTTGTGAATCAAGTCACTGTATTCAGGTACCTGTGGCAGATGGGTGGGGAGATGGACAAACACCAGTAAAGTGCAAGCACATGCACCACGTAAACAGTGAAATTCCAGTGAGCTCCACTGTCTGTGATAAAACTGTCAGGTGTCTCTGAACAGCCTGTCATCAACAGAAACTTTAAACCAGCTCTTACAGTGTGATCTCACAGTGCCAGGTGCTCCCCTCCAGTCTGTCCTTCCCTGCTTCCCGATCCCCTGCAGCTCTGACAGCTGCCCTGGCTGCCGTGGGGCAGGGGAACACAGCACACAGCCCCAGGCAGTGGGAGGCATTGCCTCAGCTTCTCTTGGGGAGTATAACCAGCAGTGATGGGATGAAAGGCAAGATGATGAGCGCAGTCTGCAAGGGATTTGTGCAACCACGAGGCTCAAACTGTTTTAAGACAGTGCTGACCAAAGGACAAGAGGGAAACTTTTGCAATGGCAGAGAAGAGTGGAGTAATGGGGCTTTTGAACGTACCATTTCTCTGGCTGAGACACTGCATGGCACAGCTTTCAGTCCAGTTCAGCTGCACAGCAAATGACAGACCAAATGATAGAACCACTTAGCTCAGAAAGTGTTTTGCTTTTTTTTCTCTTTTTAACCTTCTACTGTGAACCAAAATGGCATTTGTTCTCTTCAGTGCTTTATTAAGAACCAAACAAAGGACTTGGAACTTCACTCTCCACAGGATTTGGGGGTTTGCAGTATTACAGGCATTACTTACAGGGAGAACTTGGTTTCAGCTCAATTTGAGGGTCTGCTCTGTGCAACATGTAATAAAGAAAGGGGGAATCTGTGTCTGGACACTGGTCACTTCTCCCAGGGCACTTGCAAGCTGGGCCTGTTTTTTCTTACAGTAAGAAGAAAAATGGCCCCAACTTCAGCTTTTCTTTTTCTCTTGTTTTGTACGGAGGTAGCAACTCTTGTAAATGGTTTCCCAGCAGGGCAGGTTCTTGTGTTTCTATACTTTGTTAGAAAAATATTGTACACATTGTAAGAAAAAAACCCCAGTGTAATGGGGCAGAGGGAGAAGGCAACCCTGATATTCAGAAAGCATCCACCACATGCAAAGAGTAATCCTTCATCTCTTCCCTTGCTGTAGGGGCAAGAACCTTTGTATATTGTGTATTTAGAATTACCATCTGATAGAAAGGCAGCAGAGAGATACATGAAAGACACAAATGTTCTGCAGAATCCCAGCTCTTCTGCAGATTCCAGCCTGACTTCAAACCTTTGGGATGCCATGAGAGCTAATGCCCTAAGAGAAAATGAAATATCTATTCAGCCATGTAGCTATCCAACAGTTATTTCATGCCCTTCACTGCATATAGTATGTGTCCACATTTAAAATACAGCAAGGATATACATGTCTGGACATGAAACAAATAGTTTTACTTCCCTCCACGCATAGCAAGATGGTTTTATTATTACGTATTATATAAAATATTATATATAATGAAAACTGCAGTCAAACTCTGCAACTGAAAAAGCAACACCTTAGGAGCAGGTGAAACTGTGAGTAATAAGTTGCTGGAGTTCCTGGAGAGCAGCGGGCTCCTGGAAACTCTACCTAACACAGTTTTCCACTAAGCCCATATAACATCTGAAGGTTCTGGGTTTAAGAGGGGAGGGATCTATTCTGTGCTGCTTTGAAGAGTATTAAGAGACTTGGGATGACTTTAGAAATGGGGACCTAAACAATATTAATACTAAAATTCCAGCTTCACAAAATCTCAGGGAATGCAACCCTGCTGTGCTCTGTGGTGCGTCACACAGACGTGCAAGGCCTGAAGCTGCAGCCAAAATTCTCAGAAATTTGGTGAAGCATGAGCTGAGTATTAGAATAGGGTGTACGTTTTGCTGCACTGAGAGGTCATGCTAAATGCAAGCATGTCTCTAGAGACAATTTCTGCTGTGCTATGGACTGATAAGCAAAGACAACATCAGAATAATTAAATCCAACTTCTTTCAAATGAGATCCAGCGTAAACTGGCCAAGGACTCATTTTCACTTGTTAGTTCCTGGAAGATCAAGTAACTGCTCTGCACACTTTGAAATAAACTGGCATTGCTCAGCCATACCACATCTATTCATACCTTCTTAAATTTTCCCTCTTCAGAGGGACAGCAAAAGATAAAGGCACCATTTACACTCCAGAATTACAGATTAGGTCTAAGTGGAAGTTATATTTGCATGTCCTTCACTGATGATCCACTTGGGAATTGATTCTACTCTTTTTGTGAGTGAGAACGCAAGTGCTCTCATGCTTTTCAAACAGTTTTATCACTTATTTTTCTTTTTTTTTTTT
>VXAY01004755.1:757973-773642 GCA_013399855.1 Oxyruncus cristatus | reverse complement strand
TTTTTTTTTTTTTCTCCTCAGGGAAGTTTCACATTCAACTTGCTCTCTATTCTGAAATATTTAACATGAACCTCTGCAAAGACCCCTGACAAACACACTGCTCTTTTAAGCAGTCACAGAATCTCAGCCTATCTTGAATGCTGCCACGATTTCAAGCACAGTCTGGTAATACACAGGTTACAGCTCCATGTCCTGCCATGTTTTCAGTATGTAAGTCTGATATAACAACTCTCCCACCTTCATGCTTTTATTTCCTGGTTGCCCTGCATTGTATTTAATGCATTTAACAATTGCTGCATCTGAAATATTTCTGGTGAAATGAAATCCCGTACCCCTTCCTCCTCTCTTTCTGCTGCTTATTAACCCAAGGTGATTTAGGACGTCCTTGAGCCTTACAGCAACTGAAATTTATTTTGGGAGCTGTGTGCTTAGGGACATGTGGAAGAGGTTATTTATTCCAAAGAGCCATCCAGCAATGATGATGTCATAGGAGCCAGCAAAATACCGTATCAACTCGGTTGGGTTGCTCCCAAATCACTGCCTGTAGTTTCCTATATGTGGTGGCACCTGTGGATATACAGGGTGCCTCTCTATAATTGGCACATGTACTCCTTATTTTTCTGATAAATACTTCAAATTAGCTTTTGTTCTCTTTCTTTTGGCCTTCTTGAAAGCCCTCTTGGCAAACTTCTGCAGTTTCGTTTGCAACAGGCAAAGGTCTGTTGTAAACAAGCTCCATCTCAGTCTAAAGTGAAGTGCAGTTCAGTCACGGCAAGCTGAGCTCACAGGCAGCTCTTCGACTGCTTCCTTTGCACATGCAACAACACATGACAGATTTGTGAAAAAAGTGATCTATAATGAGGATATTTTTCTGTAGAATCCTACGCAGATGTTGTTGAGTTTGAAGAAACTCTGCTTCAGGTAGCTCACATGACTGAGGCCTTCTTCAGAGCTGCTTCTAAAATTCATGGCAGAAAGGAATCCCAACAGGTCACCGAAGCCATCACCTTCTGCAGGATAGCTACGTTTGTTCCTCAATGGGGAGTTAAGGACTGGGATAGGATGCTTTTTATGGGCTGAAATACAGGTTTCCTATGCAATCTTTGGAAGATGGATAGCACAGCATAAGCAAAGCAGTATAACCCCTCTGTTTCTCATATGGGCACTGAGTAGCTGTGTATAAAGACTGCTGATAAAATGCTGTAGGGCCATGCATTGCCGCACTGAAATGCATATAAAGGTGTCTGAAGTGGTTTGACTCTCTCAGCCTCTGATTCAGTGGGACTTGAATGTCTAAGGGAAGATTCTGAGTACTGAATTAGGCTCTTTATATTATTAAGCTATTTGTAAGCGGATTGTGACATTCTGAAATTTCAAATTATGTATTATTACTTGCAAATGTTGCTGTCTGTGCAATATCCCTCCTTGCCAATAGCTCATAACCAGGCTGTTGTGAATGTCCCACCTGCACGTTCCCCCAAGGTGGGCCAGTTACAGGACTCAGGTGATGTGAATACCTTACGCTCACTGGTGGCTGAACAGCACATTCCAAGTGTGTTACAAAGAACTGCTCTTTCAGTGTGTGCTTTCTGCAAATATTCAGATACTAAATTCTCCCTCTGCAGGTACAGTGCTACATAACTTGAACATTCCCTTCAGAATGCCTACAGAATATCCTGCTGTGATTAAGTCCATAACTCTTTCAGAATTCGAGGGTATGTTCATAGAAATGTTACTCAACACTTGGCTGTAATAAGGACAGGAGTGGGATTGTCTGCTAGAGAGGTGGTCAGAATATTACGGGGACATAATGGGAGTAATAGGTGGGAAATGGTTATTTGCTACCTGGGAGCTCGGGGAGGAAAGAAGGTAAGTGCAAAGAGGAACCACACTTTCAGTGTAAGGCTGAATAGGTCCTTTGGTAATGTTGTTGTCTCAGCTAGTCCAGTCTGCACTGGGTGAGGACCCACATACCTTTGACACCTTTCCTGCATGATACCCTAAAGTCAGAAGTGGTCCCACTGGTCTTGATGCAATTGTATTTTAATTTAAACCTAACTTTCCTCTGTATCTCTTTAACTAGGATACTACAGATAGTCACTGGTATCAGTCACTTGCTCTAAGCAAACACATTCTTCTAACATGGTCTTTCCCACACTTCGGAAGCTCTTTTCTTTTTCCCCCTCAAAATGTATTGTTTCCTACCAGTTCCTCTTCTCCTATCCCTTAACTTCAAGCCAACAAAGGAGATATATCCCACATAGTAGGGCAATGTCATCTCTAGGGAAGAATTTGGCTCTTGTGTTCCTCTCCTACTTCTTCAATTCTTCTGTTTATATCTTTTCCCTGTGCCAATTCCTCATTTGTTATTCCTTTGCTCTCGTTCACTTCTTATTCCCTTCATGGGTCAGAATCTTTCCTATATCTGCTGCAGGCTTCTTAAGGCGTCCCTGTATGGTTAAAGGGTCCTATTAACAACAGAGATTGTTTGTATGACCTAATTAGATTTCCACAGAGACAGCCTTAATAGGCCCTTTTTGGTTTTTTGGATTGTCTGCAAAGTAATAGTGCAATGGCAGTGTTCATTTTGCTTGGCTGTATCAGGCCATATATCACATCCTTTTCCTTCCAGTCCTTCAAATAAGCTTGTCTCATTCTTATTTTGGTTTCAAATTATAGATTATAAATTTCACTTCTCTCCACTTTTTCCCTATAATTTGACCCCCAGCTGTTGAAACTGCTCCGAGTGATTCCCCCTGCCCACCATCCACCCCACGGTTTCACATGAGAGCCCTGGCTTTAGGAACAAATGACGTCCCTTGGACCAGCTGTGTCTAATAAAAATCCAACCTCCAACTCTCACTCCCCTTCCTCAAAAGGATAAAATTGATTTGAAAGTGCTGATGATAAGATACATGGGAATAGAAAACCTCCTTCAGTCATCAGACCAAAGCTGTGCACTGTGACATCATTGTATCCAAAAAGGAATGATGCTGTCAGTTCCTCCACTACCCTATAACTAGAACTTATTACACTTGTCCTATAGAAGGGATATTTGTTCATTTAATTTAGCCTTGTTTAGTCTGGCAAGAGCTATTTTCATTCCTGAAGTGCCACAGAACACTAGAAAACACCAATTCCCCTCTAGGGTCCACTAGAATCAATCCTTGTTGTGAAAAACACTTACTCATATTGGATGGGCACTTGGAATAGTTTCCCAGTACTGCTGCAGGATGCCTAACCCGGGAAAACAAGGTGGCTTTCCGCTGGAAAAGAGCCTGCAGCACCTGCTGTGCATAGAGATGGGGCTGGGAGGTGGCACGAGCCTACAAGGCTCACTCTTACCTGCTGCATGTCCTGTCAGGAACACCAAGGGTTGCCTGCAGTGGGTGTGTGACAGAGCACAGCTGTGCCAGAGCGGCTTTCAAACCACTCCATTGCCTGGGCAACCTGCAAAGAGAGCAGAGATGATCCTTAGGGCTGAATATTCAAAAAATCTTTAGTTTCCCTGTCTTTTCCTCCCATCAGCCAGAGCAGGGTATTACTGTATTACTTAGTGCTGCAGGCAAAACCAATTACTTGATTCCCTCCCTCCCCCCCATTTTCCACTGGAGATTTATTCTGTTCAGCATCTCTAAATTTCTTTAAAAACGTGCAACCCTCTTTCTCTTCATCCTTTTCTCTGTTCTGCTTTTTGATATTTCTGTAGACCTGTTTGATTGAGAACATTTAAAGGAACTCTGATACGTAACATTATTTTAAGGAGGTTTCTGTTATATCTGGGTCTCAGTCACTTTAGAGATGGCACTCTGGTTTTTAGTTCCATTTAATCCTTTGGTTCTCAATTAAAACCAGCAGATACAGAACATCTACAAATGATCTGAGAAAAGTAGTCTGGAATAGTTTTTTAGAGTTCAGAAGAGGTTTCTTGTTTTAGCTATGGAATGAGGAGGTTTAAATGCAAATGTAAGGCCTTTGTCACAATCAGAAATATATCAATGCTGTACTCAAATTTTGAATGAAGATTGCTCTTGCCCACTCCCCCACCTGATTCTGCAGGTGTAACCCTTCTCCATCACTGAAAACAGTTTAATTCTGATGAATTAAGTGGGAGTCGAGATTACCTATCACCTTCCAGAAAGTTCTGAAGATGTCATGGAAGTGAAGTCTTACTTATACACAGGTGTGAGCAGTCTAGGCTGTGTAAGATAACTCCTATTATTTGTAGTCAGCACTTAAAATCTGCAGAAATGTCTAACTTTTCTAGATATCTGGGCAACTGCAAGCACAGATACATTGACAAAACAATTTGCTGCCTTCAGTTCTACATCTCTCTTCCCATGATTGCCTCAGAACCCGCCCCCACTTTTCTATTGCACAACGGGTGAAATCAACCTCCTGGTTCTGTTTGGGAATTTTGTCCAACCCAAACAGGGAGCTCCCAACTGAAGAGGTTTCAGAACTCAGCCTCTGCTTTGCGGTAACACACTACGGATTTGGTTTAGAAAAGTACCATGATTTGATATTACGATGCGGAAAATGAAAGTGAGAACTTGTGCTTTGCAACAGATCCTTCTGCAGTGGAGTGCTGGGGTTAATCACATAAAATTACCACAGCAAAGCAATCGCATTCCAGCTGATTCTGCTGCTGCAGAGAGGCTGCTCTTTGAGCCCTGAGAAGGATTTTTGATGAAGTTGAGCTCAGTTCACGTGCAATTGGCTTATTTCCAAAATATTTGCAAGAATTGATACCTGAAATAGGACATGAGCATGCAAGGCATATGTAAACTTCTGGACCTCAAAAATCAGGTATCCCAGCTGTTTCCAAAGGTAGCTGCTTTGTATTCCTGTGTCCCTTGAAAACTTCCGGCAAAAGTCTCTTTTTATAACACTCTCTATTCCGCAACACCTCACCCAGACCAGCGGTTGGAACGCTAAACTTGGTACCAACTTGCTTTCAAACGGTTTATTAAAACCAGGTAGGAATTTCGTGTTTCAAGCATCAGAAAAACAAGCAAGCAAAAAATATTCTATGCCAAAATATCCTAAATAAACCCCTTGGATCAGGCACTCGGTATCAGTGATGCCCACCCTGCCAGCCATTAGCTCATTATAGCAGAACAGCACATTAAAGATTTTCGTAATTGCTCAAAGGAGAATCTACAAACATATTAAAGATTTTCGTAATTACTCAAAGGCGAATCTACAAACCTTCTGATGACCATGGACTGCAACATCCAGTAGTGCAGTATCACTGATCAATGACAATAATTTGATTAAATATAGAGTCTACAGTGAGACACAGCAGAATAAACTGCAACACCCAGTAGTGCAGTATCATTGATGGATGACAATAATTTGATTAAATAAAGGGTCTACAGTGAGACACAGCAGAATAAACTTCAGAACAGTGGGAATGCCTGGGAGAATTTTTTTTTTAATTTTTCTGTAAACATTGATTTTAGTCCTATGAAAAAAAACTTTTATGAGGAATCATCTTTATGTTCCTGAGTTTTTCTCTTTATTATCTGAATGCTTAAGTCTTGCTCTTGCCAGTGTGAACCAGGAGATCAGGACAAAGGGCACTCAAGCCCTCACAAGGGGAAGAGAAACCAGGCCATTTTCTGTCTACTTCATGGTGACAAATTCATTTAATTAGTCAAATTTATTTTATTTGACACAATAAGCCACAAGTGAGTTAAACAGAATGCCACGAAGCTGGGTTTGGGAAATGATTGTCACCCTCCTGTCCTACCCGAGGATAGTCCCACATTCTCCTTTTACAGGGTCCCAATGCCATCAGTCAGCAATTCCACCTGGGATTTTCCTTGTGTTACACCAGCACCTACATGTCCCCCTAAATAACCCCCCTCATGACCCCTCGACTTTGAAAAGAACACACAAAATGTGCAGCTTATCTTAAATAAGCCTTGCAGTATGGGAACTGCGAGGTGTACAGACTAGCTTTTCTTAAGCAGGGGACAAGTGCTGCAAAATAGAGGAGTAAATCATCAGCCTTTTTATGCTAACTGGATTATTTGGAAAGTCTCCTTAAACAAACACGAAAGACTTTCAGAGCAGGGTCCACAATGTCGTCGTGGAAGTGTACAAGGGCAGGTTGGATAAAGTTGGAGCAACCTTGGTCTAGTGGAAGGTGTCCCTGCCCATGGAGGGTGGGTGGAACGGGACGGTCTCTAAGGGCCCTTCCAACCCAAAGCATTCCATGGTTCTCTATGACACCATGGAGGATGCTCTCCTCAACCCTGCCCGTGGTGTCCCTGGCGCTGGAACGCGCTCCTGGCAGGAGAGGGGTGACGAGTTACCTGCGGAGGTGGCGGCAGACGCGGTGTCTCCCTGAGGCGCGGAGGGGCACGAGGCTCGCGGGGCGGTGAGGCGGCCGCACGGAGGCGCCCTGAGGGGCGGAGGGGTACGCGGGGCGGTGAGGCGGCCCTGGGGCCGTGGGTGAGGGCGGAGGGGTCACCGCGGCAAATGTGGCTCCACAAAATCCCGGAATATTCAGCATGGGATGGGACCTCTGGGGACACCCCAGTCCAGCCCACCGCCCAGGCAGGGACAAGGTGACACAGGAATGTGTCCAGTTGGGTTTGGGATGTCTCCACAGAGAGAAACTCCACGCCCTTCCTTGCACGGCCTGTTCCAGGGCTCTGCCACCCTCAACGTAAAGAAGTTCTTCCTTGTGTAGAGGTGAAACTGCTGTTGTTTTAGTTTATGGTTTTTTGTGTGCGTATTGGTTGAAAATCACGTTACAAATGTATTTGTAACTTCACAAACACTTTGAAAGTTGTTTTGAAGCCATTCAGCTTCAAAAGTTGTTTGTGTTACAAGTGACTTTGAAGCTCTTGGTTTTTCCCTTTCAGAGTTAAAATGCAGTTTAATGCTAGTTTCAGTGAAAAGCCTGAAGACTTGGTTGTGTCCCCAAGTCTGCATTTCCAACATTATGTTTATTTTTGCTCACGAAGGCGGACAGTGTTCCTCAGAATGCTCTTTTTCTAGTTGAGCACATCCATACCTTTCAGGTCACATGTTTGTCTCTCTGATTCCTACCATGTCCTCTGCATCCTGGGATAAAATTGCTCCACAGCCTTTGGTAGCTCATATGGGCTTTGCTCAGTAACGCAGGTCTGGCATCTCCAGGAGACTTGTGAATATGCACAGCTGTAAATATGTTCATAGTGCAGTTGTTTGGTAATAACTTCATTGTTGTTGTTCAGTGATGACCCCGGTAGGGTTGTACAGTGACAGGGCAAAGCTCCAAGGGGCTCAGTGTCTGTGAGACCTGGGCTAAAAATGAATATTTCCCATGATGAAATATTAAACAGAGGAAAAGCAGGGTAGTGATGAGAAGCTGGAGGGGTTGGGCAAGCCAGGTGTGACCCAACAAATGTATTTATAGGAGAAGCCTGGCACTTGTTTCACATAACCTTTTTGAATCTTACTTGAAGTAGCATCATTCCTTCTATCATAACTACCTGTCATTTCAACTGTAAATGAAGTTTTGGTGGGTGTTTATGCATTAGCTACAAGGGATTTGTTTCTTTAAATACCCTGATAGAAGACTCATTGTTACAATTCTAAGTGGAACCACAGCTCCTATTTTAATAGAACCATTTCTCAACATAGTTTCTAAGGATTTCCTCATCCCTGAGGTAAACTGGAAGCAAATTGACTGTTGGTTGCTTTGGGGTTTTTTTCCCCATTTTTAATGCATCTGTATTAGGGTTGCAGTGGTAACTGTCTCTATACATGGCCACCACCAATGTTCTCATGCAACTCCTAAGTATAGGCAAGGTCTTAGCCTTCCATCCTAAATTTTCACTGTGTTTCTGTGCTAGTTATGAATTTAGTCAAAACACATTGTTCTGGAAAGCTGAATGGGCCTCCTTTTGATAGGAATGGGAATTTTGGACCGATTTGTTTGACAATACAGTTTCTAATTGCAAAATGTAGTGTGAAATTTTTTTAAAAAAGAGCTGAAAGCCCAGTTTCCTCATGGTTTCCCAAAAAATTGTGGCTTCATTATCAGCTGTCTGTTAGTTAAGAGAGTTGTTAAAAAAGAAAACAAAACTCCTACATGGGAATTGTTGCTTTCTCTCTTTTGCTTTAACATTTGGAAAGTATTCCTCAATGTTATATTGAGAAAGATTGTATTTCTTCAATATTAATGAGTTGTTTGAATTTAGAGGTTCCAGATATGTCAACTGAAATCCACTTAGATTCTGAGCCGGACATAGATGCAATATGTGGGTTGCCTTAAAAAAAGGTTTAAAAATGGTGTAAGTGGGCTTTTCTATAACTAATATTCCTAGTTCATAAGGTGGCAAAATCAGGTAAATAAGTACTTTAGTAATGTACATGGTATGAATAGTGCTAAGAACAACTCATGTTTAGGTCGTGGCTGCTCCCACTTGGAATGATTCCCAACAAAATGGTAACACAAATCAAGGCCTGGATGGCATCTATGAACCAAGAACACCCCGTGTGTTGATGGGGAAGTGCCTGGTGGTTTTAGCTTGGTCTGTAAGTTTAGTCTTAGTCTAGAACTGAGTGTGGTGGATCTCTGCTGGGAGAGCTTGATGCTGGCATGGGCTGGTGCCACCTGGTTCCTGCTGTGAGCCCTGTGGCTGTCACCTCATTCAGAGGCAGGGCTTTATCCCTGTCTTACCCTGTATCTCCTGCTCGCTCAGAGGCAGAGCTTTATCCCAGTCTTACTCCATATCTCCTGCCCAGGGTGCCTTGGAGTAGAATAGGCCCTGTGTGCTCCCGAGCAGCCACAGTGCCCTACAGAGACTCACATGTTCTCCTGATTATCCAGCACACTTAAACTTTGAGTTATAAGGGTGACCCCAGCCAGTTGGCTGAAAAAATACTTTTGACATCATTGAAAATGTATGCTGCTGCTGAAGCATGGATTTTAATTTGAGGAAAACGTCGGCCGTAATCTAGCGTACATTAAAAAATATATCTTTTTATTTCCATATGGGTCACGTTAAGGAAAATATTAAAAAGAAAAAAAAAAAAAGCCAAGCCCTATTATATGAAGTCTCATTAAAGCAGCCTGGAAAAGTTTAGCCAATTTACAGGCTATACATCTTAATCTCCCCAAATTACAGGAACGATAGGAAAACGGGTGGTTGAGAGGGAAAGCGGGCCCAGCAGAACCTGGCTCAGGGCCAAACAATGGATCAAGTAGCCCTTGCTTTCACTTGACTGCTACCCCTTGTTATTTAAAGAAAAGAAAGAATTTTCAAAGAAAGGCCTGGAAACGGCAAAGCACGGGATGTACTTCCTTCTCCGGATGGAAACCAAGCCCCAAAGCTTGGCTATTTTAACATGGTGTGCTTTGCCCCAGCTCTCCAGTGCCTGGAGAGAGAGATTTCTGAGAACTCCAGAGAGAAAACAAAGCATCTGCAACCCTGTTCTTCCTATTCTAGGGTAAAATGGGAACAGGGGAGGCAGTGTGGCACATTGGGAGAATGGCACTCATGGACATCTTCCTTATAGCTCAGGGGGAGAACGTAATAACTGCACGTTTTCTGCTTGTTTGACTTTTTGGCTACACATTCATGAAATGTTTTTTTTTTTTCTTCTGTGGCTGTTAGCAGGAAGGTGGTTGAAGTACTGATTGTACCACCTTGGATAGTGTCTGCAGGGAAGCCGAGGGTGGAGTGGGTGCAGAGATGCTAAAGGATACAGAGGCAAAAGGCAGGAAGCAGTGGGGTATGGAATGGCAGAGAGGTGATTTGTCATGACTAAATTCAGTGCTGTGCGTGTGCAAAACTGTCCAGTTATTGCTTTTGCTGCTGTTGCCCTGTGTTGCAGGGCTCTACTCCAAAGACAGAGGGTCTATAAAGGGAACATGGAGAAGTTGGGGATATAGATTGATGCCTCTTGCATTGATCCAAGAGACCAGATGCTGCAGAAAGCAATAAAAGGGGGTGAATTATCCAGATGTGAATTAGCGGATGCGTTAAGAGCCAGCAAAACCAAACCTGATTAGCAGAAAGAGGAGGAGAGAAGCTACAGGATCTCAAGTGTTCACAAATCATCCTGCTCTTAGCTCGAGCCAAGGCTGGCCTAGTGCTTGCACCTGTGAATGGGGTAGGACCAGAATATAACTGCTGGAAAGGTTGGTGAAAAGAAGACATGTTGTTTCTGTAGTATTTTCAGTGAATAAGAACTTGCCCCTGCAGCTCAGACCAGAGCTGTATGTCAGAAATCAGCGGTGTTTCCCCCTGTAGGTAGGATTGTAGCTGACCAACCTCATCTCCTGTTTCTGTGGTACCTAAAAAGCAAACTGGCAAGCTGGCTGCCTACCTTGGTAGGTGGAGGTGCTCCCTGTTCACCCTGATGTGTGTGTCTGTGCCCACATGAACCTGCTGTGCATTTATGTATTTATTAGGAAAATCATGGATGACTGACAAGGCAGTTCCACACTTTTTTGGGAAGACTTTATCTCACTGAACTATCCATTTCATGCTTTTAGATCAGGGTATCTACTGCAGGGGGAGTTGCTGAGAGTGTTTTCCTGTGCTCTGGTAGGCAGTCTTTCACTATGGCATTCCATGGGCTGGAGCTTGAAACTTCTGGTTCCTGCTTTCCTACTCCTCAAGCCCTCTGGCCAGGGATTGCCCCATTACTACGGTAACAACCAAAGGGAGGGGTTACACTTTTTGTGTGGCCAGCTCTGGCTTGTTGGAGGAGTTTCCTGCTGACTTACCTGCTCCAGGAAACCTAGAGCTTGGCAGATGGGCCGCACAGCCGGCTTTCTCCTGGATTTGGGAGCGATTTTTGCATGTGTGTACGTCTGTGTTTGCCATGCCCTGCCTATTCCTTCTTTTGCATCAGCACTTGGAAATATTTCCCTGCGGGGGCCGAGGCATTTTGTGTGCCTTCCTCGTGAAATGGGTGCATGTGGGAATGTTAATATGGGTGCGTCTTGGAGGCACATTTATTAACACAGCTAGAGATAATGGCCCTGGCAGTATTTTGAAGCATCCTGCTCCATTAAATGACAGACTTCGTGGAGACAAAGAGATTAGGGAGAGCAAGGGAGATTATTTCACAGAGCAAAATATCATTGTAATTTGCAGGTCTTAAAAACTTTGTAGAATTCGGTGGGAAAAATTAGAGACCTGAAATATGCTGAAGTTCCTACAGTTGGACTTGATGGCTGACTCGTTCCACCTTCCCAGTTAGTGTCCAGGAAAGCACAAACCAATATGTTTGTACACTCATATTGTTAAAAATATTTCTCAGTGATCAGTGGCATATTTTGAAAAAAACACCCCAATTCTTGGCTTTGTAGAAGTCTGATGGGATAAGTGAATAGTGCATATTTTCTCTTGATTAATTTAATTTTTTGCATCCCTGTTTTTGTTCACGGTTTGTCTGCAAACAGACCGTGGAACATCCCAACCGTTCAGAATTTCTGGATTCCTTTCATCATCTTAAATGCAAATACTTGAGGGCAGGGCCAGGACTTCTTACATGTTCCTGCCATGCTTAATACAGCAGTGTCTCAGTCTGGAGTGGGTTTGATTGTCTGGGTAATGCTTTTCCTGTGTAAAGTAATTTATTTTCAATGGAGAGGTTTGGGCCACTTTACCTGTTCCTCATGTACTCCATCTTCTCACAATTTCTTTGTTGGAGTAAATGCCTGAAACTTTCCCGGCATTTCCATTGGATTTTCATGACTTGCCTCCAGTTGCTCCAGCTGTTCATATTCCCATTACACAGCTCTGCTGTGGGCTTAGTGACTTTGTTTTGAACGGAGCTCCTAACGCCTCCTCTCAGGTAGGGCACAGGCATCATAGATTCCTACTGGTTTAATTTGCTTTTAATGGTTCTTTTTACTTCCCATTTCCATTCCTCCAGATGTATCTGAATATCTGACAGATTCATAAATCAAGGTCTTCTGGCAAAAAATAGCCAAAAATATTTATTTATTAACTTCTTCATTGAAAAGTATCACTTCTGTGATGTATTTCTCTGAGCTACCAGGAAGAGTGGTGGGATTTTTTTGGTTTCTTTTATTATTTTTAAAGTGTTTTTAGACAGCCTACAGCGGAGTGGCTAAATGGTTGAGTGAGATGCTAGGGAGCAGAAAGTTTCTGAAATTCCCTCTGAAACACTTCAAGTACGTTCTCAGACATGGAGCTCCTGGGATGCAGCCTTCCTTCAGTGGGATTTCACTGAGGTAGTCACTAATCCAGAGCTCCTGCTGTCACATTTGGAATCCCAGTGAGTTCAGGTGTATGAGCTGGTAAATAGCATTGCCATTTCCAGAATAAATCTGCATATGGGCTTCCCAGAACTATCCCTGGTGTTTTATGCAACTCTCAAATGGCAAAATTACCTTCTGTTAATTATGGCTGAAATCACTGACATTTACCCTGTCTAATATTTGAGTGCTTTGTGCACCAGAGCTTGAGGTGGGAAGTTCAGGTGGTACTTCCCTCATCTGTGCTGTCCCCAAGGATTCCTTGGGAAGTGCATTTTACAAATAAACCATAATGGATGAAATGGTGATCAGTACTAACAATCAATGTGAGCTGGGTAGCTGTCACACTGGTGTTTGAAATGTTCTCGCCATGAGTCAGATTAAGGAAGAACCAGGACTCAGCTATCTGCACAACATCTGGAATTCAGAGGAACTGAGGAAACAGAATGGGAACAGAAGTGATGTCACTTGTGACTTTTGTTAACCTTTGAACCTGCTTCTAGGATCTGCACACAAACATCCAGAAAAAACCCTAAAATATTAAAGGATGCCTTTTCTAAAAAACAACAACAACAACAACAAAAAAACAACAACTTGAAGGAATGTGGAAGAGCAGTATCTCAAGTTAATATTTATTTTATGAAATTCTTGAGAGTCAAATCTAATCTCCAGAAGGTAAAGTACAGCCACAGGAGGAGGAAAGTGCTGGAAGAGGAAGGAAGCACACACACACACTGGATGGTGTTGCATTGGTGGTTGCATATCAGCAGGTTTGAAGGAATGGATTCAAGCCTGGGACTTGGGAAGTATGGTGTCTGATCCTGCCTGGCCACCAGCTCCACGGATGGCATGGGACAAATCCCGTTACTTTGTACTTTCCATTCTTCAAGTGCTGGAACAGACGCTTCCCAAAGCATCTGGTCCTTCAAAGACAACAAGAGATAACTCTTACATACCAGTTAGATTTTTGTTCCTTTGAACCCCCCATATTCCTTTTCGGAATCCGTGGGGCCTTTAAAGCTCTGTGGCTGTACCATGGAGCTCTTTGGGTGTGTAGGAATCTTTGAAGAACAGCTGATTGTTAATTGAGCACTAATTGTTAACCTTGTGCGGGTGCTCTTTGTTCACACCATGAGTGTGTGGGAGCAGCAAGGGACTGTAAAAATGCACAG
Source organism: Oxyruncus cristatus (assembly GCA_013399855.1). Classification (NCBI taxonomy): domain Eukaryota; kingdom Metazoa; phylum Chordata; class Aves; order Passeriformes; family Cotingidae; genus Oxyruncus; species Oxyruncus cristatus. Next base: position 760,229 of record VXAY01004755.1, on the reverse strand, counting down.
ATGAGCTACATCAAGGAATTTCAGTTTTCTGTTTCTATTCATCACTATAAAGGGAACTCTTTATTCCAGAACATTGGGTTCTGTACTTACAGGTTGATACTGTACCTTACAGGTACAGTGCTCATGGTTTATTTTACCTGGAGCTCCTGAAATCTCCTGTCTCTTTTCCCCACATTAAACACCATAGCAGGGCATTCTAGGCTACACCTCTATTTGTGATGGTGTTGCTTGAGTATTTGGGAAACAAGGACTGTGAAAACTGGTGTGTATAGATATATATACACGTATGTGCGTACTATAAAAGAGGGAAGTTTGAAGTCTTAGAATTCTTTCTTCTGTATGTTATCTTTGCTGCTAATTAGGGATAAATATCCTATACCCTGCATGAAATTCCAAACACTGTTTAATGGAAATCTTGGTTGTTCTCTGCAAGTGAAAGTCGAAACCTGCTGTTTGGATGCAGAACCGATTTCTTGGGGCAGCCCTTCCCTAAGGTGGAAAGTTGAAAAAGATTTTGCTGGCTGCCCAGAGCTACAAGAACTGTCCTGCTCTCCTGAGGCAGCTCTGCCTGTTGTGGGGGCGGGAAGTTTATCCAAGATCCCCAGGATGGGCTGTGTCTTTAAGAGTACAGATACAGATAACATCACAGCGGGGCTGTGCTGACGCTGATGTTGTTTTCCTCCACCATGGAGATGAATGTAGGTCATTTGGGCACAGCCCAGCACCTTCTCTGGCAGGAAGAAAATAGGTAACCATTTGCCTGTGATTGTATCTTTACCTCTCCTATAGAGGTACCACAGGCAAATGGAGGGTGTTTGAGGCTGGTATCTGATAAGATCTGGTCTAATTTCTGCTCTGCTGCTGATCCAGTCTTGGTGTGGTTTGCAGTCCTCATGACTGCTGTGTGCAGCATTGTGACTGTTGGTGCAGTTGCCCAGGTAGGATGCCAGAGCACTTGGGAGGCTCTGCTTCTGTCTGACAAGGGTGTGCACATTCCCTGGGCCCTCTCTCCACAAACTGATCATTCCTTAAAATATAAAGTTTTAAGTGATCCTGACCTCGAGAGGTCTTAGGGCTACTCTTCCCACTTGTGATTGTACCTCCTGACTCGCATTTGGCATCACTACAACCACTTGAAGACATGCCTATAACTGAGAGATCTGTATTTGGCTTTTCTGATCATTATGCCCTTCCCTGCCTGCTTCTCTATCTAACCAGCTCTTCTTTTTAGCCCAGAGAGGGAGGAAAGGAGGAAGAAAATCCAGTTCTGAAAAATGCTGTGTAGTCAGTTCTGAGGAAGCCCCTTTGATGCTAAAAATATGATGCAGCGGTTTCAAGAGAAAAGAATTTCCATATTGCATTTTCAGCTGTCTGATTTTGAAGAACTTAGTTTGCCTCTTTTCCCCACCAACCATTGTTTATTAAAAATAATTAATATGGTCAACATTAAAACCAGAATTCAAAGCATCTTTCAGTGCATTTCTGCCTTGAACATGTGAGCACTTTTGAAAACTTGACCCTGTCAATACCTCCTGTCCTTTTCTGAAGCTTTTCCTTCCCTAGAACGTGAAGTGCTACAGCGGGGGAAGATACCACTGTAAATGTTTGCACTGTGTCCAGCAATCCCAGACTCACCCTCCGAGCTCTGGAAGCTGCTGTCGTGTTGCTGTACATCCCTCTTGTGAACCGAACCTTTCCCAGGCCTCGCAGACAAGATTGTGCAGAGCAAACACGCCCTTGGACACCTTTGGTTCCTCTCCAAAGCCCTTGGACAGCCCTTCCAGTGTCCCCAGACTGGCAGGGCTTCTGGGACCGAGGCAGGGAACAATGGAACCACCTCAGCTAGTGCTGCAGGGAAGCAGGTAGGGAATGTCTTTGTGCTGTGCTGGTGCTGGGAAGTTGGCACAGGGAGTCAGACACGCAGCTCCTGGGAGCTCCTGGAGAGCAAGAGGAGGGAGTTTGCTTTCTTCCTTCCCTTCTTCCCTTTTTTTTGGTCAAAGTTTAAGTTGATTCTCTCTTCTACTGTCTTGCCCCCCTTCCCCCTCTGCTCCCTAAGCCTGCTTTTGATTTGGTTTTATTGGCTAGTGAAAGGAATCATTTACTAGTCAAGGGCCAAGCAGTGACAAAGGAATGCAGGTAAATTAGTTTCAGTTCCTATTTCTCCCCGTCTTCCTCCTTTGGAATTTGAGCTTTAGAAAATAAAGTCCTTTTAGCCATACCGCCCCCCTCTTTTTTTTTTTTTTTTTTTAAATATTT
>VXAY01004755.1:659845-754592 GCA_013399855.1 Oxyruncus cristatus | reverse complement strand
TTTTACATTCTTTTTTTCCCCCCCCCCCCCTTTTCTTTCACTTTTCTGTTATGTTCATTGAACTGTTTTCATTTTAATTTTGGAGGAGGAGGAGGAGAAGGGGAACTAATGCTTTGTAGAAATACACAGTAATTACCAGTTGGACTAAACTAGAGGCATTAAATTGTTACATTTTATGTCAAAATACTTCCAAGCAGGCCAGAAAACTGCGCTGGATTTGGTAGTAAGAAATCTATCAGAAGCGACAGACTTCTAAAGAAGGAAAGAGCACGTAATATTCAAAAGAAAAATGACATTTGCTGTATGATAAAGCTTTAATGTTAAGTCTCCATCAAACATTATCTTACATTCTGAAAACAAATAATAAATGATATAAAAGAACTGTAGTTGATGGATACATTTAATTAGGGTTTATTTACCGTGGGCTGTATAAACACTTTTGTTTCTGTAAGGGGAAGGATTTGTATCTGCAAGTTCTGCCTTGAACATTTCAAGTTAAAAACAAATGTTTTAAGAAAAGAAACTAACATAAAACAGCCCAGTGTTGGCTTTTGTGTCTTTGTAAATGTCTGTGGCGGTTTCTTCTTGTCTGAGGGAAAGAGCCATTCATTAAATTAAAAGTGAACCAGTTAAACTGGACCTTTCATTGAGGAAAGTCTCCCAGTGATCCGTGCTTTATTTGGTGGATTGTCTTACAACACAAATAAACTGAGGGGGTTTTTTATCTTGGGATCTAAAAATACTAGAAAGAAAGGAAACCCAAAGCAAGGCAGAAAATACTAGGAAATAATTTCCTATTAAACAGACCCTCTGCCTCCATATATCTCGAATCATGAAAGTGCACAAGAGAGAAGGGCTCATATTCCTTTTTCTCTCAGGTTAAAAGCCAGTGACAGAGGAAATCGAATTCAAAGGTACCGTCAATGTTTGCAGTGTTCAAAAATAGATAGGAAGGAATATACACTGAAAATGCATCGTGACTGTTCACTGGCAGTAAACTGCTAAATGCAGATGATGTTGCTGCCTCTAAAACCCACTGTAACAGGACTCTATGTGCATAAATATATTAAAAATGCATAGATATTTAGGACAGAGTCAAAATATTTTTTTTTTTTCCTGAGCAAAATTCTTGGGCATTTTTTTAGATTTATTTAGATGTTTCGGCTGACTTAAAACAAATTCACACTTGACATTCTCTTTTTCTTTTCCAATCTTTTGCATGGCTTTACCAACCCTGCTTAGGAACATTGTATGATAACAGGCAACAAAGAAACAAATAGTTTGGAAGAACAATTACTGTGAAAAATGCAAGATAATTTAAGAAGTATTTTTTCCTTATGGGTTTTTTTCTGCTGCAACTGAAATCTTGGTGGTTTTATTTATTTTTTTTTTAATTATTACCTTTGTGAGACATTTGTGTGGAGTATTTTCAAGATTAAACTTTTTTATCATTGTGTGCCTCATGGAAAATGAGCAGAGTAAAGTACTCTGAGGTGCAGGGCTAAAATTCAGAATAAAAGGGAGTGTTACACACTGAAATTTTGTGATTAGATTTTGGAAAAGGCTACTAGTGCTTTGACATAATTTGTGTTTCTGGATGGTGAAACTCAGATGCTCCAAAGGACTCCAAAAACGTCCTGACAAGTTTCCTGACGCTCGTGCTGCTGAGCACCCAAAAGGCACCATTTCTTCTCCACGTTCTACACAGGCACCTACATTTCTGTACATGCACTTCCACAAATTTTATCTTCTGTGAGCACTATAAATAGCTCTGCCTTTTATCTTTGCTTGTCAGCAGAGTCCATACATAAATAGAGCACATCTCATAAAGCCTCTTTTGCGCCCACAATGAGCCTCTAATTAATTCTGCATATAATTCCATAACATTTATTATTAATAAGTATTAATACAATTTAAAAAAAAAAAAAGAGCAGATCTGAGGATTATAACTCTGACCCAGAATGTCCGAAATGGAAAAATGTACAGAGATGATAACTGCAGTTCTTGTTTTCTTGGCATAAAAATGGAACAAAACTAAATGAAATGAGGCAAATTGTCACCAGGCTGTTGTAATAACCAGATCATTGTCCTGTGCATGTGATTTTATTTTTTTAGTGATATAGTTATGATTGTGCTGATGGTGCAAAAAATATCTGCTACTAAAGCCTACATTTGTGAGTAGTGTGCCCAAATTTAAATATGTATATATATATGTATATATTAATAGACAGTTGTGATAGAAAGGACTTGAAAGTTTAAGCCCTGGTGGTTTCCTGGACATTCCTCTCAGGCAGTGCAGAGGGAACCAGCTGGGAAGGGCTGCCCGAACCAGAGAGGGAGCAGTGAAGTGTGTGTGGGAGAAGTTAGTGATAAAAGCACAAATGGGGAAGAGGGAAAATATCTATTCTCTTTTTCTCCCCAGAAGTCTGTTGAAAGTCTGTGATATGTAATTCTGGGAGCAATAATGGGAATTTTCTTGTCTCTGTAGGTCTTCTCCAAACAACAGGGTTGTGGAGTCGTGCAGGGTCCTGCCCAGAGCTGCTCAGTGTCGTGGGAGCCCCCGCTTCCTCCGAGCTCCTCCCTGAGCAGGTACTGTAGGATGGGATTATATGGGATACCTTCTATCATTCCCTGCTAAAACCCAGCTCCTTCTAGGATAAAACACAGTAGCCCTGAACTGGAAGAATTCAATAATGGTTCAAAAACCTGCTTCTCAACCTTTTATGGGACTTGTAAGGCAATTCCATGCAGAAAGCAGCAACGAAGAGGGAAAAGATAATTTGTGCTAAAAATCAGTTTATAAAATGAGTTCACACTCGTGGCTTACCTTGAAAATTCAGGTCCAGTGGAAGTTGGAAGTTAAACTGATACTAACCAGGCCTGATTCAAAAGGATTTGGTTTGTCTTACACCAAAACAAAGTGTTTCTGACTGCTGTTCGCTGGTAGGGGAACATGTTTTCTGAAGGCTTTACTTCTCACCTGGGCAAATAAATAAGGATTCAAAACATTTTCTCCACCCAGGGTGCATCAGGTATGTTTTGCTCCTTCCAAAAATCTGTTTAGTCACCCTAAATGGCAGCTTAGCCACTGTGAAAATCTGTCCATTTGTGCAAAATGGAGCAGAGTGCAAGTGGGTTTACTGGTGACAAAACAGCACCCGAGAGCCAGCAGTCCTGGGCTGCCAAGGGCTGCTTTTCTCCAAGTGCTGATCATTTGTAATCTGTGGCCTGTAACTGTCCGTGTGGGCTACCATACATCTGATTTATCCCGAAATGTTGTTTATAGATGGAAAGGAACTTTGTGCTCTGCCTGTTTGCCCAGGATTTCCTGACATTCAGCAGCCTCGCTGGAACTGTAGTTTTGCTGTGGCTGCTGGATGTGCACAGGTAAGGGAGAGGCAGCTGCTGTGCCGTGCTCCCGGGTGGGATGTCCCCCCCTGCACAGTGCTCTGAGCAGGCAGAGTGAGCCCACCACCCTCAGCACACTCACATTCCTTGCCGAGACACTGCGTGTTGCTGTCTAGAAGCCCTTTCTGTCCAACAGTCCATACTGGGACCAGTTCACGGCAGCACTAAGAGAAAACGTCCAAATGCTTTGCGCACTTGAACTTCAGACAGCTTCCTCCTCCTAATTAAAGCTGCTGAGTGGGAGTGCGTGGATTCTCTTCTGGCACATGAGTGTTACTTTCTGACTGATACAGATGGGAGAGGTTCGGTGTAGCTTAATAATAGCTGCGCTTTGAAGAAATGTTTGGTTTATACAGTTAAAAAGGAAAAATTGTTTGGGGTTGTAAAGGCCTAAAGGGCATAATCTGCACTATCTGATCCATTTGCCTTCCGAGCTACTACACTGAAGCACAAAACAGCCACTTGATTTCTTAAGCACCTGAAGAGGGAGAGGCAGGGGCTTGAGGGTGGAGGAGAAGGGAGCAAACAAACCCTGCTCAAGGCTTTCACGACAGAAGTCCCATTGTTTTAATTTACAAACATTTAACACAGGGAAAAGCTGCCATTCTCCCCAGCATTTCCATTAACACGTTGAAATCACGGTTGTTGGAAATCTTGGTACAGGTAAAAATATTCCTTTCATAAACTCTCGGAGAAGAGTGAGGGAAGTAAAATAAGAAACAAAAACCTTTTTTCCTGATTTCCCCCCACCCCCCCGCTTTTGGCAAAGTCACCTAAAAATGAGGGGATTAACTATTATGAATCAATAGGAGGCACTTTTGAAAGAGGAAGCTTTGCTATCCAGATTTGAGGGAAATGAAGTGTTTATTGGAACAAAAATATCCTCTTTGTTCAAATGTTACTTCATTGAACTGTGTATTCCCTTCTGAAGAGCATGAAAAGCAATTGAAGAAAATGTTTTATGCCACTCTTCCTTTCTTGTACCACTCATGTCTTTTGTCTTCCTTTAACCTCCTTTTCTCTGTGTCCATCTTTCTCATTAAATTACTAACCAATGCTTTTCTAATTAATGCCAGTTTAATCTAATGTGTAACGACGCTGTGTCTGCGTGGGGAGTTTGATTTCTTTCTGTGACTCTGGCCTGACCATAGAGATTAGCAGCATCTGTACAGAGCTGAGAAGTCCCTTGGGGCACCGAGCAACACTTCCAGCTCCCTTTTTTTTCCACAAAATCAAAGTGACTGGCACGTAGGATTAATAGAAAGTATCTCTCCATAAAATGACTGTTTGCTTTGCAGCTTTCTGAATCAGTTGATACTTATTCACTTTCTTCTAAATTCACTTACTGTTCACTTTCTATCAGTTATTAAAGATGATAGAGTTAGGTACAACATTATTATAATGTACGTGCAAATTGAGCTGGAAAAACTGTTTTTAAGAATAAGGATGACATAATGCTGGCAAATCATGTCTATTGATATTCCATAAGCATTTATATAATTATACCAGTTGTTGGAAAACACTAAAAAACATTGCCTGTGAATATATTTCAGCTTGTGGGTTGATTACAGGCAGTTTTCAGAGACTCTTTTCCTTGAGTATTCACAGCTTCTTATGCAGTGGGTCATCTGGACCACAGGATGCTCTTTCTGCCCTGTTTTGGTTACGTGGCTCAGTGTCAGCAGAGCCCTGTCAGGAAGGCTGCCTGAGCACTGGCAGATCACACTCGCCAGAGGCAGAGGAGCACAGCTCCTCGTGACATCTGCCTACCCCCAAACACAGGTTTTCTGGCAGTTTGTGCAGAATGGACTAAAATGGTCCTAATTGCTGCCGAAGTGGCTTCACGGTTGGTGGTTTGCTGGGGGTCAGCGTGTACCGGTGTTGCCAAGAAGCACTGCTGGTCAGAGTGGTCTTGGGAACTGGTCATCGCTCTTTTGGGCTTGAGTGTTTGTTGTTCCCACTCGTATTACTCCTTTCTTGTCTATTTGTTTTTCCGGTGGGATTGGGAAGGAAGTCTCACTTTCAGGTGTGTGATGAACTCTGTCCGTCATAGTTTAGCTCTCGGTGACTTTTTGGCTCCTCTTGTCGTGGTAATTCAGTTTATCCTCTGCTGGCACCATCCTGCATCCTCATAGTTTTCCTGTGAGATTATTCACTGAAGCAGAAAGTATTTAGGGGACAGTTTAATTTTGAGGCTTGTTTTTATTCCAGGAGGAAGATTTGCAGCACGATTTTGTCTTTTTACATGGTAACGTGCAGGAGCAGGATGCAGATTTAAAGGGAAACTAAGAAAATACACGTTCTTTGAGACATATCTATGCCTCTTACAAGACTTCCACCCATTGCTTCACACAACCACTCCTTACATTTGGAGCTAGTGGTTTCTTAAATGCTCAGAGCCTACAATTGAGCCCAGATTTCCAAAAGTGCTTGGCACCCAGCAGTTCTCTCTGAGACATTTTTATGGCCAGATAATCAAAATTGCTCAGCATGGTGGAAGCTGGGGAGTTTTGAAAATCTAACCACTTATTTTAATGCCCAAGTGGAGGCTGGGTTCTTCAGGAAAGCTGGTTCATATATTGCAGTTCCAGTGACTGTGCATCAGTCCTGTAAGTACGTTTTTTTACCCTCATGGACATACAGTCTATCATACATGTGCCCACTTAAAAACTTTCCCGCTCATTCCTCCATGTACATTGTAACTACATCAGTTACATTGAATTTCAAAAGTTGTAGGTACCATAGGAACGAAGCAAAAGTTCAAATGAAAATCAGATCCAGTAATTACAGGAGTTTGCTACAAGCATTTTTCTTTCAGGCTTGGCTTGAAGTGAAATAAAGACAAGAGACACCCGTTTCCAGGTTAGGAAGCAAACAAAACCAAATTGTAAAGGGTGAGAGTTGCTTATCTGAGCTGCTTTTTATAAAGCAGCTTGACAGCTGAAAAGAAAAACACTGGGGTAACTTGTAAAGTGAATAAGTTTAGCTCTTACATTTGCAATTTTCCACTCAGTGTTCCCCGTCCTACTGAGCAGAGAAACTTGGGAGTATGTAATGTGCCAGTAATAACAGTGAGCATTTCCTTTGTACCCTGAAGGCATTAATAGCTCCCCCAACACCTCTGTGGGGCAGGGAAATCATGTGATTGCCACCTCGCCTCTGGCACAGCAAATGCACCAGCAGAGGTTAAAGCTGAGGTTTGCCAGGAGAACTGCTGGCTGTGCTGTTCCTCTCTCACTTCTCACCGCTGCAGAGCCACCTCTCAGCGTCCCAAGAGATGTGGCTCCCCTGCATTAGCCAAGGACCTGACCAACGAACCAGCCGTCCTGTTTGGGACAGTAAAGGGTTGTTAGAGTATTTCGTGATGGCCGGGGTGTTTCACAACCGCCCACAAAAGGTTTGCTTTACTCAGGTGATTGCTAGACATGAAGGGCAATCCCTGTACTTCTGAGAATGCCATTAATTGTGCTCATTTGACAGTCTCTGCGCCCCATAAAGTCTCTTGGCAGTAGGCACATGGAAGGTCAGAGTGTCTCCTGTGCTGGAGGAGGGTGTGTGGATGCAGAGCCAGCAGAAGCCAGGGCTGATACAGAGGTGGGGGATTTTGGGGGACCTGTGTCATGTGAACCTCCTTGTTCCCCCCACTGGCACCAGCTGCCAGGAGCTCGGCAATCCCTGTGGGAGACAACCTGGCTCCTGGGGGTCCTGGACCAGGCAGCCTCTGTTTGGGAGGGGTCTGATGTCTGTGGAGGAGGCTTGGTGTTCCAGCTCAGGGACTGGTTCTCCCCCTTGCTGCCCAGTAAGGGGGTCTATTCTCAGAGTAGGTCACACAAGCAGAATGCCTTAACTTAGACCCTTTGAGTAAAAATCACCTTCCAGTGTGTTCACCACAGACTGTCAGTTCTACCCAGCTCGTGTTGAACAGCACAGTTCTTCCCTCCCTGTGTCTGGACATGGGCCCTTTTTTTGCTAAAGGTCGAGTAAAATCGGCTTTTCAAAGGCACCCAGGTCGTTTTTCCTACCCTCCATACCCAGGCGTGACACAGATGCTTATGAGTTGGAGTCTCGTTAAAAATGAGCAGATGGAAGCCCAGCTCTTTGAGTATAATCAGGTACCCGCCTCTTGCTGATTGATGGATTTATAAATATGTTTAATATATTGGACTGTGGCATGTCTGAATTAATAGTTAGAGAGGTTTCACCATCCCTCCAGACTCAGTTTTCCTTGCCACGTGCACTCTGTGCCTCAGACCTTGACCACCAGCTCTTCAGAGTCCTGAAAGCACTGTGGAACAGTGTTTACAGGGTCTGGGACACATTTTCCTGGGAAACCCTTGACCTTGGGGTTGTCCCACTCTTAATTCTTACCCTCCAAAATATATTTCTGCACTGTTCTCTCTCAACTGCTTGTAAGCAGCAAATCTGGGAGACAAGCCTGGGGAGAGGTGGATTGTTTGCAAACCTGCATCTGAAAACTTCATTTAGGTAATAAAGAACAATAATGTGAGTAAGTGTAGGGAAGAGGGAGATGAGAAGTAACTTCTGTGTTGTGGGTTGATGAATTCAGAAGGAATTGGTCTTTTAATTGCTTGGCTACTTTTGAAAATATAAGTCTTTCCATCAAACAAAAGGAACTTAAGCTTTGAGACAAGGAGGTTTCTGACTGACTGGAGGCGTTATGACATTAACTGGTTGCAAGTTCATTCTGTTGCTGGATCAGCTTCCTTGAACGGTCTTGTGAAGAAACCCTTGCCAAAAATCGTGTTGGAGGCTGGCTGAACGTGGTGGTAAATGAACTCTTTCATCTGCTTTCTTCCAGTAACAAGTGCCAGCTTAAAAGGAGGGTGCTGAAAAGGGCAAAATAAATGTTATGTCAGTATACTTATTTTTAATAGCATTACTGGTAGTGGCTGGCACCACAGTATGTTAAAATCCTTTGTGTTGTTTGCTGCAGGAGGTCCAGAAAACCAGTATTCACGCTGGCATAATTTGTGGCAGCATCTGATATTCTAAATAACAGGATGTTAGTAGCCTCCAGGTCTCCATTCCTACCTCTGTGCAAAAAAACCCCAAACAAACAGTGTTGTTTATTCGACAGGTGTAAACACTGATGACTGGCAATTGCTGTCGTTAAAAGAAGACCTCAAACAGTGGCCACTTCCTTGGGGGTCATTAAAAATCCATTGGCAACAGCTTAAATTTACAGCTTGAGCTCCTGCTCCTGCCTTGTGCCTCCTTTTGCCCTTGGAATTTCCACTGCAGAGTTATTCACTTTCTTATCTAAGCTGTTTAATTCCCCGGTGGGATGGAGGACAGACAACAGCTCCTGCTGGAAACAGTGGTCCAGTAATATCATCCACCTTAATGCATTTATTTCCAGCTCCCTTTGCACTGTTGTCCTGTTCTGTTTTCTCCTACTAGTAGTTTCAGTGAGAAGACAAAGTTAGGTTACGAGATTGCAGCTGAAGCCCCAAGCTCAGATCTTTCAGTGTTTAATTTTCATGTGATTTCAGTCGAAAATCTGTCTCCTGTACAGGTTTCATGCAGTATTCAGTCTGCAAAATGAATGATTTAATTGCCCTGCAGGGTATGCAGACCAAATAAAATTAAGTCCACATGAACTACTGTCATCTCTTTTGGCTTGACAAGAAAAGGTGATGTTAGTTTTGCGTCTGCCTCAGTGTTATTAAATCTTTCAGTACTTGGGGTGTGTCATATTCTGGAATTTCATTAAAACCTTATCGTTATGTAAAGGGTCAGGTTGCTGGTCTTGATCATTGCAGAGAACAGCCTGAAAGGATGTTCCCTAAGTACGGTAATGGCTGAGGAAAGAGAAGGCAAATGAGAATAGTCCCCACTTTGTTCTTTTGCAGTCTGAAGGTACTGGTTGCTTTTCATTTATTTCTGTGACTGACTTTCCTGGAACTGTGAATTTACAGATTCGTTTTGCAAATATGGGAAGGGGCAGTTCTTAATTCTCTGGATGCTTAAACTTGAGCAGAGCCCTGGTGGGAAATTAGTGATGGACAGTGCTGCCCTGGCTCTCAGAGGTTCAGTCTGGGAGCAGATTTGTGCTCTGAATGTAGATATTCCCTGGCATTTGAGGTGGTGTGTGTAAACCAGGATGCTGAAGTGGGATAGCCATGTCTGTAGGACTGTACTGGTACAGGTATTCCCTTTCTGCCGGGCAATGCTGGGAATGCCTTGGATTTCATAACCAACAGAAAAAAAGTGTCTTTGCTCTCTCTGTTGTGCTGTTTGCAAGCCCACAACCAAACCTTGTGAAATGAGCCTTTTCTACTGCTGAGCAAACACACCACGGACTTTGCTGCCTCCCTTCCCATGGAACATCCCAGGCCTGGGCCTTTTGTTCCAGCAAAACGTACACCTGCCAAAAATAACACGGAGCTTTACCAGCCAGGGGTTCTTCCAACAGTGCTCCTGCCCTCCCACATCCAAAGAATGCTCCTGTGTTGCTGCCAGGTTCTGCCAAGGGATACAAGCAGCAGGGAATGCAGGAACTGCCACCGAATTTCCAGAAGAACAAGGCTTGATGTATTTTGGCCAAGGAGAAATCCGTGATCCTTAAGGAACAAAGATTCCACTTCCACGGAAATCAGTTTGATGGGAAGGGAGTGGCAGGGAGAAGTAATTCATATTCACTGGGATGTATAGAAAGTAAGCCAGAACAGTTCATAGCAGAAGGCAGGTCTCTGATCTCTGTCCTGTTAGGATCCCTCTGGAATGTTGCCCGTTACTGCAGTGGAGTTGCAGTGGATTCTTGTGAGCAGCTCATCTGACCTGACCCACTGGTAGCTGAGGTTACTGTGTACATCCACATTTTGAGATCAGCATATTTCCAACCACAGTGTCTTTTCCAAATTCTTGTTTTTTTCAGGGCAGTCAGTATCTGCTTTAAGGTTATTTAATGACTCTTCAGATGGGAACAGTCCACTGGCAAGGCAACAATAGGTTACTAGAAATGATCGATTCTTTGAAGAGAATAAAAGATTTTCTTATTCTGTAACTTGGAAGATTCTTCATTGCTCAAGAATATAATATAATATATTATACATACAAAGTAATTGCTACTTTCTCTTTGATCCCTCAAAGTACAGACTGTGGAATGTCTCTTTCATCAGAGTTTATTCCTATTTCAGAATATTCCCTCTGCTATAACTTCTATACTCAGTAAATGAACATAAGGAGAAGGACATCCAGGATTTAAAACACTTGGTGAGGGGATGACAACTGTGTGGTTGTTTTATTGTGTCTTCCTCATTTTTCAAGCTACTACATAATCCTTGGTGGAAACCCCAAATGAATTTGTGTGATTAATTAATGGGTTGGTTCCTTATCAGGTATGATTTGTTGTTAATGGAGCTATAATAGAGCTGTGTTGATTTGTACCACGAGTCCAACTCTTTGAAGTAAAGAACTATACAGTATTAAGTATTCTCTGTGGGTGTGCAGAACTAAATACTGTCCATGAGGGTTGTGTGTGTATACATAAGTTAGAATTGATTTTTTTGGGGCCCTCACCTTCTTTGGGGTGTGTTGTAAAGAGAAGGTCTGGGAAATTCCCTTCTTGCCCCACCTCTAAGTGTTCAGCAGTTCTTTCTGTGCTTTATGGTGAGTACTGTACTGGGAACAAATCAACCAGGTTTATGTATTTTTTTTCTTTTTCTTTCCCTACATGATTCAAAAATGTCACTTTAGACTTTTCATTGTCAAGGTTTTATTTGAACCAACAGGGAGAACAGGCAAATTCAGGAACCAAGAAGTTCAGCCCCCTTGGCTGAAGCCCCTTCTGGGCTTCAGACTAACTTGAAGCAGTCTAGATCTAAAGTTGTGGCCTGGTTCAATTCCTGGTTGAAGGGAACCCTGAAGTACCTGCAGGTTTGCAATGAATAACTGGATGCTTTTGCTGTTTATCTGAACTGACCCTTGAATTTAAAACTCAAGGAAAACCCGGGATGTGAAACACTGTGAGAAATACAAGGATGAATCACTGCAAGTGGGACCCCCATTCCTTCCCACATAAGTCTCTGTAATTCTCTTTGTTCCTCTCTTTATTCCCTGAGTGGCCTGTTTCACTCTAAATCACCACACTTCTCTGTGTCTCACCTATCACTGGTAGGATGGAATTTGTTACCTGTTGCTGTTAAACTGGCTGTTCCTCTCAGCTGCCAATTTAAAGGCCCTGAAATGTTGTTTGAAACGGATGTGTTTCAAATGTGTTTTATCAGTTCTACCTACTTCTAGTTAAGCCCTAATGTTCTGATCTGGACTCCAGTTTTACAGGGGAAACGAAACCCTCGGGTGAAGGGGGTTTATAATCCAGCTCCATGGTTCAGAGTGCACTAGTCTGAGTGGCATCAGCTGTAATTAGGAGATTCAGCAGGTTTGAATTGTTCTGGGATTTTAGTCTCTAGTAAGCTTTATAAACACACAGTGAGGCAATAAAATATGAAATGATCCTAGAAGTGAGAATACTGGAGACTTTCAGTTTAGAGGGGGTCCATTGATGGTGTATTTGAAAACTTGAATTCAAGGATCTGATACAGAACAGGCAACAAGCAGATGGTATAGAACTGTGCTACTTTATCCTCCACAGCATCATGGCTTCGGCTGAGCTTTGCATCCTTGATATTGCCCGATGGAAGGCTTGGAACACTGAATGGCAGGGAGAGAAGGTTGTGGTACAGGAGTTCCTGGATGCTGGATGAGAAGATCCTGCAGTAGTTACCATCTGCAGAGCTCATCTGACTGTAGCAAGAGTCCGCAGCTGATGTAGTTCTTAAAAATGATTTTTGTAACCAAACTGAAAGCAACTTGAACTAGGCTTTGGCAATTACTGGCTCTACTGTCCACATGAAGGGGGCAAGAAAGGAAGTAGGTGCTCAGCTGTTTGTTCTCCTTGGAAAAGAGACTCTGGTGTTGGTATAATCAGTAGAACACTTGGCCTTCCCTTCCCCCTGCATCAGGACCGCTTTTCCCTTGCAAAGCTTTTATATAGAGCATGAGGACCTATAAATAAAAGGGAGCTTATAAATAAATACAGCTGGGAGCCGACAAAGGCTTCTGACAAATGATGTTTATTGAATTTCTCACGTGTGGTCCAGTTTGAATCCAACCACGGGGCTTTGCTAAGTTTGTGCAAGTATATTTTGTGCCCAAGCCTGTGTTGGGCAGACCAGGGAGCTCTGGCTGGCTGAGGAAAGGACAGGAATGGGTGAAAAGAAGAGGTTTTAGTGAAGCTTATGGTACTAATGTTAGACAAATCAACCCACGATCTGCTGCCTGTTGTTTGTGTGAGAGGGTTTATGAGAGAAAACAATCATATCACTGCAACGCTCAACCATTACACACTGCTCTCAGGAGTTAATCCTGATGTCGTTGTCCTAGAAATGCACTAATCCATACCTGGATTTAAGTACATTCTGTTGTAGCCTTCAAAACTCAGAGCAGTGATGTATGGCCTGCTATGGGAGATGCTGTATGGACACGGGCACAGAAAGCCCTGGTCCCAAAGGGCTTGGAGTTTTCCCCTTGAGCAGGAGTTCCAAGACCTGCTGGGTGCATGGAGCTCCTTGGATCTCACCCAGAGCCACCATGGGAGCTCTAGTCAGGTAAATTGACAAAGCATTAATTACTTCAAAGGAGAGCTAATGAGGCAATAAACCACAAGGGTGAAACTCCAATGGTTTATGGTACCATTAGTAGACTGAAATGGAATTATAATTAGAGCAGGGCAAACGACTCATAGTCCACAATTTATCCAATGGATTTAGTGCTTGTTTCTGTTCATGAATTATGCACAAAGAGACATATTTTAGGAATGTATTCATTGTTTGAAATTGCTCAGCAGCCACTTCATATGGAGGTGTTCCTGCCAATATGAGTAGCCTTGTACAGTTTGCATCTGGTTTCTCTTTGCTTGGGGGCTTTGTGGATGTATTTGTGCTCTGTAGAGGGTCACTGAAATACTCTGGTGTTTCTACTTCCTGGAATGTTACAGAAAAGCATGTTAATTGTTCTGGGATATGTAGCAGTTACCTAAATTTGCTGGAAAAACATTTCTTGATCTTCAGGGATATTTTTTTTTTGCTTGAGGAACAGTCCTTTTGCCAATAACTCAGCAGCAGAGAAGGAACCTCAGCAATACTTATTCAAACATCCATCCCCCAAACTGGATAAAACTTGTGTGTCCAAATAAAAGTGTGGTTCAGAAATGATGAAACAGACTCAGGAGAGCTTTGTTCCACTGCTTAGATCTTGACTTAAGTGCAGAATAATTCAAACATTCGTTGAATGACAATCTTATCTCAAGCTTTGAGGTGGTGTGGGGTTGAGCTCATAAAATTCCTCTTGAAGCTCTTCCAGTTTGCATAAAATACTTGCAGAATATCAGGAATGATCCTCTGTTGTGGGATATCTTTCCTGTCTCTGCTGTCATTGACTTGGAAGTATTTATACAGGGGACCAATGCTGCTGAGAGGGATCTAATGTTTGGAATTGGCTGTGCACGCTCACAGATGCTCCTTGTCCCTGGAGGGGGTGTTTGTGCCTTCCTCTTGCTGGGCACGTACTAGTGTGTAACTGGCTTTATTGATGACATCCAGCTCCCTTTCAGACCAAAAAATACAGGGATACTTCTGAGTGTGCAGTCCTCGAACTATCCAGTAACATCTCTCACTTGAAATGTCTGGGGACCTCTCTGCTTTCCATTTCCCTGTTATCTTTGTGAAGAACCCGTTCAGAAGAGACAGAATTAAGCCACAAACCTTCATCTTCTTCTGAAGCTTCTGTAGCCACCAGCCTGGTAATCAAGCCTTTATTTCTTCTCCCCGGTGACTGACAGGCTCAGCGCCTTGCAGTGGAGGTGCTTTGTGCTGCCCGGTGCTTGCTGGGCTCCACGTTTGTCTTCCTGAATAAATCATGAATTCCCCTTTTTGTGTGACATGTTAAGTCCATGATTTAAGAGCTTCAACATATAGCTCTTGTTTGTTCTTGCTTTTGTTAAGAACTAATCATGAATTATCCATGAATGGGCTAATTAAGGCATTAACCATATATTATATACCAACCAGAGAATGAGATCTTTCACAGACATCTATGTAGGTAGGAACTTCTTGGAATATCCCTGGGCTAGGGATGTCTGCATGTATTAGGGAAGATCTTCCAAATTCTGGCCTGCAGGGTAGTCACAGCACAGCTCAAAAATCAAAACAAGTCATACATGGAACAAATGCCTTGTAGGGAAAAAGCTCAGGATCCCAAAAGATGCAAATGGTGAAACATGGATCAGGAATTTCGTAACATCCTTTCAGAGAGGACAATATTATTGGCACTGATTTTTGGTTTTCCTGTAAAACTTTCTGTGAAGCTCAGGAAGAATGAAATGAGGAACAGAGAGACTGCCCATGTTCCGTGAGATTGTTTTGTGGATTCTAATTTTGTGAGTTTATTACAAGAGAGACAAAGAGAGAGACTTCATAACAGTTTGTGTTGTTTTATACCCTGCATACCTGTTGACACTGTTCTGCCATGGCAGGTTAAGATTTCTTCTAGGAGTGATGAAAATCATTAGAGGAGAAATGAACAGACACTCAAGGAAAGAGCCTTGGAGGTGGCCAAGGTGGAGCCTGAGGCAAGAAGCAATGGTCCAAATATCAAAGAACCAGGACTGAGGGATGCTGATGCCAGAAATGCCATCAGTAACATCAGCAGTTGTTCTCCAGTGTTCCCAAATAAACTGGGTCAGACTAATTCTGGTTCTGTTGCCACAGTGACCCTCGTTGGTTCTGTCTGCCTTCCCTTGCCTCTCTCCAGAAGTCTGCAGCACCCCTTCAGTCTGCCCTCACCCCAAAACATCTTCTCACATAGCTGATACCTGCTGGGCCTCAGGATGGCCCTACAAAATGCCAGTCTCTGGGTGCTGTAGTGCTTCTGAGGCTCCAAGGTTTGCACTGCCCAACTCCCCACCAGCAGCACTGCACGCCCCGTCCCCACTCCCAACTTCCTGTGGCTTATTTTGTGCATGACCCAGCAAAACCCAGCTCTGAGTCAGTGCACGGTAAAATAACAAAGTTGTCATTTAGATGTTTGAATTAAAAAGATCGTGGAGCCTGTTCCTACCAAATGACTTTTCCATCAAATATTCATAAGCTTGGCTGGTTGTTTTTTTTTTTTTTCGGAAGAAAAAAAAAAATCCAAGAGACATAAATCTATATTAAAGACTGAGTGCCTACCAAATGGAACTTTATGCACATTTGCTGTGGTTTCTCGCTTTCTTTTTACTCAAGTGTTACAGAGGAAAGCCAGCAAAACCCACAGCATTGTTATTTTCTCTCTTGCATCTTTTAGCCCCTCAATTTTAGCTCAAATGCTGCCGTTTTCCATAGCATGGATTTCTGAGTGCCTGCCTAAAGCGCAGATGTCATGATCCATGCTGAAAGCCAAAGGGTTAATCTTCTAGGGACTCCAGACTAATGGCCTAGCAATGCTCACCCAAGAGGGAATTGTTGTGGCTGTTTCAGTCCTGGTCACTTTATAATAATTTGGAGATTTCCACTTTATAATAATTTGGAGAACTTAGGTGGCAGTGGGAGCAGCTTTTAATGAGGGACAGCAGTGCTGAATGTGGGTGTCTTGTACCTTGGATCAAACCCCTGCTCCTACCTCTCCTTTATCTGCTCCTGAAACCTCCTGTTGCAGGTGTGCATGTGGCAGAAATTCAGAAGAGACTTTTATCCCTTTCTTTATGGCTTTGAATTTTCATTGAAGCTGCTCTTGGCAGCTCCCCCTTCTCTGTCCTGATTGTTATTTAGATACGAGAGAGTGCAGATTACTTTTGGGAGCATGTATATATTTGGTATCCATGTGTTTGTGTACACATGTATATTTATAAAGAAGTAAATATAATATACAAAAATACATATTTATATGCATTTAGACGAGTCGTGGGAAGTATAAATGTCCATGATTCGTGAGCAGGGCATGGGGGAGTCCGTGCAGGTGTCATGTGTGCCGCAGGTAAACGGGGGCAGGGATTGGGTTCCTCGCTTTGATTTTTGTTGCTGTGAGAATTCTGACTTGCATCAAACTCTCTCATGCAAACGGTTTGGATTTGGGGACTCCCCCCCCGGGTAATGTGCCCACCAATCTCCCTCTTATTGAAAGAAAGGAGAAGAAAGATGGAAGGCAGGAGAGGGAGCGGCGTAAAGGTCAGGCAGCGTTGCAGCCCGACGTCGAGATTTATAACCCTCCAAATTCCCCCTCTCTGGGGCAGCATGTCTTTACAGACTCACATTATCTCTATTAATACCAGCCACAAGGTCATTACTCAGGCACTGAGCCTTCCTCCAGCATAAATATTTATACAAGGCTGACCTGCGGCTGCTGCGTTCGCCTTTTATTTGATTTCTGCCGCCTTTTGTGTCTGTCAGATAATGTCTTTAGCTGCTCTGTCTGGGACAGGGGGAGCGTGCAGAGGAGCCAGGGAGGGGTGAAGAAAGGAGGGAAAGACAAAGAGGGGCAGGGAGATACAGAGGATCATTTTATGTGACGTAATAAACCCTTTATTTCACACCAGCTGAGAAATTTTAAGAAGTATTTTGCCATGAGATGGCGAAACTTGGGACAATTTCCGTTTATCTGCTCAAGGAGTGCAAGAGTCTTTTACGTGTCAATGTTGCTTTTGCTGGAGATTAATGGGATTTTAGAAGCCAAATCCAGAGAATAAGCTGGGGATAGTTAGCATGTAGGCACGCATGAGTGAATAAATAAATATGCCATCTCACATGACTTCATGGACGTGCATCTCTGCTCACCCTAACACACTAATGCTGCTCTGCACCGTGTTTCTCAGCTTCTGTGAGGCAGGTGCAGACACCTGTAGTGGCTGAAAGGGAGTGGAAATTCCTGTGCTCCCTGGGAATACGTGGTCCAAGGGGCAAGGACAGTCTTGGCATCTGTGCTGTGGATTGTGCTTGTCCTCTGGCACAGCTATCTCTGCCAGTGGTCAGGGATGTATGAGGAGTTTGGGGACAGGAATGGAAGACTGAGACAAGTGTGGTGCGTGCCAGAGACTGGGTGAAGTTTCCAAGTGTGATAAAAACACAGGAGCTGAAGGGAAGAATCCCAAGTTTAACCATGTGCTAAAATGTGTAATGGCACAACCTGTCTGACTTCCACGAGGACTTGTAACTGCTGACATGTCCCTCCAGAGCTGAGGGCACCCAGGGCAGTGGTAGTGGAGATTCCCACACAGAAAGCAGGGAGCTTTACTGTAGGAACAGTTTAGCACTGCCCCAGCATTTGCACTTTGGAGTAACTTTAAGCTTGGTAGTTTGACTTAATTGATTTTGCTTTCTCTATTTCCCTTGGGATTGGATACTGCTGAAGGTCACAAACTCCATTAGGCAGAGTGTAGTTGGGAGGTAAGACAGCAACTGTGCAGTCCCCTGTCATGGGCTTTTTGTTGTTGTTGAACAACAACAACAATTCTGTTTGCACACAATTGCCGCCAATACCCTTTAAAATAGTAAAAAAAGAAAAAGTAAAATTAGACTAACTTAAATATGGCCCTCAGATATGTTTTATCTACTTTTTGAAAGATTCCTTAATTTTCTTCTTCACTCCTTTGGAGAGTTTGATAAATTTAAGTTTTGCCTGCCTTCAGGATGCAAATCCTGCTCGTGCCACCGTGTCAGTGCTGAGTGGGGAGTCTCACCGCAGAGGCAGAGTAAGGGTCCATCCTTAAACTAACACGTTGTCTTTTGTCATTACTGTAAGTAAGGATTTTGGAGCTTGAATCCCAGATAAACATCCCTCTGTGTGGTCTTGGTCTTCCAGCCTGACTGAGTTGCCTGAACTAATCACTTAGATGTATTTCTGAGCAACTCCTGGGTTTTATTGTGTGCAGCTGCCCACACCCCCTCCCTGAAAACAAAGGTCTTCAAGTCTTTGAACTGTTTTGTCTGTGCTGTGGAAGTGGCTTATTTCAAGAATCTCTTCTTTTCCTTGCCCCACCTGAGGATATTTTCCCTTCATACCAGTGGTTCTGTAACACTGCATTTGCACAGGACCAAAGCTGCCTCTGGTCTGTGAGGAGGTCACAGTTTTAAAATTAAAACTCAACAAAAATGGCAACAAAAAATACCCCCAAAACTGCCCCAGTCTGGCCTCGTTTTTGCAGCTTGTTTTTTCTGTGGAAGAGGAGGTTCATGAATGCCTCCGATCAAGGACACTTTTCAGTTGGTTCCCCAAAACCAAGGGTCCATGGCTTGTTGGAAACAGTCTGGATCCTCTCAGATTCTCACCCAGAAGCACTGGTCAGGTGAAGCTGAGAATCACTGACTGCATGAATCCTAAACCAGGGAAAATAGGGAATGCAAGTGTGTTCTTGTTTTTTCTCACGCACTAGGTAAGTGAGAGTATAACTGAAGCTGTGGATGTGGTCTCAGAGGCAACCACTTTACTAAAGAACAGCAGAAACCATTTGTGTTTCAAATAAGTCTTTTTATGATGAATATATATATTTACATAGTCCTATATACATGTATGTATGCTACACACAACAGAAATAATCTAATTTGTACAGTGTTACCTCCACGCTTCTCAGCAGCTGCTGCAAATTAAATTCCCTTCCTTGCTGCCCCAATGAAGAAGAGGAATGGAAAATAACTGGTGTTGTTGTCACTGTTGGTGGGTACAAGCTGCCTCAAGTGGCAAAGGGAATGGCTGGGCAGGGTTTGGGATGGGTGTGAGAGGGAAAGGCACTTGGATTTTGCAGATGATGGAGGGAATAGAGGGATTCAATGATGCATGGGGTGGCTCTCCGTGCCGTCACTGATGTTTAGTTTCTGTAGGTGAGCTGGTATTAGTGAAGAAATGGGTGAGGGACTGTTCTGGCATCTCCCCCCAGGCTCTGCACCAGCAAGAGTTGCAGGCAGCCCTGTTCTGTGGTGCTTCATGTCCACATCTCTCCTTCCCCACCTGGCAGATGGAGCAGTGGGGAAGGGAATTCCCCAGGGGAACGGAGGGAGGGGAGCTGTGTAGCACTTCCACTGAAATTAAAGAATTTAGCGGGGTGGGGAGTGTATAATGTACACATTGTAGCCTGGCCCCTCTTACCGATGGTGATATTGAATACTCTTAGGCTGTCTTCACACTTTCCTTTTTGGGTTGCTCCTGTCAAAACAAAAACCTACATCCTGAGTATGAAAACAGAAGTTCCTGTTGAGAAGCGTCAGCTGGAGCTGTGGGAATTCTGCAGCTGAGACAGTTTGTGCTGTGTGTATGTGCAAGCATATGGAAAGATTCCTCCCTTCCTCCTTCACAAGGATCTGTATTGATTCAGGTGGAAGAATTGATGCTAACGCTAAGGGAAATTAGAAAAGAAAAGGGTGGATCCATTCCTTTTTGGAATTTGCATAGCATTTCCATACCAGGCTGTGAAACAAGAGTGGTCACTCCTGCTCTGGGACACAAATTTTGGCAAAAACTATTTTGAGTAATGATCAGCAGTGAAGCAATTCAAATAACTGACATTTAAATTGTCCTTTTGGGGCCCAAGGATTAAAAGCAAGAGAGGTGAACGAGGATGGCTCCTCCTGTCAGAAGTACTACACCAGTTTTACTGGGTTGAGATTTCAAATAGATGATTTCATGCAGTGTTAAAAATGTGATCTTGTGATTAGGATCACAGATCTGTGAAGGAAGGGGCTGTGGTAACCTCAGATAGGTAACAGGGAATCCTGTGTGCAGCTAAGCGAGGTTCCACCAGCTGGCAACTTTACACAGAGCTGACTTCTCGGTTTGA
This sequence comes from Oxyruncus cristatus, assembly GCA_013399855.1. Taxonomy (NCBI): domain Eukaryota; kingdom Metazoa; phylum Chordata; class Aves; order Passeriformes; family Cotingidae; genus Oxyruncus; species Oxyruncus cristatus. Next base: position 734,356 of record VXAY01004755.1, on the reverse strand, counting down.
TACAGATACTTGTATCTTAGAGAAGATGGGAAAGTCCAATTTCCTGACCATTTTTGATCTTAGAACTTCCGTGGCAAATGAAAGGTGATGGCAATTTTTCCTGTGTAACATTTCTCGTTGAAAAATTGCAAATCTTCTGGTTAAAGGGAAGAGGTCTTAAAATTGCTAAAACTTATTCTTTGCCTGTGATCTTTTACTTGCTTCAGCTGAACAGCAAAACCATGTTTTGGTGCTTCCTTGAGCACCAAATGACTTCTTTTTATTTATTTTTTTCTTTTTTTTTTCTTTCTTTTTTACAGTTTTTCAGAACTTCAAGTTTTCATCTTTCCTTGCGATGGGTGGAATAACCCCCCCGCCAATTAATTATTCCCAGCATGACAAACAGTTTACTGTCTTCTCTTTTGTTTGCCTCAGTAAGTCACATCATCCCTTCCTCAGCCCTCTGTTCAGGGTCACATATTCTGAAATGGCTGTGGTTGTGCTCGGGGAACGTGTAGCAGCACCAAAGAAGTGAGGTGAAATACTGAGTTGGGCTGGTTGTACACTGATCTCTTTGCTTAGTAATGCACGAGCACACACTCACACCCCCACTATTTTCCTCTGAGGACGCTCTCTGTGCTCACTTGTGCCCACCCAGCATGTCTGTCCTTTGAATTTGGCACAGAAACTCTTCAGTTCCCTCTTTTCTTTTCTTTTATGAACATTTTCCCCATTTTATTTTATCTCTAAAGCCTGGAACTGCTTTTCCTAGGCCAAGCTGGGGCTCTTTACAAGAAATGGTAGTAATTCATTCCAGAGCTCTTTGTTCTGGTTATCTTGTCTGCTTTTATTCCAGTGATTTAAGCAAGTTATGGTAATCCTTCCCTGTCTGGTAGCGTGTTAACAGACACTTTTGTTGGAATCAGAGAGCCCTTGTCCCATGTAACAGTTGTAAATGGGGGAAAAACGTGTTTCTTATCCATATTTCATTTTTAAATCACACTATGGGTCTGGAACTCGGGGGGCCAGTGAGATCAGTGGAGGATTCAGGGAGCCTGGAAAAGTGGCTGCATCTTGCAAGACCAAGGTTTCACTGACTAAAGAGTAGGGGCTATTTACCATCACATTCCAATCATAGCATTTTGTCTGTGGTTGTGCAGTAGCACAGTGCAAATGTGTGATTTGAGACTGGTGTCTGAGGACCTGCTTTCCAGAGCAGCAGTTCTCCTTTGAGAGGCAGTGGAGAAAGTAGCTGTGGGTGTAAATTCCCTGAACAGGTTGGCGTGGAGTGAATGTGGAAGAATCTTTAGGTGACTTGAGTTCTGGTTCACTCACACAGTTCTCAGCCATTGATTCAGGCTGCCAAGTGACTCCCACCATCTCTACCCCTGAGTAGATGTGGACCTCAACTCTCTGCAGAAGGAGTTCACATGGAATGTGCAGCCAACACACTGTACCTTGACTTGGAGTGCCCTGTGGAGCTCTGTGGAGTAAAAACCTTCATTAACTGCACCTCTGGGAGGTTCCTGCTTGGCTGAGATCCCTGGCTTTCGGGTGGTGAGCTTCATTGTTACTCCTTTTTTCTTTTTTTCTTTCTTTCTTTTTTTTTTTTAATGTATTGCCAATACACAGCATCCAAGCCTGTTAGTAACACAGAACTGCATAAATCTGCTGCTGAACTTTATCACGATCGGTAAAGTCCATCTGCAACCAGCCAGAATGAAGTGAAGGTGGAAGCAAATATTTTACCTGCATTTGGGTCATTTTTATGATAAAAGTGGTGCTTGGGAGCTGTAGTGGTAGCCAGGCACGAAAAAACTTACACCCTTCAAAACAGCAGCGTCGGTCCCACGTCCCCGTGCAGTGGAGCAACCCCAGTGCCTGTGTCATGAGAACTAAGAGTGACTTGTGAGCCAGGAAACATGAGTTCTTAACTTGCCTGTGGTCACACAGCACATTGATTTCCCTTCTTGGTGTCTCAGTGGTTTCATATGGAACGTGGTGCTAAGGATACTTACCTGGCCCTGCGAAGCCCCCGCTGGCCTGTACGTGTTTAGCAGGGTTATGTCTGCACAGCGTGGTCTGCTCTTAACTGCTCTGCCTCTGTGGGTGTAATAACAGGGAAAACACCGACAGCGAAAGGGACCAAGAGCACACTGAAAATCGTGAAAGAAAGTCTTGCTGTGTGGTGGTGAAGTGGAACGGGGACGTTTTGACACTTAATGGTTTAAACAAGAAAATGAAACCATCCATTCTTTTATTGCTTTGCTTTTTGAAAGTGTGACAATCACAGCCCGTTTCAAGTAAAAATCTTAAAATAAATCCCTCAGAGGCACCAAATAAAGCAATTTTCTTGCTCTAAACTCCACTCCTGACTCTGGTGTAATGTGAACCACATGCAGTTGCTGATGTGTATGTGAGTGCACATTATGTGTTCCTGTATGAGTTGGGAGGTGGTGCATTTTAAAATTACATATGAAGGATGCTGAGCTTGTGTGAACAGGACAGGCCTTTATGGCTTTGAGCTGGAGTTCTGAAGTGAGCCATGCAGAAAATACAGGTTTGAGCAGCAGTTCTATTCAACTCACCCATTTGGTGGATGATATGGAGTGATCTCTTAGAAGAACAACTCAAGTTGCAGGAAGATTTTAATAAAGAAGTGTTGAATTAAGACAAAACCATGAAATAGAACATAGAATCTGTAATTGCTGCCGAGTGTTTGCTCATTTGGTGAGAAATTCTGTTCTCTGCAAGCATTTGAAGTTGCTACTTTGGCAGCCCAAAGTGAGCAGTTCTTGGTGGGCCTGATTATGTGAGTGAGCAAAGGATGATATTCTAGAAGTAGTATAGTATTCTAGACAGTTTTCTAGAAATAGAAATAGCACAGGACTTGGCCATCAGGATTTCCTACTGTTTGTATTTCCCTACAGAATTTAGAGTACTAGACCAAATGTTTCTGAGGATCAAAGTTCAAGCAGTGTTTTCCACGAGCTGCAGGGTGGGTTTCAGTGGGAAGTTCTCTCTAGCACTGATGGGAACCAAGCTGACTTCCTGGCATTTCTGTAGTTCAAGGATCCTCTCTGTGATCTGGGATAAGTGTATTTGCAGGATTACATGGGGGTTAAGGAGTTGAACAGCAAATGCCAAGAGATTAGAAGAGGAAAGAGCTGATAGGAAAGCTGATACTGTAATAATTCATTTAGGTGACTAATTGGGGAAAGGCTTTGTGGGAGGGAGGGCTGAAGTGCCCATGGCCTGCATCTCCCAGGGAAGGCAGGTATGGAAGCTCCAGTGCCAGGTCCTGAAATGGAGTGCATGGACACAGCGTTCCTTCCCCTGCTTTGTGAGCAGCTCGTTTTCACAGTCAAAGATTGGGTCTAAAGCGGTGCAAGTACTTGGTGTCCCTCACGCTGTGAAATACCATCTTTGCTCAATTACTGGAAAGTGTCCCTCCTACAGGGAGCCACGGAGCCATAATGGAGTTGAACACAAACATTTGTTGTGTTTAAAAACCCTGGTGTAACATTGCTGTGCAACTTCGGATATGTCAGTTCCTGTAAACGCTCCAAGCCCGAGCCCAGCAGTGCAGAAAGCGCTGGAAGAACCCGTTGTGGAAGCGAGGTTTACCAACCTCTTCAATGTTTCATGCTGGCTCCAGTGCTCTCCGTGGCTCCCTGGCTCTGCGAGGGCTTCCAAGCTTCCTGGTTGTGACATCTCCGCTGATGTGCTCAGACAGAGGGAATATGCAAAGGGACGGCTGCGGCTCCGCGCTCAGGAGATGTCATCTCCGATGGACGTCAGGCAGGAGAGCAGCAATTAGGGCTCCAGCAGAGTCTCTGCTCCAGCTCCAGGCACACTGGGGGAGGAGAGGAGAGAGGAAGAAGGTATAAAGGAGAAGTAAGATGATGTAAAACGAAGGGGGGAGAGAAGGAGAGAGAAAGCAAAAGGTTGAGAGGGGGGAAGAAAGGGAATCTACGGTGTGGGAGAATGGGGAGTAAGAGCAGTATGGGGGGAAAAACTATGAGAATGTCCTGGAAGGGGGAGTGATGAAGAGAAGGGAAGCAGGAAGGAAATGAAGGAGTGAACGTGTGACTTGGAGAGGTGAAAGAAAGAGCAGGCGACAGAATGGGACAGCTGGCAAAGGCAAACAGTGAAATAGGAAGATGAGGGCGACTTGAGTGCTTTTAGCTGTTCGCTGCTGGCTGGTGAGAAGGGAAGCACATTGTCCCAATCCACCAACTGTGGTGCTGGAGAATCCCTTTACTCCTGCCTTCCAGCGAGCTACCAGTGTAAAACAGCTGCTGTTTCACAGTTGCGTCTCAGTGGGGAAGAACATCTTTACAGAACCGAGAGGTACGTGGGCAGGAGAGAAGGAGAATGACTGCAATGCTGTCCACGTGTGTCTGGAGAAATCATCCCTGCAAGGCACAAATGCCTTCAGTGCCTGAAACCAAGGCACATCCCAGTCAGGCCCAACTGTGTGCACAAAGAACATTGTGTGTAAGAGGTGGAGCAGGGAAAAGATCTGTGTGTTCAGCACAGAGGAGGCTCTTAAGCAGGTGAAGGATTTGCACATGGCAGTAACACATAATATCTGTCACTGTCCTCTAGGGTCAAGGTGCAGCACAGTCACAGAATGCAGCAAATTCATGGTAGTGACTTCTTTTTCCTGAGAGATGATGTTGTCTGTGCATCACCAAACTTTTCCAGTATAGCTGTGCAGAGCAGTGGCACTCAAGTATTTTGAATTTTAAGCCCCAGTTCAGAAATGCTCATTACACCAAATGCTAACATAACCTTTAGGTTTTCTTTTGATTTCTTAACTCCAGTTTTGTGACAACCCTGTCCTGTAATCTTTATTTAGTAATTTCTGGTCTAGAGGTATGAATGATCATAGTACAAGCACACGGGAAGAAACAGGCTGTGGGGTTTGTTCTGCACTGTGTATTTCACTTTTAGCCTGTCTCAAACAGCTACTGTTTGGCTCCTTTATAATTAACAGAGAGAATCATTGAATTACTTTCAAAACCAATTCCTCAGATACATCCAAGACCCCAGTTTGACAATGGATAGCTCAGAATTAATGCTTAAAAGTAAGACTTGGAAGACAAGGCCACTTGTATCTCACCTGCTGTGCCATGAAAAGAGTCTTGTTAAGTTACTAGAGCAGACACAGGGATCAGCCCCTTAGGAAACTAAAGGACTGCAAGATTTTGAGATTACAGCTGAATCAGGACTTGAATGTGCTTTATGAACCCCAAATGTTTCCTTACTTAAAAGCATTACTAGATCTTTTCTATCTTTCCAATTACGGTGCTTGAACACAAAGGGGGGTCATTTCTTGCAGCCGTTTGTTCTCTGTCTGGCTTTGTTTGGGGTTCTGTTGCCTTTTCCCTGCTGCTTGGCATCATCGTGACTTTCTCTTTTATAGGAACTCTGGTGAACTCAGATCTCTTGTTTTGTAGCTCCTTTGAACTTCTGTGCCAGAGCCGAGTGTTGGATCCTCTCTTCTTTGTCTTCACCTGTTTTTATACACATCATTACTTTCTGGAGGAATCCAGTGTCTTTGTCCCATAGTTCTACTTTAACAGCTGATCTAGGAATGGGTGAAAGGTCATAGGTCATGACCATCATGTGGGAAAGAATCATGAAATCACTTAGGTTGGAAATGACCTTTAAGATCATCGACATTAGTAGCTCACTCTTCCTTTGCCCACTCTGAATTCCTGCCTGGCTAAAAGAAACCAGCTTCTCAAAGACTTTTTTCCAGAGTCTTTCGGTGCACCAGCTATTAAACCATGAAATACAATTTGGAACATAAACTATGATGGGATTATTAAATCTACAAGGTTTAGCTGCAAAGAGCGGGGCTGTTGCCAGAGCTCCATGCTCCAGCTTATTAATAGTTCCTAAATTGGGGTGAGAGCTGGCAGAGGGCAAGTGGGGAGCGGGCTGGAGAGAAGCACAGCCCTTATGCATTCAGGATCCTTTGGAGTGTTTTATTTTCCCCATCTGGATTTCCCCCTGCCGAGCAGCGGGCTGGGCGCTGAGGCGCGCGAGCGCTGCCAGACAGCTAACTAGGAGTTAGGAGTCAGCCCGGTGACGTTTGGCATCGCTGGCCTCTTTGTGCCAGTGGTTTAGTGCCAAGAGTAATTGTGATTTACACCCCTCGCCCCTTTGGTGGCAAAATGGTTTTGATTAAGTGCATACCACGTTTATTAAGTCTTGCACAACTGAGCGCGGGGTCTTGGCTGGGACGCCGTAAAAGGCAGTGAGATTTACACATCTCGCTGCAGGATTCATTTAATCTCTTGGGGATTTACTGACCTTCAATTAGAACTGTTAAGTACTGTTTACTTGGTACCTAAATCATGGAAGGCCCAGCTAGAGTTGCCTTTTTTTTTGTTGTTTGTTTTCATTAGTAACGTTGTGATTAAATGTGGGAAGAGAAGGGAAAAGGCCCAAACACTACGGACGCAGTGAACACACGCCCTAAGGAGAAAGACTTTGAAGGTTTTAAATCAAAATACTGAACAAACCAAACTCATTTTTCCTTAATGATCTCTGATATGAGCCCATTGGTTCAACTGAAAGACAAAAAGTGACTTTACAGGAGTCGTGCACATACTGAAGGACACCTTCTTCCCTGTCTTTGCATTCACCTCACCCACTGTCTGTGGATTTAGTGGAAGGATCATTTTTAACTTCAGAGAACTTCCAAATAGGTGTTGAAAGAACTTTTTAGGTTGATCACGGAAAATTTATCTGCTTTGCTGCCTAAAGCCCCTGGAGTTATCTCCAGTTAAGGAACTTCTCACAAGTGAACCAAGTAAGAGCAGTCATTTTGGGAAGTAGGATTGTTCTTATTCAGTGTTCCTAGAATATCATCCCAACCACTTCAGAAAGCCTCCCGTGGTTCTAAGGAAAAGATCCTCTCTCCTTTGTCACCAAATACATAGAACTCTGAGATGGCAGAGAGCGTTAAAAGTGCAAATTAAGTTTATTTGAGTCCATATTACAGAGCAAAAATGTCAGTATTTTAGGTCTAGATTACCACTGAGTGATGTGGCCTTACAGCTGATTATCATCACAGTCAGAAAGGGAGGTGAAAGATGTGTTTGTGAATGGAGCTCTGGTTAATGGTGAGGTTTTTCTAGGGGGGAAAAAAAAAAAAAATCTCTGTAAATAGCTTCTGGTCTTCCAGAACACGGCATTTTTAATAATTGGCTGGAAAATGTTGGCAGATGATGGGCATCTGGGTGTGAATACTCAAAGTTCAGAAGTGAGCTGATTTGGTGTAAGTTTTTTGTTGGGCAGGTTGATTTTTTCTGTGCCCTGGTTAGAGGAACACGTACAGCAGCACTGAGGACCTGTTTGCTAGGATGAAAGTGGAGTTTGACAATCTGAAAATTCCTTTTCCACAAGTATTCTCTCAATGTTTCTTTAGAACTTGGCTGCTGCTGAGATTTTTCCTGCCAAGAAACGGGTCGGCTGGACTGCTCAAGGAAAGTGAACCCCAAAGGAATGGGAACACAGGCAAAATGAGTTCATGGGCTGGAGAGCCATAGAGAATGTGGAGCATTCAATCAGCTCTCATTAGTAGCTCGGGCTTCTTGCTTCCTACTGACTACTCAAATTAATAACCCAGCTCTCCATCCCTGTGCTTTCTCTGGCCTGATGTCAAGAGCAGGGGAATGAGGTGTGGAGGGGGTCGAGGAAGCACTGAAATGGCACATGCCCTCTTAATTCAAGCTGTAGAAAATTCACTTGGGACCCGAATCAGAAACTGAACTCACATCTCCTGTCACAACCAGAGCTATGTAGCACCTGAACTGGAGCTCTTGGAGAGAATTTGCAGGTTTTGGTTGCTGAGCTGAGTCAAATCCAAGTCCACTTGTTTTTAAGGTGCATCAGTTAAACCAGGTGTGAATTTTGGATTCTAATTTTTAAGTGATTTCATCTGTTTAGGGACGTGTGTGCACTCTGTGGTAAACAACTGAAGGGAAGGAAAAGGTCCTTTAAAGTGTTTTCCATATTGGTGGCATTAGGCAGCTCAAGGCCAGTGTGAAATTAAAAGGTAAAGGAAGGAGGTATAGAAGGTCTCAAAATGACCGTGTTTCTCACCTTTCTCTCTAGCTTTTTTTTTTAAAAAGTAGCACGTGTTTTCTATTCTTACAAGAGCATCACCTCCTCATGTTCTGGTGGCTTTCTTTGGTTGGGTAAACAGGGAATCGTCCCTCCTGGAGCTCAGGTTTTACTGAGCCTCCTCAATCTCGGGGCTAGTTTTGCAAGTGCTATTATGTAAACGTGGAAGTTTATAAAAGACTGTAGTGGTGCACAACAGAGTGCTGCCAGGTGTATAATACTGGGAATTGTCCTCTTGGAATGAAGTGGAAGTGAAGCGTATCCAAGAAGTTCAGCAGTTCCCGGTACTTTGGATGCCTCACTTAGAGTATCCTAAATTTTACCTGGCTTGGTTTGCACGCTTTCTTTGCGTGGAAATACTGCACCCCACTGCCGTGGCTCTCGTGATTTTGTTTTCAAACTGGGGTCTTTAAAAGCCCGACTTGCAGGTCCACAGGGGCTTTCCGGAGTTCCTGATCCAGCACACATCTCAGTGGGTTTTCACCAAGCCTTAAATTGTCTCTAGGTTTGTATCGGGCCAGAACAGTTGCCCAGGTCTGAATGGTTTGAATGCTTGAGGCGCCTGTGGCTGTTTCTGTTTTGGTGGTTGGTGTGTTGATCAAGGACTATGGAATAGGTGGGCGCAGTTGGCTGCTCTGGTGAAGATAACACTGTTGTTAACGCGGGTATTTGACAAAGCAGTGTGGCAACGATTTCAACAACCGCATTTCTTTACCCACTCTCAAGCAAAAGGCAAGGGGGAGTTGCAGGACAGGGCCCCGCCGCCCTGCTGGGAGGGGGTGAAACACCCACCCCCCGATGACAGCAGGGCCCTCTGTCCTCTGGTGGCTATTTGAGATAGGCCAGGCAGTCCTACAGCCCCCGGAAAGCTGCTGCTCGTTGATGAACAGGAGGTGCTAATCTCCTTCTTCCTAAGAGACCTCTTTGTCCAGAAGTGTTGGGATTTAATTGGCTTGTTCACACTTTCTCCAGCAGACTCTGACTTCTAACACTTCCTCCACACCCCGCCCCCAGTCCCTGGTTCATGGTGTCAACAGGGCTGGAAGTGTTTTAATTCCTTTACAGACAGTCCTCCTCCACACCAACTGCACGACTGGGTGCACTGCTGGGCTTGGCGTGCGGGGAGTTGTTAATCCAAAAGGGCAGGGTTTTTTTTTTTGTCTGGAAGGATTTAGTCCATTGCCCTTGAACACTTGCAGGGAGTGAAGCATTTTCTGTGACCAAACCAAATTCTTGACTGGCGGTGGAACAAAAAGAATTAATTTGTACTGAATCAATTTTTTCTTTCCTTACCCTTGCTCAAATCTATTCTATCCTGACTTGTCTTCACACATAACAATTGTGCCAGCACCCACTGGTGCCATTGAGAGATTCAGGCTTCACTGTGCTGGGTGGTGGGCACAGACCTGATGGAAACCAGGCTTCTCTTCTATAAAGAATTTGTCCTCTGAATAAAGGTGAATCAGAGCACAATGAATGAGAAAGAACTGCTTGTTCTGCCACTTGATAGAGAAACTAGAAAGGTTTAAATACATTTTTTGTTTATATGTTTGGAAATAAATACAATTTGGCTGTGCTGTTAACTCAGTGTCCCAGGAGCTTCAGAGCCCTCTCTACTCTCAGGAACTTTAGGATAGCAGGGTCTGTTCTGGGGTCAGCTGTTGCCTTATGATAGGACTGGGCAGAATCACTTTTGCTCTTATTCCTTCTCTCTATCTTGTCTTTATGGTCTTGGAGCTTCCTGGGACAGGAACTGTAACTTTCTGGGTGTTTGCACAGTGCTCACTCTATGGCACACTCAGGCTTTTATGATCCCACTAAACAATAATGCCAGTAGCAAAACTCAAGTTGCTGGTGCAGGAAATCAGGGGGAAATGAGAAATTAGACACTGGTGTAGGCTTAGACAAGGCCTGTTGAGTTTCTGCTGCTTTTTGTTTGGATGATATATTCTCTCTCTCTTCCATTTTCCGTTTGTGCAGCATCAGCCACCTTAGAGATTGTGACAGCAGGTGCTGCTGGAATGGATGTAAATGGAAATGGGGGTTGTGGTCAGATTGATATCAAGGAGAGAGGAGCTGAAAGTTCAGAGAACGAACCTATGAAAATTAAGATGTGAAAGATGTAGGGCCAGAGCAAAATCAGGTTTGGGGAGAGGAACCTACACAGATGTGGCAGACACAGTCATTAGGCAGATACAGTCATTAAGGGCCAGGAGAACTAAAAGTGAGGTGATCATAGTGCTGCTCGGAGCTACTGAAAACATTTACTTCTGTAACTCTTCGAGGAACATTCACTAATGGCACCAGAGATCTCAAAAGCCTGGGAAGACTATTACAACACCCTGGCAGTGTGTCCTTGCACTCTGTTTTAGAGCTGAGAGCCTCTGCAAAGTCTGTGTCACTCCTACATCATTGTTCCAAAGAAAGTAGGGGGCTGCTTTTTCTTTTTGTTTTGGTTGGTTGAGTCATGGCCAACAAATAGAAAACTCATTCCATGGTTATCTGGAAGACGATGTCACATACAATGGCAATTAGAAATATTTCCAAAATTAAACCTCCAAAGGAGGAAGCGAATTACAATGCAGGCAACCTCTGACCCTGGAGAATCATAATGGCTTCCTGGATTTGGAGATATTATGAGCTAAAGCCAGAGAGGTACTGCTGCTGGGCCGTAATAAGTGTTAAAATTAGAACACAATGTGGTAACCTTGGGTGTGTCTTTCTGATCTGAATTCTCCTCCCACCCACACCTCTGTTTAATAATGATGTGTTTTGAAAGGCCTGTGTCTGGCTGCCTGAATGTCTCGGCACTGGCCCCGTGTCCACCAGCTGTGGTGGTTATCACTCTGCCAGATCGTGGGCTGCAGGCCAAAGAAGCACAAAACCACTTGTTTACCCCGTAGTGTGGGAACAAGTCCACGAAGTAAAGGCAGCTGCTATGCAGGGGGCCAAGGAAATCAGATGTGGGTGCACATAAGCTCTCCATCTCCGAGAAAGCTTCATCTCAGTTTTATTTTTGAGGATTTTAGCTCACTTTCTGGGCCCTTTGGGAAACGAGGATCCTGTTGTTATATACACTCCCAACACAGGCTTATTATTTCTCCAACAGCAGTACCCAGAGGGGGCTGGTCTCACTGTGCCAGGAGTGAAAGACAGCTCCAGAAAAGAAAGAAATTAGAATCTAAACAGACAAGGCAGACAGTGGGTCTCTCTCGGGCAGAGTGACAGAGATAAGGCGGCCTAGGAAATGTTAGGACATTTAAAATCTTTTCCTGTTCTCTCTCACAGAAGAAAGAACGTTATATTTGGCTACATACATGAATCCAGATTTAAAAATAGCTGGGTTCCTTCCTGACTGAGGGAGAAAGACAGAAATGAGTCAAATTTATGAGCCGCCTAGCAAGCTTGCATTGAATTTTTGCTTGTCAGGACTCCCCCAAGTAATTGCGTTTTCATATACAAGTTGGTTGGGGGAGTGTTTCACGGGCAAATACCTTGATTTATGCGTGGATATGCAGGAGAAAAACAAGCCCGATGTTTGTGCGAGGAAATTCCAGCCACATAAATGTTTGAGAAGTGAAGCCAAGGGGGCAGAAGTGTCATTAGACTGATTTGGGAGCTGGATTTAGTTGAAGGGGAACATTTTAAAAGCGCCTAAGTGACACAGGAGCCTCGGGGCAAGTCTTGCCCAGGTGGGGCTTGTTAGGGGGAATGTGGTATCCTGCTAATGTAGCTGGGCTGCCGCTGGATCGCGGCACTGCTGGGCTGCCTGCTGGATTTAGCAGCTTAGGGACCTCTGCCCCGGGAGCAGCGCCGGGGTATTGACTTTCACTGTTCCCATTCTTAAAGGTGATTTAGGCGTGAGCGCTGGATTTACAAATGTATTAAGGTGCCGATCTTCCACTGAAGGCGACTGAAGGCCGGGAGCTTTGAATGCCTTGTTGGAGGGTCTGAGCCTCGGGGCCAGATTTGTGGAGCTGGAGAGATGTTTGAAATGCCTGGTGATCTTTACAAAACCACCAAAGGAGTTAGACCTGTCTCCTCTTGATTTCAAAGTGACTGGCTAGTAGAGATGAGAAGGTTGGTCCAAGATCTGTGTCTTAAGCTGCCTTAGTTGAGTTGATCTTTAGGAGAGCACATCTTACCTTGAAGCCCAGCTCACTCTCACTGAAGGTCAGAGTGTTGTGGGTATTTCTGAAAATGCTGCCTGCCAAAATTACGAGTAAACAGAAGGGGGTTGCTGCAGTGAAACTACTGACCTGCTTGAAATCCTGCACAGTGCTTTACTTTTGTTATGCAAGAACAGAGGCAAATGGGATTCCTGCGTTTCCCCTTGGAGTACAAGGGATTTAGCAGTGGGACAAGGTGTTCAGCATAGAAAAATGGGGAGAAGCAAAGCCAGCAAGCTGCTTGGGAAGAAAGAGTAAAGGGAGCATCGACTAATGGAGTGGGGAAAAGGAGAAAGAAAGGGAAAAAACATGGTCAGAGTAATTTGTGCAAGATCTTCCTTGTCTTTGCCTGTAACTGAAGGCTTTGAGGACAAGGGATAATGCTTTTAAAGCTGTGTAAGAATCTCCAGGTCTGTGCTACTGGGTGAGGATGTTTCCTACCGTCAGACTTGATGGCTGGATTTACTGTGCAGCCAGGGAAGCATCACCACTGCCAGTCGTGCAGCCACTGAGGTTCTCTTCCCCCATTGCTGTTGCCATCACAATCACAGCTGGCCCTGGAGCCTGTTCTGCTGTTCTGAAAGGATGTTAACAGGAGAAAGGCTTTGCTATTCTTCTTGACAGCAGGGGAAAAGAAAACAAGATTTTTAATAGGCTTTCCTCATGTCCAGCTGTAAAGATGCAGCTCTTGGTCTTGCCCCTGTGGCCTGGCTGTCTTAGATCTGATTGCTAGAGAACTGTTGCAACAGATCCTCAGCTGGTATGGAAAATCCCATCTCCTGATAGGGCTGCTGAGCAGTTAAAACCAAAAAGACAGTGATCTGTGAAGAACATTGCACAGAATATTCCATCGTGCAGTGAAGAAGTGACAAAGGCTTGCTTTAAACTGAAATGGATGTGGGTGAGATTTAGACTGATCTCCTCCCCTTAGGTGGATCTGTGAAGGGGGACAGTGTGGGCAGAGTAGCCCCAAAGCTCCCTTAATTCCTCTGGGGCTACACCGTGGTCAGCAGCCGGGAGGGCAGGGAGCAGGGCAGGGAGGAGGGCAGGGCACGTCCCCGCTGACCCGCTGGAGCCATCGTGCCGTGCCAGCCCGCTGGATGCTGTCGCTGGCAGGGCAGTGGCAGTCAGAGGGGCAGGGCTGTCTCACCTGCCCGCAGGGCCGAGGGAAGGGGTGGCTCGGGCAGAGCCCGCAGTGGCTTCCCTACACATCCTGCTGTCCCCCGTGCCAGCGAGGGCGTCTGAGTGAAAGAGAGCACAGCAGACAGGGCTGAGTGACAGGTGCCACTCACGCTGGCTGCAGGGTCTTCAGAGGGAAGGAAAACAACTCCTTCATGTCCCCGTGTGTCCCCCTCCCACCTCCCCAGCTAGGGAGCCCCCCCCAGGGCTTGCTCCTGGTGCAAGCAGCCACTTGGTACATTCTCTTCCTTTCAAGTCCCTCCTCAACACAGACCTGTTTTGCTCCTGTTTTCCACTTTAGCTGCTCTCTACAATGTCCATATTATTATTTCTCAGTTGAGCCTTGAAATACTCCTCCTGCGAGTGCTCGCAGGCTCATTTCCACACAATAAGGGCAGTTAGCAATTTCTTCCCATCCCCATCTGCTACCTGCCTGCTCTGGGGGACTCACTGAATAGCAAGAGGCAATTCTGCTGGATGCTGCTGACAATTTCTGTTAAGGAGAGCTGAGAGCGTATCAATTAAATAAATATATTATATAGACACAGGCAGCCTTTAGGATTTGCTTCTATTTTCTGCAGTACTCCTTGATGTCATGCCTCGAAGACATCTTACCTCGGGTAGCAGCAGCTGCCAGCAGGATAAGCTGCTTTGGGTCAAGGGAGCCTCAGCTCCTGTGAGAGGATGAGTGGAGCTGAAGGAAGAGGGGAAGTGGCAGAGAAAGATCCCCCTTGGGTACTGGGTAACAGATATTGGCTCGGACTTGGGAAACAGCATAGAGGAACCAGGCTAAATTTAAACAGATAAAGAGGCAGATAAAAGGAAACCAAGCAAAGCGTTAAGGTTTCTGAAGCTAAAAATCAGGCTAGTCTGCAGCAACCCAAAGCATTTCCCCAGCAATTCCAAGCAGGCTGGGTAAAGCACCAGAGCAAACACACTCTGGGCTGCCCTTACGGGCTCTTCTGGCCAGTGCAAGTCACTGAGCTGTGGGGAGGCTTTGGGCAGGTTCTTGTGTAGTCCAGAGGGTGCATGAACTTGGTAGCTTGAAGCACTCATCTGTGAGAGGAGGCAGGGGGGTTGGGTTGGTAAAGCTGCCAGTCTCAGGCTCTTTACAAGAGAAAACTGAGCTCCTCCTGTGAGTTGCAAAAGCCAGTTAATGGTGTGGTAGGAAGGCCTGGGAAGGTGCACAAGGAGACAGAAGTACATGCTGAGGTGAGAGCTGCCTGTAACCACGGGTGCTGCCTCAGGAGGGAGGAAAGGGGACAGCATTGAAATACCAGAGACTGGAATTGCAGTTGTTCAGCTCAGATCAGGTGTCTGATACCTTTGAAAGGCATCCCATCAAGGTGGAGCCTCAAAACAGCACCACTTGATGTTTAGGCTGATTCTGCAAATAGGGAGCCTGGAAGGATGAGGCAACAACTTCTGGTAAGCTTGACTGCTGGAGGTCTTGTCAGCTCACTCAGAGACTGGCAGGATTGGCACATCAGGAGGTTTGCTGCTTCTGCAGCTGCAAAGAAGGAATTTGTAGGCTCTTTTCCATCCCTGTTCGTTCACCCAAGGAGGGCCTTGCAGAGCTCAGGCTGTAACCTCACCTGGTCAGTATGAAAGAGGATGGGGAAGGTTTTTGCTTGAAGGCTCTGGAAGACACTGTTAGAAGCATCAGAGTTCTAGTCAATAAGAAGGTGATAATCAAGCCCATTTCTCCTTCCCTGAAAAGCCAACTCCTGCTCTCCTAGTTTCTGATCAAAGCACAGGCATGAACAGGAACAACATCCTGTGTGATTCCAGGTATCAGGAATCATATCTGATTGTTGCTGGGCCAGAAGTGAAGATACTTATCTGACATTAGCAACTCAAAAGCTTAGAGTTGTCCCATAGCCCTCCTTGCTTTTGGCCTCTCAGGTGATAGCAGAGGCAGGTATTGCCTTTTCCCCGGGGGGCTTTAACTCCTTGTGTGGTTGTGGACCTGCCCCTGCAGTATTGCAACCCCAACGACCCCAGGGCTGGTATGCACAAGTACCTCAGCTTTCAGAACAGCTTCGATTGCAACTCAAATAGCACACTGCTGGTTTGGATTTGGAGTAAAATGTAGGGAATTATTGTTTAAGAACACTAAAGATGGGATTTTACTGGTGCCTCATCCTTTGTGAATACAGCACAGGGGATAGATATGGCCTGGTTCACTGTGCCATGTGGGATCAGAGCAGGTATCTGAGAGCTTTCTCCACGTTTGTGCTTCACCAAAGTATTCATCAATAAGGGTGTTTATTGCCTCAGATTTTGAGGTTGATCCTTCCAGATGTGGCAGACAGGGTTATTCAGAGGCAGATTCCCAGCTGCTGGGGCCAGTTTCATCCTGTGACAAAGCAGAAGTTGTGCTCACTGATAAGAGATGTACTTTTTCCATCAAAACCCTTTAAGTTAAGGACAGTGATCTGTTGTGGTCAAAGTGAAATGGAAATATTTGAACTGGTGACAGCTGAACTTTGTTGAAGTTTTAATGATTATAAACTTCACAATAGTGTGTTAATATAGACATAACTACGCTTGCTCTGTGCCCTGGGTCTGTATATGAGTTACCCAGATTATTTATGTAATGTCTGATATCACTATAATATCTATTTTTCCTCGATGTCTGAGTTGTGTCCTATCAGCTGGGCGGATTCAGTGATTTCTTTTTAACAACTCCTGTTTTTCATAAGTTTCTTCAAAGGGGATTAAAAAGAGAAAAAAACCCCAAACCAAAACCTTGAGTGGATTAGGCAAGTAAGAGCCATAAACAGGGATAGAAGAAAAACGCCATAAATCTAAAGCGGTTTTACAGGTTGAATCTTTGCCTCTTGGATCTTAGTTTGTATTGCCCAGTGTGTTACGAAGAAGAGCAGACATTTTCGTTTGACTAATAACAAAAGAGAGATGTTTGCATGATTCTGATGTACTTCTTTTTGTTTGTTTGTTTTAGTCCTAAGGCTGGATTTGTCATGGATGCAGCTTTCTTTAAAACTGTAGGGAAAAGGAAAGTTGTTCTCCTACTGCCTCTGCTGCTCCATCCCTTTCCCTCCTTCCCCCTCCTTTCCTCTTGGGTTCCTTGCCTTTCATGTCTTTGTTTGACATCTAGGAAAGAATCATGAGGTGCTGAATATTATTAACTTCTAAACACCTAAGAAATCAGTAGGAAATCGCAAACATTTTGGCCCCCTGACAGTCTCCGTAAATGACCTGTCCGAAATCCCTCCCCTTCTGAGATGAAAAGAGGGAGCCAGGCAGAACGGAGGAGAGAACCGGGAGAGCCAGGGAGTGAGAGGGATACACAAAATAAATGAGAAATATGATTAACTTACTTCCTTGGCTGGGTCTACAGCTGGTTCTGGGTATTTAATAAACAGGTTGACACTCCAGGTTCCCCTCATTAGGTGATCACTAAGGTCTGGGCTGTCATAAATCAAAGGGCCAGGTTATCAAGGCCTGTGATCTTTAACTGTACAGGGGCGCCCAACTGTCTGCCATAACGAGGGCTGGGGAGCACAAGCTGTAAGGAATTAACCACTGAGGCACTTCATACCCTGCACAGGCACCAGCACTGCCCTGGCTGAGCAGGGGGTGCCCAGGCACTGCTCTGGGCTCACACTTTGTGCCTCACACCAGCACTGAGGTGTGGGGGGAGATGGTAAACGCACCAGGGTGCAAATGTGCCCAGGCCAGCTTGTGGCTGTGTGTCAGGAGAGGGAGAGGAGTCATCCCAGCTTGTGTGCTCCTGAAAGGGAGAGGGACAACCAGAGGAGCCAGTTCTCTTCTTTGCTTTAGGGAGGACACACAGCACAGCCCAGTCTGCTTCTGTCTGTGCCACCCCAGCACTGGGCTGATGCTGCAGAACCACTGTGTGCTGTGCAACCATCGTGGTTTAAACCTGGCCAGGGACCAAGCCCCAGCAGCCCCTCTCTCACTCCCCCACCAGCAGCACTGGGGAGAGGTTTGGGAGGGTAAAAGCTTGAAAACTCAGGGCTTGAGATAAAGGCAGCTTAACAGGGAAAGCCAAAGTTGCACACACAAGGCAAAAAAACCCCAAAGAACTTGTTTTTACCCTGCTTCCTGTGGGCAGCAGGTATTCACTCACCTCCAGGAGGGCACGGCCCCATCCCGCAGAACAGTTACTTGGGAAGACAAATGTCACCACTCCAAATGTCTCCCCACCTTCCTCCTCCTTCTCCCCACTTTATATACTGAGCATATGGTCTGGAATATCCCTTTGGTCAGTTTGGGTCACCCATCCCAGCTGTGTCCCATCCCAACCTCCCCTGTACCCTCAGCCTCCTCGCCAGCATGGCAGTATAAAAAGCAGAAAAGGCCTGTGTAAGCCCTTTTCAGCAATGACAAAACCATCTCTGTATTCTCAGCCCTGTGTTCAGCACAAATCCAGCCCCATATCTGCCACTGGGACCCAAATTAACTCTACCCCAACCCAAACCAGCACAGCAACTCAAACGGAACTATGGCTCTGCAAGGCACACTGGGGTACTGGGGCAGCACTGTCCTTTCTGAAGGCAGGCAGGGCCGGCATTGCTCATTTTCATGGTTCAGGTCAGGCAGAAACTTGGTGAAAGTTGTGCCATCTGAAGTTACAGCCTGAGGTTTCATAAGAAATCTGGCACAGGAGAAAGTTCTGTGAACTCCTGAGTACGGCACAGCATCAAACTGTACCCGTTTGGGCAGCAAACATAATACAAGTAATACAAGTAAGAGATAAGTGGACTTTGGCAGGGGAGTGGTAAATCTCAGGCCCAGTTTTGTGAGAATATGAAATAATTTTTAGATGCTTGGAATGTTCTCCAGTTCCTGGTTTTCCCCAATTTTTGAATAGCCAGGAAAGATTTGGGAGGACTTTCTGGGTGGGTTCTGCAGGACAAGATGCCTGGTTACACAAACACCAGTGGGAAAAGAGAACTGAACTTTTAGCTGCAACATGTCTTAGAAACTGAAATGAGCAATTGAGGACAAAGGAAAGTAGAGGACTTCCCAAAGGAGACGTGTATTCCTGTCCCTTAACCAGGGTATGGAAAATGCTGGGTGCCCCAAGCCATGTTGTTGGAACTTCTGCAAGAGCAGGAGTCGGGGCTGTGGGCAGAGCAGAGCTGAGGGTTGTGCTTCACTTCTGGCAACTCACAGGACAAGTCACATTTCCACATGCATCTGGAGGGAGCTCCATGTTAGAGAGTGGGAATCCACACAGTTCTGGAGGGCAGCAGTGCCTGTGGACGTGAGCAGTGCTCTGCAGCAGGTGGTGTGGCTCTGTTGGTGGCACCTCCCTAAGCCATCATCCGTGGGGCAGGAGATGCTGTCAGTGCATCATCTCTGGCTGCTCATGAGGGCTGGGGACACTTTCAGTGGGGCGTGTGTGAGGAACACATTGGTGGACCGGGGAAGAAGCTGAGTTATGCTTGTTTTCCAAGTGATCTCCTGAGCTGGGCCTCACTACTGCCTCCTCTCTTGGACAAGAGGATGATTTCCTGTGGAAGAAAGACTGTGGGAGATGAGATGGCAGGGAGATGACTGCTGTTTTCAGGGACTGAAGGCCCCTGGAGCCTCATCCCAGCAAACACGGATTCACTGAAGCAGCTGTACACCTTGTCACATCCTGTGTGAAGGCCCACATCTACCTGTCTCCTAGATATTCAGCTGATAGGATAAGTGATGGCCCTGCAGTTAAGCCTCTGCTGAAATTCCTCCAGGGGCTCAGAAAGCACAGCTCCCGCTCTGCTGCCGCCACTCCAGGGCATTCCATGACTATTTATAATGGCCTGTGTGGGTTTACTACTTTACAGATTGTAATGCAGCTCAGTGCCATGGGGCAGGAAGATGCAACACTAGAGCATGACGTGCTGCCCTGTGGCCATCAGGCCGTGTGCTTCGTGTCAGGCTGTGAGGTGGAAGCGTCTGGTTCACAACAGTGATTTCAGGGTGTTTTCCTGCCTCTTTCTCCTCCTGTTTCCCTCAGCTGTATCACACACCAGCCCCTGTTCTGTCTTTAAGCACAGGAGCATCTCTGTTGTGAAAAATCAACAGAAGCTGGGCTTGTGAAGAGCAGGAATCGTGACAGAAGCTATTAATTCATGTGCATGTTTTTTTAATTTCAGTCAGTAATATATAGATTTTGGAGGAGGCCAAACACAGATCTTCAGATGTTTGCATAACAAATGTTTTCAGCTTGTCAGGTTTACTTTTTGACATCAGAATCAGGTGCCTGGAGTTTCAGAAAGGCTTAGCACCTGATGTGCAGTCAGTGTAGTTTGTTCTTTTGAAAACCAGCTGTGTTCTTCCTCATAACCATATATGACTTACCCACACAGGTGAAGGCTCACACTGGAATTTTTTGAAGTGCTTACTCATTTTAGGATTATGCAGAGAGGTTTTACAAATGGATGGATAATTTAATACCTTCTAGAGAAAGCTGGTAGGAGTAGGATGCTGAAATGCCCTCTCGGCCTCCAAAAACCACTCCATATCCAATCACTCTATCATTTGAGTGATTTTGGAAATGCCATTCTGATCCCAGTCTTTGCTCGTCTCTTTCTTTGCACTTGGATATAACTCTCACTGACTGTTGTGGTAGCTTTTCTTGAAGAGTCCATTTTCTAAGCCTCTTCTCCAATAACAAAGCTTCCAAAGGTGTATTGAAATCAAAAATCTGTGTGAAAAGCATTTACGTTACACCTAATGCAGGTATCTCATGAATTGGCCCTGTATAGTCAGGTTATTGTATACACAGTCTATATTATTAATCACTGGATTGTGTGTCAAGACTTGAGGTTCTTGAATTTCAACCTAAGGATATGAGTTACCAACCCAACCAAGCAAGTGAAAATCTTCTAACTTATTGCAGGAAATTGCCATCACTACCAATTTGTAAGGAGTTTCCTGTGTTCTTGTTAACCAGTTCCTCTCTGTACCATATATTAAGGCAAAACACAAAATCCCTTTGGGCAGTGTGTGCTCTCCCATCCAAGTCATGGCTGCCCAAGTGTGGCCAGTGTGGTGTATGTCAGTGTTCCACACCTTTGGAGGAGAGGTTTCCTGTCTTCAGATATTAGGGAATAATTACCTTGCTCGGTGTGTTCACCTTGTCCTGTTTTAATACCCAGTGAAATACAGGGAATTTTGGATTTCAGTGTGAGGGCATACTAAAGGAATCAAATGCTAAGAGATTATTTGAAGTCCTTGTATTTTCTACTTAGTAAACCACTGAAACTTCTTCTCAAAAACACCCATTTTTTCCTAGGCTGCTACTAACTCAGTAAGGTGCTGCTGCAGATGTTTCAGTTCATTCTGTTTCCCCTGATTTTAGGTGAAACAACTTCCTATTTTTTCTGATCAAGACCTGCGTTGTGGAGAGCAATCCTGCTCAGGGGGGTCCTAACCCTGCTAATGCAGTGGAAGAAGGCTGATCTGAGACAGCAGAGGTCTCTGGGAGCATATTCCCAAGCCTGGGACTCCACCCAAGGCATCAGAAGGTCTTTTTTTTAAATTATTTTTCACAGTTACAATACTCAATATGTAATGCAAGATTAGTTAGTTGGGGTGTTTTGTGCTTTTTTTTTTTCATTAAAAGGAACAGTCATGCAATGGCAAAAATTGGCTTGGGCATTGCCTGTTATGCAGGTGTGAAACAGCTCAGCTGCCACTCGCAGAGTAACAAACTGCTGGTTGAAATCAGTTTGTTGTGGTACAAGATCCGTTTAGGGTGAAGGAGAGGTGGGTTTTACCTCAGGCTTGCAAACAGCTGAGCTGTTTCACAGGAGGGACTGGAATATTGGGAATGCTGAGCTGGAATGCAGGCCAGGAGACAAATGAAGGTTCTGTAAACCTAAATAGAGGAAAACGAGTGGGAGAAAAGGGTTTGTAGGGCTCCAGAAGACATGGACTCTGATTTGAAGGACTGGCAGAGCTCTAGGTCCCCATATTCTGCCACGACCGCTTTTCCTTCTCAGCTTTTCCCTCCTAACTCTCAGTTCCCACTCCCTGGTGACTCCAAAAAGCACTGGATTTAGTTGAATTTAGTGCAGCAGAGTGAGTTGGATGTTTTGAGGCACGGTTTAATCCTTTGTTTCTGTAAGGTACTAACGAGCTGTTTCCAAATCCTCTGGTGCAGCTGCAGAGTAATTCCTTGGCAACTTCTCTGCTGAAAGACAGAGCTCAGGTGATATAATTACATGTGATATAATTAACACCAGGCTAAGTGCTACTTAAGCACCTGGTATTGCTTATGTGATTCTGAGTTATGCAGACCTGCCTGTTAATTTTGCCGTAAGTAAGCATATGTCACCATCATATTAGACCAGCAAACCTCCCTGTGAGAAGGCCCCTAAATCTGCCTTCCTTGAATGACTTTATTCTTCTCATCTTGCAACTTCATTGTTTTTCCCAACTTAGGACCTGAACTGATGAAATTTTCATTTCAACAATAGCTGTTGCTATTCTTAGAGTTTTTAAAATTATACAGAGGTTGCTGAATGGTAATTAAAGGAGGTTTGAGGCTTAGTGTAAGTAGAAGAATGTGGTAAGGTGTCTGGCATTTGACATCTGCACCAGACTTCAGGCTTTCTGGAGTTTTCCTCCTCTTTATAGATGTTCTTAGATGTGGTGTCAGAAACATTTGTTAAAGAATTCCACAGTCTGTCTTACGCTGACTTGACTCATTTTCTAATGAAACTCATTTGAGTAGTTCAGCTGATTGGAAGGATGTTCTTAGCAGGACTGAACACGTGCTGGAGGAGCCGTGTGACAGGAAGGACTGTGGCCCGTGGTGCAAGGTGGTGGTTTTATAGCCCACCGAAGGTGTGGGAGCTGCCGGTTCCGCTCGGGAGGGGTCTGTGGAGGGCTGAACAGGGAAACAAAGTGAAAAAGGGGAATTCATGCTCAGGATACTGTGGTTATTTAATAACTTCAGAAGTATTTTATACACCTCCTGACAGTTCACCCAGAGGCTTTTCCAAGGTCAGCGTTTGCTCAAGTCCTATTTGTAGAGAAAGTTAGAGAGCAAGTGGAAAGAAATGAAGAACAAACCAGAAACTTATTTCAACATATTTAACTTGTTACTTGTTTCTTGATGTCCCCTACTGGAAAGGAAATAGCGGGAACCTTGGAAACCCAAGCATTTTTGGCTGTAGTTAAGTTAGGAGCACCCTGGTGAATTATTTTTCCCTTCTCCAGTCGGGGCTGTGGCTTGAACTGCAGATCAAAGAAGAGCAGCACTTTGGTTAATCTGGCATAAAAATCTCCTTTACCCCAAAGAGACAAGAAGAAAAAGAAATTGTGGCCCAGGCTCCATGGCAACCGTGAGTTAGGTTGTTCAAATGCTTGGTAACTATAACAGTTAGAACAGTACTTGGGAAGATCTATTGCTCCCATACTGGGGAGGACACTGCATCCCCAGCCAGGGTTGTTTCCTGCAGTTCCAGGGAGTGTTCACAGCAGTGCGTGGATGAGCTTCTGTCCTGTTTTCCTCACGGTATCGCAAAGAATAAAAGGTGGCCAGTGATGTGACTGCTTCAGAAAACGTGTGCTGAGGATGCAAGGGGTGCTTTTCTTCTTTGAACCTGTTCTGCATCACGTGGTACCTTTATAACCATCGAGCTGGGGGGATCTGACAGGGCAGGGCACCGTTTGTTGTGGGTTTGGCCACAAGCAGACAGAGCCTGCTCGTGAGCTGAGAGAGAACGCTGGGCGGGGAGCAAGGGCTGCGCTGTGACCTGGTGTGGGGCTGTGGGTCCTGTGCTGTCAGACACAAAACTCGCTGCAGACTTCGATGGGGGACTCTAAAGCCGACTCAGGATTCCTGAGTCTCCATTCCTGGTGAATCCCGGAAGTCTGCATCTTGCTCATCAGACCAAAACCTTGACTGCCTGCTGCTGAGTGATCTGGGATTATCAGTGTGCTGGTGCAGGCCAGTCCAAGCAGGGAATTTACCCGGAGTCTGGGTCTGTCTGGTCAGAGCACAGCTGCAACAACCAGGGTCACAGTCAGGATGATCCTGATTATTCCTGTGCCTTTCACCACACAGGTTTTTTTACCTGCCTGGTGCAGTTACACCACCCAGCCCTTGCTCAGTTTTTATCACAAACTGCTTATTTATCTGCAAGCCTAAGTGCTGAGGTACCAAGCTCGTCCTTTTCTAAGCTGGACAAACACTTACAGGGGAGTAGAAATCCCCCAAATGATTTTATGGCCGTTACTTTGGCTCTTGTCCTGGTCATGTCTGTGAGTGTGTGCTCGGGCTATCCTGTGGCAAAGATCTCTAAAGTCCCTCTTTGAAGGGAATTCTTTCTCCTGCCTGTGTAGGTGGATCATTTTATAGCTTAGCTCTCTTTTTAATTAGAAAATTCATGACACTTAAGGTAATAACAAACCCAAATATTCTTGCTATCAGCAAAGCTGGTTATGTTTCGTTCTACTACCAAGTGGCCAGAGGGAAAAAAGGACTGTCAGTCTTTTTTATAGCCACTACTTATCTACTGCAAAAAAAAGAATCAGGTCCTGTTCACTTTTGGATGGAAAATAAATACAGTTTCATCGATCTTTTTCCTTCAGCAACGTTTCTGAATCTTCTTACCAGTCCTGGTGGTCTCTTCTCTGCCTAGAGCTGTGTTACAGTGAGGTGGCCAAAGCTGGATATATTGGCTTAACTTGAGGCTTAACTACAGGGAAGATGACATTCCATTTTTCACCTGTCCGGACATTCTGGGATAAGATGTTTTCCTCCTCCTCCTCCGTGTTTTGGTGACTTGTAGATCGAAGTTCAGTTTGTGTTGTTGAAGACCCTTCTCTGAATATTGCTGATAATTGTTTGTATCTGTTTGAATTTGTTTATATTATAGATTGATTTCTTGCCTCTCCATTTTGTTCCATCTGGGCACAATTGATCTTTTTCCCAATTTATTGAGATTGTTGACTTCTAATGACCTGTGTATCTCCAGGGGCTGTCTGTGCCAGCAAAGCTGGAGCTGCTGTGCTTCCCCTGTGGAGCTGCATGCAAGGAGTTTGACAGCAAAATGCTGTTAATTTTTTTTTAAGAGGATTTTCTAGATAGTTGTACACCAAATTGTGGTGGTTTTAATCTACATTTGATTTCCCTTCTGTGCTCTGAAAACATTATGTGGGCAAG
This sequence comes from Oxyruncus cristatus, assembly GCA_013399855.1. Lineage (NCBI taxonomy): Eukaryota > Metazoa > Chordata > Aves > Passeriformes > Cotingidae > Oxyruncus > Oxyruncus cristatus. Next base: position 709,726 of record VXAY01004755.1, on the reverse strand, counting down.
GATTAAAAGCACTGCTTTGTTACTTTACTTTTCAAGGCAAATCACCCTAATGCTCCCCCCTAATCATGGGGACTGTTACCCCATTAGATGCAACATAATAAATGGAACACAATTTGTTCCTGGCCATTCTATATTGACAGATTTTCATCATTCTACCACCTCCCAGTTACTTGTAAAATGACTGTTTAATTAATTTTTTTTTCTTTTTGCATCTTTCTTCACGTTGCAGCTGAGTAACTTGTAGTTTGCTGAGTTGTGCTTTCAAAGATGGGTCCTTTGTTTGCCTTCTGTTTGTCCAGACCCTTCCAGAATGACATCAAAGCTAATACTAGTTATTCACAGATTAACTCTTACAGCTACTTTTGAACTGCTTTAGGGCAGACTTTATCAGCTCTACATGCTTGGTTGTGTTCAATTTAAGTAGCTCAGGGTGACCCAAATGTGGCTTCCACAGGGTTGGAATTTTTGGTGTTCTCTCCTTAGACCCCATTTTTACAGGAAGGTGCCTGCTGCCATTCCTGGAAGGTTCCTGGCTGTGTGGGCACGTGGTGATCCAAGTCCTGGGCATAGAATCTGCTCCAAAGCTTGGATAATTTATGATGTTTCCTTTTCTCTCCGGGGAAGGAGGATTTAGCACACAGCCCCCAGTTGGGCTGTACTGACAGAAGTGTCATTTAACCTGCTTTGTCTTTGTTCTGGACTGTGTCTTTCTCTTGATAGGAGAAACTACCTTGAGTCACCATTAATCTTTTAGTGAATTTGGAAGTGAAGAAGGCATCAATGACTTTATTATTTTTTTCCTTTCTGCTTTTTATGTGTGGTGTGTGCAATTAGTTTTGCAGTTCTGTCCCAATTTTTTTTCCCTTCCTCATGTGCTCTTCCTCGGTATAAACCCTTACTTGTGTGTTGCTATTTCCATGTTGGTGTTCATTTTTTTTTGGATTAATGAACATCAGAGACATTCCATTTCCCTTCTGTTTGCTACTGTACTCTTTGTAGAGTCTGTCCAGTAAGTTCCAGCTTTGTGTTGCTTCCCATTGGAAGTCTTTCCAAGAGACCAATTCCCTCAGCTTGCTGGTATCTCCTGTTTGCAGTCCACTGTCCAATCTTACCACTTCTCTTAGACCAAAATGTTAAAGGCCATGACTCTCTTTCATCCAAGGGACCTTCTGGTTGCAGTTCTCAGCCAGTTCACTCCTGGTAGGAAGGAACACGTTGAAGGCAGCCGATGATGGGTTCGGCTGATGGAGGTTGAGCTCCTCCACCTTCTGCAACAAATGCTGTTCCTGCCACACTTTCAGAGCAGGATGAACAGCCTGTGATTGTCAGTGGTGCTTTTCTTGTGGCTCAGCAGCTCATTTTCCACAAGCTCTGGACAACTCCTGTTATTGTGTGGAAGTTTCTACCCGTGCCGTTCTCCTTTTCCTCCCTCCGACTAAACACAATATTTCAAATTCCAAGACACATCAAAACTCAACCTAATTTGATGGTGGGAATTATATTTACAACAGAAAAAAGTCTACCCGAGCTGCCAAGTGCTGGTTTGGTTCCCCCATGTGTGTGATCCCCTGTCCTTGGCTCTCGGTGAACAAACTTGGCGCGCGTGGGTTTGGATTCACGTAAAACCGCCAAGGACGTGGTGTTTGACCTGAGCCTCTCAGTCCCGGGAGTGCAGGGAGGATTTATTGGCTCTGTGAACAAAACTAGTCACTATTCTCTTGGGTGGAGGGCTCTGCACGTCCACTCAGAGAGCAGGAACAACAGCGTACGACTGATGTGCCCATTTGCACAGAGTGTGTCACCCAAGAGCTGAACCGAGCGGTTCCCAAATGCTCCCCGGTCTGAACACAGGCTGGTAAAATCTCCAGCAGAAGCCACGGACACAGGGCAGTGGGGCTGCTTTAATGCTCTGTGAAACGAAAAAGGGCTAAATTTGCAGCTATCCCTGAGGAATTATCAGTGAGCACTATCTGCAAATAATAATTTAATCAGCTTACTTGGCTGCCCGTGGTCACAAAGCTGTAATTGATTAAAAATGATCCTTTTTATAACGAAATAAGGCCGCACAATAAAAAACGAGATTCTGAGGTGATTCTAGTGTGCCCTGCTCTGGCAATATGATAAGGAACAATTCTGTAGAAAACCAAAACATCTCACAGCAAAAGGTTTGGGGGCTGTTACAGAGAAGTCTTTTTTCAGACTTTAGAGTGGTTTAGACTGAATTTGGACTTCTTTCTTTTTTTTTCCCGTTTTTAGTTCTCTCTTTTCTTTCTTTCTTTTTTTTTTTTTTTTTCTTTCAGTGTATTCATGTTTCCTCAGGAGCTGAATGGGGCAGAGGAACTCCTTTCAAAGGCTCCATGGCCCGCTTCCAATTCTGATAGATAAAGTCAACCTGCTTGGCCCCACCAAGAGGAAATAGGATGCTGCCCCTTTAAGCGGACTGTAAGGAGTATGGAATTACGGCTAACTTGGTTTGGAGCCTTTGTGTAAGGCTTTCAGGAAGAGATAAACCATTAATCATGCACAATTACTCTGACCTTGCATGAACTAAAGCCTCTCTGAACACATAAGATTACAGTCCCCGGGGACCTTGAGACACTGACACGATCAGCTCGGGCCGAGGGCACGGAAACGGCTGCACAAAATGGCTGAAAGCTTGGCCTTCCCTGCCTTCCCTTAAACCAGAGCCTTTCTTCCCACCCAGCACGGGGATTTCTCTCTCCTGCAGTGCAAACGAAGGAGAAGTCCTTCCCCTTGCACCGGGGCTGAAGGAATAGGCTCACGGAGTGTGGGTGGGAGTGATGGCAGTGCTTCTGGGGATAAATTACATCTGAGGTTTGATCAGATGGCTTTTAAAACTTACTGGGGTGGAGCATTTCACACCTATTTCTGCTGTCTCCCTGTGAGGGACCCTCTTTTTCTCTGGGGTTGCTACAGCTCATAGCTCAAGTGCTGTGGTCAGTGGCAGAGGTTCTTAGGTAGCTCTGCAGTGTAATTCATTTTTGTTGGGGTTATTGCTTTCCTGGTAACATCCTCAACTGTTCTAATCAGATCCTAGATGATGATTTTTCAGATGTTAGTCTTGTTTAGGACTGCTTTTGCCTCTTAAACTCCTTGAACAACTGTGTCTCACACGCCTGCTCTGATAGACTTTCCCCTCTCTCTTCTTTTCCCCTCCTCCTGGCAGCAGCAGCAACATGGAAAATCGTATTAATAATGATGATGACAAATAAGCAATTAAGTATTTACTCATTAAGTAATTATTGATTCTAACTTGTGATTTTTCAAAATTAGGGTGAGCTAAAAGCGCACGTGAACAGCAGCTCAGCTGACTGACTCAGTGAAATGCGGTTCCTTGTTTGTTTGATCCCTACAGCTTCATTCACTTACCAAATTTATACTGCTGGAAATATTTGTTTACATATGTGATCATTTGCTGTTGTTATTTACTGAAGTGCAGCATCTGTTTTGAACTAATTTGACATTGCTAGGACTGTCTTTTCTCCTTTCTCACGAAGGAGTAATTGTATGTGTGCATTTGGATCTGCAGGAGGAAGGTTATGCTGATCTAACTTAGTAAGTTACAACAGTTAGTAAGTAGCACTTACTTGAGTAGTAGATTTGTGTATGGAGAAGCCTTGCAGAGCACTTCTCCTAATGACCCCAGTTTACTCCTTTAAAAGATTAAAATACCTTTTAAAAGCAAACGGTCTTTGTGTTTGAAAAACTGCAAAAAGGGGGTTTTTTAGCATCTTGATTCTATACCTGTCTGCAAGCCATCTCTGTTACAAGGAAGGTTGACACAAACAGGAATTCTGCTGGTTTAGCCTTTATTTTTCTGCAAAAACGTTCATGTTTTAACCCAAGCCTTTCCCCGTGTACCTCTCAGATAGCACCGGTTGCTACCCCTTCCTTCACTCTACGTGTGACAAAGACTTGGAAAAACTAATTTTGTAGGGACTGCATTTATCAGCTTTTTAAGGTTCCAGTGATAAAATGTTCTGTCCACCGAAGCAGCAAATTTCTCATCTTTCAGAGCTGTGGTTTTAAGAAGATGGAGATGGTTCATCCTGCCTTGAAGGACTGGACAGGGGACTCCAAACTGAAACACGTGCCCAGTTCTGACCAGCGCCTCTGTGTTGCTCTGCAAGAGGATGGCTAAGTCCAAAAGAAATAAATATGCTCTTCACAGGCTGAATGTTGCAGAGAAGGTGCATCAGGAACTTCTCTTCCCCTTTAAAAGGAATTTAGAAGGTAGAACCACGACATCATAGAAGATCGTGACTTGGAAGCGACCCACAAGCACCACTGAAACCCACAGGTACAGGGGGGAGGAATTGTTTTACAGGTCAGATCTCTGGCAGGAATGTCAGACCTGTTGCATCAGGACATCAGTCACTCTTGAGCCACTGAAGGTAAGAAAAATGCTTTTATAAGGAAAATTTCTCTAGAGATTGTTTGCTGCAATCCTTCTGCACAGTGTTCCTGAGCCGTGATCACAGTCACTGTTATAGACTAGGCATGGTAAGAGCTCATTCTGGCTTCTATCAGAAGGGTATTAAAAGGCTCCCTGTCCCACAAGGCATTGAGGATGAGAGCCTGGTTTGAGGGAGCTGTCCAGTACTAGCTGGAGAAGACAGACACTGTGCTGCTCTTCTCCCTGGATATTTTATTAAGTTCTTTTCCCCCTCTCTTTTACTTTTTCCCCTAACACATTCTCAAAGTACTGCCAGTGGCTAAAGGGTTGTTGGCTCTAAGAAATATTCAGAGAAAGTAAACTCATTAAAAAAAAAAACCACACACAAAAAAAAAACAAACAAACAAACAAAAAAACCCCTCATAGGCAAACCAAAGTGGAATGAGTGGAATATGTAGTGGAAATTTAATGAAGAGCATAGAAATGAACAGAAGGAGGGGAGCATCTAAGGGGAAAAAATACCATTTGGCTGCCATCAGCCAAAATATAACAGCCTGTAAGGGCAGGTTGGTTTTGTCATCACTAAAGGAAGATGTTTCTGAACATTGCATTTGCTTCAGGAAAAGAGATACTGGCAACACAAAAGCAAGATGTTACTGACTGGGTGAGCCAGTGAGGAATAGATTGCCATAGGATGTGGCTGATCCATCATCACATGGAGAGTGCAAACTGAGACTGCATGTCTGGCTTAAGGGCAGGCTGCGTTTCAGCCACGAGATACTGCTTTTGGCAATGCTGGGGTTGCGAGTGGGGAAGGAGGATTCCCTTCACTGCAGGAGGTTTGAGCAGTCCATGTTTTGCAGGATTTCGGGCCACATGACGGTGTTGGTCCCTTGTGGTGTTGGACGTGTTAATCAGTGGAATTGTGTCTGGCTGAAGTGTGGTGCTAAGGCACAGACTTGCGCTGGTTGTGGTGCTGGGGGGGCCACAACTGCCCAGGGCACTCTTGGGCAGCTTGGATGCAGAGCCAGTTCTCAGAGAAGCATGGAATCTTGACCCTGCTCCTCTACTAGGAATGGGCTGTGGAAGGGATGGGAATTAGTTGTGAGCAGGAAAAGGCAGGAGCTTGGTATTAGGAGGGGATGAGGGGGGTCTGTGCTGGAGCACGTGCTGCAAGAGCCAAAATCAAAGGTGGATTCTATTTGATGTAGCCCAGCTGCAGTCAGGAGTGAAGCAGCTGAAGCTGACGTCAGAGCTGAATCAAAATCAAGCTTGGAGGGAGTAGTATCGGTCCCATGTTGTTTTTCTGCTTTGTTTTTAGTCCTGTAGCACCTCTTTGTGATCAAAGATCTGGAAAGATCCATTTTAAGAGGGTTTAGAATGGACCAGTTTGCCATTTGAAGGGAAAAGCCCACTGCTTTTTGGTTGCAGTGCAGGTGTGTTCGTGCTGTATCTGCTCTGCAGTGCTGTCAGTACAGCTGTGTAGCTGTCCCTGAGGCAGCTGTGAACAAGCTTTGATACTGTTTGTGCTGCCAGTACCATAATATAATCTTTATAGGCCTGCAGCCTCATCTTCTCCAAAAATATTACGGGCTCTGGCTCTCCCTCTTGCTATGCTGCTGCTCACTCCCTTAAACTACCTCAGCCATGTGTAACGAAGCTATCCGCCCCTTGGACTGAAAAGTGTGGGTATTTTCTGTAGTTTTAGATTTGATTTTTCAACATCTGAAAACCTGATCAAACAGATTCTGCGAGTGCTGAACCCGTCCCGCTTCTGCTGTTCCCTGCGTGAAACCTGAAAGCCTTTGTGTGGGTCAGGGGATAAAAACGAGGAGAGGGAGACACTCAGGCAGCACAGATCTGTGGAGCTTCCCTGCTGCTGCCAGCCCAGGTGACTCAGTGAGACCAGTGGGAGAGCTGGCTGAGGGCTGCTCCACACTAACAGGGAAGAGAGAACTCGAGGGGTTAAAGGCAAGAGCATCCCTTTTATAATTAGGACAGATCAGAAGTGGAGCAAAATGTTCTTGCAGCTGAATCAGCTGCCCTCTAACCAGCCTGGAGTCTGGAGCTGGGGCCTGATGGACACTTGTGCAGAATGCAATTTAATCTGTAATGGCTGAGGAGGACTCCTCAAAGTCTGCGGCAAATGGCAATTATTGTCCCTTTTTGTCACATCCCCCCCAACCAAAACGAAAAAAGAGGAAAATTAATGAAAATAACAACAGGGAAGGATCCTAACTAGCATGCCCTGCCTCCCCCTTTCTCTTTAAAAATCCTCTGCAATGTAGTGCCTGAAATGAGCTGCCCAGTATAATAAAATCTCTGGAGCACCAACGTGAAACCAGAATTCCTCCCCCACACACAGGCACACACACCCCTTCTCCCTAATGAGCAGGGAGACGCCAGCTCGGGGGCTGCAGCCAGTGTTAAATTAGCAGAGAAGGCCATCGAAGTGGGCTGACTCCAGCCTAAACTGCCTTAAGTGTCTGTTTATTAAATCACACCAGCGCTTAGAGTCTGCCCTGCTGCCACATCAGAGCTGTCTGCACACAGACAAACCCTGGGCAGTCCCAGGGGATCCTGGGCCAACTGGATGCTGGTGTAATAAAGGCGGGGGGAGGAGGGAGCAGCCCCTCACCAAGAGCCCCTTGTTAGGCTCCATTGGGTGTTGTTCTTCAAGAGCAGAAAAACCTCTATTTAGGGTCACTGTTTGCATTTCTAACAGTGGGGAACCTGGAGCTCTTGACATTGTGAAGTTGTCTTCCTCTCTCCCTGTTGCACAACAAGTCATGGCAGGCATTTCCTTGCTAAACTGGTGTGTGTGAGCCTTGGAGAGCAGCTTCCGTGGCTCAGCTCCTACTGGGAAGTGTGGCCTCCAGTTTAAACTCTCCTGAGCTGCAGTGGGAGCAGGCTGGTAACACCCAATGATTTTCTACGAGAATTCCCTGTGTCAATCTACTTAAGGCTTTGGAAACAGAAAAATCCACTGTTCAAGCCTTAAGCCATCATATTAAAGCAGGGGGGAAAAAATCAAAATGCTTCTGTACATTTGCACAGTGGGAGGTGCAGTGAGGGTTTGATTCTGGAGGGGATTTCTACACTGACTGCAAAACACCAATATTGCATATGCTGCAGTTTGGGCAGACAGGAGAGAGATATCCCAGCCGTAAACCTTGTTCTGTCAATCAGGAGTCATCACTATTATTGCTGCTATTTCTGAAACAAGTTGCTCACCAACAGCCCTACTACGGTCCCTTCTCTCTCAAGGAATAGTTTTTAAATACAATTGGAACCAGAGCTTCTGGTTTGTGACCCCTACTGCTTATTTTCCCCATGGGTCTGTCTTGCTCTCTACTCTACACTTCCAAGACAAGTCTTCTTTTCTACCTGAATCCATGGAGAGGAGTCCTGGGGAGAAGTGGGATAACCTTTTCATCCCATAAGGAAGCCTAGAATGAAGTTTTGGAAAAGCATCTGAAACAGTCCAAGTTTGTTCTTGTGAATTCCATGGGTTAGCTGAACAGCTCTTAAATTTGCCATCCTTCCACTTAGCCCTGATCTGTCTCTGTAATACGATTTTTACCCTTCAAACAAGTTTTCACCCACGTGTTGTCAGGTCAGGAAGTTGGGTGTACAACGTGCAGCTCCAGTTGTGCTTATTTTATCAAACTGGTGATACTTCCATGCTTGTTCCCTGCTCAGCCTGCTGGTTTACGTCTTCCATGGGGGGTTTTTGCTGCTCCGAGACTTCCGCTGCGCAGCCCAGATGGCCACCCTGGGAAAGCAGGTTAGGAGTCGTGGCCAAGCATCCTTCTGTGAGGTGGCCCGTTGACACCGGAGAAGAGCAGCGGTTGTTGAGCTGATTTGTATGAGGAAGGAGCCATGTAAAGTTTAATATGAAGTGGTTGGTGTAGCTGGCAGAAAGGGAGAGGTGGGCTGTTTTCCATTTCCCTTCAAAATGTCAAACACTAATAGTCTCTTCCGCTCATCCCGAGATTGCCAAATAATTGACTCCCGCCTACAGCAAAAACCTCCCTGATCCACAAAGCAGGAAGCTGATGACAGCAATTGCCTGAACGTGTCCAAATTAGTCAACCCCTTGCAACCCCAGCAGGGTCAGCAGTGGCAGCCCAGAGGTCGTGGGGCAGCAGGAGATGGAGGTTGGAGATTGCCCTGCTTCCTCTGCCCTCTCATGCCTCCAGGACATAGCAAGGACATGAGGGATTCCCAGCCGGAGCAGCCGGCACCTGAACTGCATGTCCAACAGAGATGTGTTTATTCAGAAGATCTGCTCTGAGTTAGCCAAGACAGGGCTTGGGGGAGAGCAGGGGAAGTGCCTGGCCCTGCAAGAGGCAGCAGAGCACGTGTGTGTGTGGGGCCGACCCGGTGTCACACAGCCCCTGCCGTGTTTTCTCCAGGGTTTCCTTGCGCTGCTGCACGGCACTGACCTGTTTACAACTTGCTGGGGTCTGTCCCAGTGCTGGATTGTTTGTTCTGTGCCTCCATTTGCTCTTCTGCAGCTGTGCAAGTGGCTGCAGGAAAACTCAGGGACATAGAGATACACACACAGGCCTGGAGCTGGGAGAGGAGCCAGAGAAGGGTGTCCACCAAGCTGCTCCTGAGCTGGGAGCCTCATCAACACATCCAGTGAGGTGTGCTGGGCTGTTTGGTTTTATAGAGTGCTGGGAAAAAAGCAGCAAAGAACCTCTGGCCCTGTTCCCCTCCCTCCTGTCTTTGAAAGGACTGCAGTGTGCCTGTGACTTCTTGAAGGCACCTCAAGCATCCGAGGGTTGTGGCCTTTTCATAAGATTATTTTAGGACTCGGAGAGAGGACAGAGGGAGAAAGAGAGAAGCATTGTCTCAGAGCTCCCAAGCAATGCCTCTGTTGTTACAGGCAGGATGAGAAAGTTTTAAGAGCAGGCTCTTTGTGTGCCAGGCTGTATTCCTCCATGTGTTTCCCAAAGCCGGGGAGCTGGGGCCGGGGAGCCTGCCCTGACAGCTCCCTGAGTGTGCTGCTGCAGGTCAGGACCTCTGCCCAGGGAGGGAGCACTGCCCGTGGGCCTCCCACGTCTGTGCTCGGAAAGCCTGGCTGGGCGCTCTGTCACACTCTGACAAAGGTCACCCTTACATCCCGTCTTCTAAAAGGTCACAGCATGACCCCAGGTGCAGGAGAAGAGGAGGAGGGAGAAGGCAGCTTTCTTCCTTATTTTTATTTGTCTTTAATTCATTACTTCTGCCTGAAAAAATATACTTTGCATTTGCTCTTGTCCTGCCCCCTCTCTCGACCCACAATGGCACCTTCTCTTCCAAAATGCTACAGCATAAGCTCTCCCTTCAGAGGTTTCACTGGCTGGTGACTGGATTTTCTCCTCTTTCTCCACTCTGTTCTCTCTGCAGAGCTGTAGTGTTCTCCCTCAATGAATAAGCAAACGCTTGCAGCCTCGCTGTGCCCTGCAGATGTAAAACTGAGCACAGTTTGTCACCACAGCTTGTGCAGGATGCACACAAACTCCTTACTGCACAGGTAGTTTTTCCCCCAAGGGCTGGGACGGGGGGAAAGTAACAATCCTTCTCTGATTTATCCTGCTATATTGTGGTAAATGGATACATCTCCTGACGGGAAAACTCCCTTCCCTTGCTCCTTTCTGTCCGTGCTTACACATGTCAGTGAGTCAGGGAGGGAAGGTGAAGGACAGATCATCAGGTGTCTCACACTGTGCTGCAGAGTTGTTTCCCAAACTAGGATTTACTGAACCAGCCAGAGGATGACAATAATTTGCTTTTCTTGACTTAAAGAAGGCCCAATGCTTAACAAGACATTACTGTTCAAACCCCATATGGCTTCAGTTCGGAACTCCTGTCTTGAACTGCTGGATCACCCTCCCAGGGTGATTTGAAGTTTTTCCTTGTCATAGAATTTGCAGCAGCAGTAGAATAGTTTTCTGCATTTCAGATGCTGTTGGCAGGGATATGTTTGTCTGCTCATTTTAATAACTCTTTTCGTAAGGATTGAACCGTGTCATCAACGACAGCAGTGCTGGGTATGATTCTCTGTAAGGGTGGTGTAAAAATGAGAGATGAAGTTTTAGAGACACAGTTGACTTTGTGAGGGTGATAACTCGATACAAGTTATTTTATTTCCAGCATTCATTCTCCACACAGAATTTCCTTAAGTTGTTTAAGTGGAGATATGAAGAGTTTGAGAGAGAAACACAGAAGAGTCACTCTTCAAAGAACTCTCTGCAACTTTTGTATAGGAGACAGCCTGTCCCTGGCTGGTCTTGGGAAAACAGATAACCAAGTTTTCACTTCTCAGTAAAATGTAGGAATGTACATCTATCTCAGATATATGCAAGGGCTCTTACTGTACACATAGCTGGGTCATGTCTCACAACATGTTTTTTAAGATCGTGGCCCTGTAATAGAGGTACTTGCTGTGAGCCCAAAATAATTAGGTAGCAAAAGACTGTCTTTCTTTCAGTTGTGTAAATACCTAAAAAAATCCACACCTAATTCCCGGGTTCTCAAGGAAAATTCATGCAGCTTGCACACTGCCCAGCAGGCCAGTCTACCTGTTCCTGACCTTCAACTAAGCAGGTCGATAGAATTCTTGTATATTGGCCAGACCACAGAAAAGTCAAAATCTGTGGAGAAGCAGTGAGTTGTATGAGGTCAAAAGCCAGGTCATGGTCGAGCTGGGAATGCTGATGAACTGGGCTACCTGTTGAGGAAAGAAAGGAGGAAATAGCCATGATGGAGAGTGTACCCAAAGGTGGTTTTCCAGGTTCCCAGTCAGAAAGGAGACTGTTCCCCTAATTGGGTCTTAAAAGGTCTTTTCTATTCTGTTTAAATTCTTATAATACGCCCCTCACTGAGATGTGAGGGTGTCTGTCTAAGGATGTCTCTCTTTTCATTCTTTTCAGCTGTGTTTGTTTTCCTCTCTCCCCTTGCCCATTCTTCGTGAGTTCATGAAGAGCATTCAGACCCCACGAGGGGGTCTCTACAGATCCCCTAAGAAGATTAAGCTCTCTGAATATTTCATGCCCCTGATTGACAGTTCCTGAGGACCTCTTGTAAGCCTGGCGCCCGTATTCTTGGTCAAAAAAAAAAAAAAAAAAGGAGAGAGGGAGAGGGAGACAAGAAAATCACATCCACAGAAAAAAAATTGATCCTATGGGCCCGACCTCTGCTGACAGAAGGCACTTCACGGAGGCAGCTCCTCCCGGACATCTCCCCCTCCTTCCCCTCCCCACCAGTGAAATAAAAGGAAGGTAATGGGATTTTAAGAGACAAGGAGCAGCCAGAGGAGGCGGTGGCTGTGCCCCCTCCCCGGTGCTTTGGCTCATGGCCCCTCAAGAGCCATTGTGCCTTCATCCCTGACTCATTCTGTGCCGTGCCCGCCCTTCGCTAACGAGCTGGCCCTCATTAGGGCTGAGCTGGGAGCCAGCCCTGCGCTCTCCGTTCCGCCCCATTAAGGGTTTGCCCCTGGTTGACAGCGGGGAAAGGGAGCCGGCGACCTGTAAATCCTCATCAGGCTGTTTAGAGCCTCCCTTCCCCCTTAATCACCCCGGAATAGGCAGCTGAGAAGTTTCTCCTTTATTTAGAGAGGCAGGGCCGAGGAGATCCACTCACGTGCTGGGTTTGGGAGACGTTCCTTGGTGGAAACAGGAGGGGAAGAAAAGCAGAAACAAGCAGCTCCAAGGCCTTCTTGCAACGGGAGCACAGGGAGACCATCTACTGCTATGTTTGCTGCAGATTCCAGTGTCAGGCTGCAGTGTCCCACGTGCTTCTGACCTGATGCTGAAGCTGTAAGTGGGGTGCACAGGGTCTGTTCTCGTAGCCAGATGACATTTAGTGTGGGAGCTGTTAAACTTGCCTGAGGATTGTAAATCTTACTAGGGATAGTAGCTGTAACTACAGAAACACTGTGACAGGCCCCCATGCAGCCACTTGCTGTTTGTTGTCTCCAGAGGGTCACTGGGGGTTCTCAGGATCTGCCTCTCCTGGATAACCTGCTTCTGGGGCTTGTTTGAGATACAGGTATAGATGTCTTGGTGTGGCTTATCCAAACTTGGGCTCGAAGGCCTTTTCTTCAGCTCATTTTCGGACCAAAGAGGAGCAACTTAGAGGAGGGTGCTGCCAGGGCACATTGCAGTTCTGCCAACAAGCGTGTGACAGGAGGGAGAGGAGAGCTCAGCCCTTCTCATTTTGAAAGCACTGGCAACAGCCATGGTTTTGACTTGCCGTGTTTTCTGAGAGGAAATGAAGGTGATCCTTCAGAGCTTTGTTTTGAGCTGCTCCTGAGGTGGAACAGGCTGGGTAGGGAAGCAGTGAGAGAGCCATGTCGGTACTGAACACAGTTCCCCACGGTGCTTGCTGAGAGCAACATCTTTTCATGGCTTCAGCACATCTGCCCCTCTCAGACTGAGGGCTTCTCCCTTTCTTTGAACTGGTGGTTGTGGTTATTGCTCTCTTACTCCAGATTGAAAATTTATTTCTGAGATGTTGTTTACAAGATGTTTTAGAGCCCTGAGCACGCAGAGGGAAGGACGTACCCGCTCTCTGAAACAGGGATCTGTTGGCTGTTCCTGTGAAGGAAGCCATTAATCTATGGGAACACTGAATTTGTCCAAGATCCCTGTTTTACTTATCCCTTGGTGGGCTTGTACAAGTCCAGAACTAACCAAAGAGCAGGGAGTATCAGTCATCTCAGATCACGGACAGGTTTAGTTAATCAGACAGGACCTGCCTAAACCCCTTAGGGAGTTTTACCTGGGCGTTTCAGGCAGAGAGCAGTTGGGTTTAGGCCACAGCAAGTCAACCCTCTGCTTTAGTCCTTGTAGTGCAAGGATGGCTAGTGGGGAATCCCTGAAGTCCTGCGTTCCCTATGCAGTGGTGTTCACCCATCGAGAAAGGGGGATGCTCAGGTGGGAGTATGTGAACCAGATGGTCCTAACAGTGCTGGTTCTGGACTCACATTATTGAGGATGGTTGGAGGGAAGGACAAAAAAAGGAGAGCAGATAAGTCAGAGGCCTCTGTGCAGAAACTGGCACAGCTTCCTGTTGGCAGGTTTATGGGAATCATCCCTGGTGCTGGGGATGCTCCCCAAATGTGCTGCAAGGGGATTATGGCCGTGCAGGTCGATGGAATGGTCACTGCTGAGAGACTGGGAGACTCTAACAACTTTTGCAGTACTCTAATCTTTCCCATGCTCAAGATCCCAGAGTTGTTGGACTCAGTTTAAAGTTTCCTCGTAGATGTCAGACTTGCCTTCTCGGCCTGGTTGATCTGCAGCCTAACACAGATCTCTATTAAACCTGAACACCCTTTCAGGGTAGTTTCAGTGTTTCTGTGTGAGGTACAGCTGGGCCCTCCAGCAGCACTTTGGACCATGTGAGAAGGGGGCTCTTTGAGGTACATGTGGGATGCTACATGTCAGAGGCACAGGCAATTTTATAAAGCATCTGTTGAGCCAGTAAGTTATCCAGTCAAATCATCTTTTTAAAGTCTATCATTGTTTTTAACAATTGACTGATGTCCCATTTCTTTGCAATACCACCTTGGTGGAATGCCAGTGCAGTTCCTCCATAGAGCTTACCCTGTCAGTGTTCTCTGGCTGGGGTGTGCAGCTGATCTTGCAGCTCCTTATTTTGGTTTGGGGGCAAAAGCAGAGCACCTGGGTGTTGATAACCATAACAGAAAAGATTTGTATGCAAATAGAATCAAAGGAAGTGTGAGCTCTTGGCTAGTCTCTCGCCACTGGTATTAAGCTTTATTGTTAGGGCACAATCTTGTCTCCCTCAGTCTAGTCCTTGTGTCATTTGTCACTCCTGGCACTGCCAGGTGGAGTTCATGGTCCCACCCTGTGCCCTGCCTATGTGCTGGGAATGCTGGGCAGCAAACAATTCCAGGACTGTGCCAGGGGGTTGGAGGAATTTAATCCTCTCCCACTGAAATGAAATGATGGGACGTGAACTAGACTTTAATCTTAATGGTAGCCACTGATATGGAGAAAGAACTAGACAGACTTCCTCTTCCTGCTCTAGTGAATCCTGGGTCTGGGAACTCTTTTCATAAGTTCTGAAAGAACCACACCCACAGTTTTCTTGTGGTGGGTGCAACCTCTACAGACAAAACCTCAGATCTGAGGTCAGTGAAACCCTCTTTTAATCCCGGTCTGCAGTATAAGGATTTTCTGTCTGGTTCCATAAAAGCCCTTCCTCTACTCAGCTGCTTTGTCAGGCTGAGCAGAGCAGCTGAGAATGACAGAGCCTGGAGACAAAGCTACCCCTGAGTCACTCCCAGCTCTGACATGGTTTGCCCAATCTCTCTCATGGACACAGAGAAGGAGCTTTTCAGAAGTGACTGAATGCCTACCATCCTCTCATCACTCCTCTTTCAATTCCAGATGAGCAACAAATAAAGCAGGGGAGGCTGAAGGTCATTTTTCTTGATGGCAATCTACTGGCAGATTTGTGCTTCTCATCAGCCACACTACTTCATCTGTAAAAAGAGATTTTTTTGTTGGAGGGAGTCTGCTGACGTTTGGGACTGATGGGGTGTATTCAATGCCCAGCTTTTAGGTATCTACCTGCACTGATAAGAGTGGGAGGCTCTTCTCATGTGGTGTTCTCCTGCTCTGAGTGCTCTGGAGAAGCCTGTTTGCCTCCCTCTTCTGTCTGCACAGAGATTTGAGGGAGAAGTCCTTGCTTTGACTTAGATAACTGGGTTATAAATAGGCAGCCAGTGAAAATATCCCTCAGTTCTACAAGCTCCTTTGCTTCAGGAGGGCTCCAAAGATCCTCATGTGCTGGGGTGTTGCCACGGTCAAGAAAGTTCTGTGTCTTTTTCCAGATGCAATTTCTACCTCTTATATTAAGCATGGTGCTATATAACAGCTTATTGATAATATCACATTTTTCTGGTCTAGTCATGCACAGAAAAATATTTACAAAGACTTGTCTCATCTTCTATTTCTGGACACCTGATATGGTCCAACATATTGCTCTGCACAGCACTCCTGAGCTCCCTGCAGAATTGGGGAACAATCCAAGTTGGAGGGGACTTCTGGAGGTCGTATGATCCAAGCACTGCTCAGAGAAGAGGGGAACAGCACTTTAGAATCCTGCTATCCATCCTTAATCCCATACAACTATCTCCTCCCATCAGGGTTTCCAAGAGTCGGAATTGCTGCCTCCTGCCAGCCCTCCCTGCTGGAGTGGGTTTTCTGAATTGAAGGTGGCCAAAGGAGGCTGTGTGACCTCTGTGGGGAACAGAGCTGGGCTGGGTTTGCTGGGGGAGGGAGGTCTCAAAATTCAAATTCATGTCACCCATCCAAGTGGAAAAACTGCACAAAGCTGTAGTGCTGTGTATGTTCAAAAATGATTATCACAGTAACACAAAACTAAGGGTTTTCATAAGGTAATGGAAAATCTAGGTTCCCTTTTGAAATGCTTATCCAGGTTCAAAAACAGGGTGGAATTTAAACTTGGTTTTTAGGGTTCTGGAATTTCTGGATAACTTTTTCCATTTTCGTTTGCGGTTGGGAATAGAACCAGAAAGACCAAGATACCTCTCAATTTATTCAAGCTTTTGGAGTTGTGAGCAGAAGTAAAAATGTCCTAGAAATCTCACACAAGCTCCTGATTTCCTCAAAGGTCTGGAGCCCAGTTTGGCAGAGTTGGGAAGCTGCAAAGGGATCTGTGTGAGTGGGGCCCTGTAAAGGCAGGATCAGGGTCTTTAAAACTTCTTCCCCATCAGGTTGCACTTGCTGTTCCATGGAGTCCAAGCAGGTTGGGAGAATCACGGCCTCTGCCTTCCCTCATACAAGAGGTTTTTCACTGAATGTTGTCATAGGCCTTTGAGGGAGTGAAGGTATCACCAGAGAGAAACACTGGCCCTTTCACCCAAAAAAGAGTTTTTTTCTGTAAGAAAAAAGATCACAATTATGTTTGCAGAGGCTACATTTTGCCTTGAATAAGCTGGCAAAAATTTGGAGCTCAAATCCATACACCTTTTCATTTGGGGAGAGAGAGACTCTTTTTAAATCTGTTTTGCCAGCAGTGAGATCTGTAGATGTGCTGTGACCCAATGTGCCGTCAAGTGTAGGTGTTTGGAAGCGTGCGGGGAGGAAGGAGTTAAGGATTCTGCTCCATGAGCCCTCCACAGCAGGGAATGACCCAGTTTAAAAGGGTTAACAGTATTTGGTTTTTCAGAACTATTTGTTATATCAAGTTAGTGCAGCAGAGGTCATACAGGTCAATGTGCCTCCCCCTTCCCTTTCCATCCCCAGCCCCTGCTCCGGTCCTCGTTTCTCCTCTAATCTGATGACCTCAGACACAGCTCTTTCCTTATGATGTTCTTGACAGCATCTTCAGACAATGTGCAGCTCGACGCCAGTTGTCTTTCCCCTTTTCTCCCGTCCCTCAGGAGAAAACCTGGGATGCTAAAAGGCACTTTGTGCAGTGGGGGAAAGCCTCAGCAATTTGTTCTGTGGTTTTTGGACAAGAGCAGCTCAGAAAACAGTTCTCCCCGTATGCAGGGCTGTCTTTCCTCCCTGTGTGTGTATTTGTTTCTTCCTGCTTTGTTTTTTTGTTTGTTTGTTTGATGGTTTGGGTGTTTTGTTTATTTTTTTGTGTGTGTGATTAAATACTCATTTATTTGCCATACCTTCTGGTCTCTTCCATCGTGATTGCTGAGTGTATCTTGCTGAAGTTCTGAGCAGATGCTTTTTTGGGAGTACAACTTAACACGTTACTGTATTTGCAGATGCGAATGGGAAGGTTTGGCTGCAATTTGCCCATGGGTTTAACAACCAAACGAGGTCAGATTTGCCATTGTAACGGCGGGAGTTCAGTACAGAAAACCTTGCTGAGAGGGTCCCCATCCTCATCCCTCCCCTCTGCCACTTTCTGCCAACTGAAGCTTCTCTTAGATTTTGGGCAGTGTATTTTTATGACCTATTTTCAGAGGTACTGAAGGTCCACTGAAAAGGAGAACCTCAGTGTCTTTTGAAAACCAGACTAGAATCAGGTGATAACCATTATACTTCTATATTTTTTTCACCTTATCAGCATCACTATGTTAACCTTCTGTCATACCATTCCCGAGGAATAGGATGTAAAACACCCTATCTGATATGAAACAGGGAAAAGTCGCATTTTCCTGCTTCCTCAGTTGCTTGTGTTTTACTGTGTGTCTCATTCTCCTCCACCTGTGCCCTCCATCCAGTCTGCTGATTTTTTTTTTTTTTTGGAAAGAATTTTTTCAAGAATGTTCCTTTCTTCTTATTTTATTCTGTTGCTCATTATGCAGCCAGAGGTCGAGGAGTTCCACATGCTCTCGGGGGCCAGCTCAGTAAGGGTGGAATGGACTGTTTTTCTTCCTCTGCTATGGTTTGACTGGTTTCTGAGGAACGTGCTTTGCTTTTCTTAGGATGGGGTACTCTAGTCCTGGATGTCCTCAAGCTCCTGAGGGAAGCAAATGGCCACCAACAGGCAACTGCTGGTGGTGTTAAAGCTGTTCCTTGCAGCCTTCCCAGAGCTGGGGAGCTGCCAGACCTCAGTTTTTAACAGATCTGAGGGATCAGTGGGAAAAAACGCCTGTGCATATTTGCTTGAACAGAAAAGCAGATTGCAGCTCAAGCGTGTGTGTGTGTGTGTGGCTTGCCTTTGCTTCGTGGTCATGTTCAAGTACATCAGGGCTGTTAGTGTGGATGTTAATTAGAAAGCAAAGTTTAAAGCTGTGTCTTCTCTTAGAACTCTTTTATACCACAGAAAGAAATCCAAGATTTTTAGTTCACTCACCACAACTTGATGTATCTGGAGAGCAGACTATGTTCAAAGTTTCATGTAACTGGCAAAAGCAAAATTCGAGTAATACATTTAATTGTCAGCTTTTTCAGTTCACAGCTTGCCTCTCTGCTGACATTACAAAGTCCCTTTCCCAGTGGCACGAGCAGTGACACCGGTAGCAATGGAAATGGTTATTTTGAGTTGCATTGCTTTGCTGGAGGAGTCATAAAAAATGTTGGCTGATGACCTTCTTCAGCTGAGCAACCGTTGAACCTGTTGGAAGAAAACGTGCTGAACTTTCACCTTTTCTAACCTTGGGTGGAAGATTCCTGATGTTTCCATTACCCAGGGAAGTGCAGGCCTCGAAGCCAGGAACTCTGTTTCAGAGCTTTGCTCTAGGCTCTCTGGGAGGATTCCAGATCTTTGCTCCAGCACCTGCCCAAGATGTTTCAGGATTTCTACACAGTCATGGAGTTGTTGTGTTATTTATTATGCAGTTCTCTCTGCATCTCACCTTTGGCCTCGGGACTATGGGTTTTTGGAAGCACAAATGTGATGGAGAAAAGGAGTATCTGGAGGCATGAAGCACTTTCAAGTTTTGTGTGTTTGTTGTTGTTTTCTTGGGTTTTTTGTCCTTCAAGAAAAAGGCAGGACCCTCTTCTGTCATTGCAGCATTTGCCTTACCCCTGAGCTATCTCGGCTGAAGGACACTATTAACAGGGAAATTCCGAGTAACGGAAGATGTCCAGTTTCTGCAGCGGGGGTGGGAGAGCATCAAAACAGGAATGGGAATTGGCAGCAGGAGCTCTGAAAGGCCAGAAGTTTCCAGCTCCGAAAGACAGCGGGAGAGGAAGTCAGTGAGCGCGAAAGGATTCCCTCTCTCCCCACCTCTCAGCCCCCACCCTCTGTTCTTCCTCCACACCCCAGCCGGGGAGATGGGAGAACAAACTTGGCAAGCCATCTTGTCGCCAATCAATCTGTGGTGTAACAATTAGCACTTAAGCAGCACTCACGCTAAACACAGGCTCAGAAAACACTTAAAAAGGAAAAGAGCAGGAAAAAAAAAACCCAACAAACCAACAAACCCCAAACCCCAACACAACAACAAGAGGGGAAAGCTGGAACAGATCAATGCCACGCCAACCAGGAGGCACCTAATACCCCATTATTGACGGGGGCGCTGGCGGCGGGCGCTCCCCGCGCTCAGCAATTAGGCAGCGGCTCCGCTGCCGTGCAGGCAGCCCCACCGCAGGAACGCACCCCCCCGCTGCCCACCGCGTCCCCCCAGAGGTGTTTGATGACAGCTTCATTTGTTAGCGTGATCCCAATAGCTGCCGGCGCCGGCATCCTTTCCATTACGGGAGAGTGCGAGGGGAGCCGGGCGCTGGGGCCGCTCCCCCCGCGCCCCCGGCCTGCGGTAACAGAATCCAGTAGACACGGAGTCTGTCTGTGCACTGGCTAAATTGATTGTAATGGCTTTCTTAACGTGCTGAAAGAGCCGACTGTTTTCTCGCCTCTAAGAAAGGCTGGAGGAAGGAGGGAAGTGACTCCAGCGGCTGCGGCGCAGTGGATGAAAGTAAACTTTTGTTTAGTAAAGCCCAGCCGACTGCAGACTGTCTCTGCCCTTTCAGCCAGCGCTCAGCAACGCTGTGCTTCAGAAGAAAGGAGAGGGGGCAGAAAACAAACTGTCAGCTTCCTGCCTTGGCTCTTGCTCCCATAATAACCCCGCTTGTCTGGCTGCACTTCCCAGAAGCTCGCTGGAAATCTCTTAACGGCGTGGAGTCTGTTTGCAGAAGGTGCCTACAGGATGAGGCTTTCAAGGGGAGTTTTTGCACATGCAGGGTAGGGCATACGTGCTTTTAACTGCTGGGCTAGGCTGAGCCTTACCTCAGAAAGGGGTGCTGTGCTTAGGAGGAGCTAAGCCAAGCCTGCAGAAGATAGGACTTCCTGAAGAGTGTCCAGACAGCATCTGCTATTGATAAACTGGTGTCTATCTGGAAGGCCAGGAGCCATCCTGAGACCTCCCAAGTGGGGAGATGTGTCCCCTGTCAGACCGTGTGTGCAGCTGGATCAAACCATCCATCACTCACTCAGACCTGTTCGTCAGGGCACACCCAGCAGGTGCCACTCGGGCTGGAGGTGCACACTGAGCTCCTCCCAGGTGTGTGTGCAGTCTGTCCTGCTCCTCTGCACTGCACTGCTGCCTAAAGTAGCTGGGATCTGCCTAAGGACAACAGTGCTGGGAGCTGCCCAGAGTAACCTGGCCACCTTTATCCTTGGAGCATCCTTGTGTAGTATCTGAGCAGCCTTTGGCAACAAAATACAACAGCTGACACAGAGATGTTTAGTCTTTCCTGGGAGGCAGTGTTTGTTGTCATAGCTTTGTTCAGGGGATGTGGGGCTGGGGGACCAGAGTCTCATTCCTCAACTACTCATCGCTGGAGATGTGCTTTGGGACCCTCTTCGCTTTCCATGGAATGACTCTCCTAGAGATACCACAAACTGGTAGATACCACAAAGGATGAGGAGGCCCAGACACCTGGAGTGATTGTTAGGGAAGAGGAAAAGGATTGAGGTTGGGTACTGCAGTGGTGCCACTCACGTTGCAGGTGGTCCCACACCTTCACACCCTTGCCTGGTTCAGAACTTGTATTTATTTTCAGATCTTGTGCCTGGAGAAAGGGGCTGCAAAGTCCAACTCCTTGTGCTGCTGTAACCAGAAGCTGCTCTCTGCTTCTGACCAGGAGGCTTTAAGATGATGCCAGATGGGGCCACTAAAGCTGTGCAAACAATAAGGAGCACATAGGGGAGTCTGTTAATGGGTTTCTTTTGGAAGCATCAGCTGGAGCTGCTGAATGGGGCACATGACCTATTAAAAAAAGCCACTTGAGAAATCTGTATGACTGCTGAAACGATGGGATTTTTTTACCTTCCCTGCCTATGCCAAGCCACTGAGGGCTGACATACTGGATGCTCACACACTCGTGTCTGCAGCACTTGCCAACACACTTTATGGCTCGTGCTCTACAGCTCTGAGATCCGTGGGCTGGATGAAGTGTCCCAACCACATCGGGGAAGCCACATTTAAGGAGGTGGCTTCCACAGAAGTGTTGTTTGATTACCACTTCTGGGAAAGGGGAGCCTACTGCTGGAGCAGACTCTTTCCATGGTCACAAACCAACATTCTTCATGGGGAACAAGCAGCACAGCCAGAGCTGGCTGACAGAACGCTGCGAGTGCAGAAGCTCCTCAGCCCCGAGTTCTGGGGGGGGTTCTGTGGTCAGGGATTGTGGTATAGCTTGGCAAAGCTGTGGGTCTGAGCTCACACGAGGATCAGCTACTGGTTCACTTTTTGAAGGGAAATGCCTCTACCTGCAGTGGCCAGAGGAAAAATGATGTGATGGAGAAGTGATGTTAAAAAAGAAAATACAGATATTCTCCTTAGCAGAATCCAGATCTTAAATTGCTCCAGACTGTGAAAGTATTTTCAGTTGATCTTTTTTTGAGAGAATAGTCCAACACCCTGGCTTGAGTTTGAGCACAAGGAGCTGATGACACAGGGGAGGATCAATTCCTGTGTGCTACTTCATTGGATTTGGCTTGAAAGAGGAGAATTTCCTGAGAAAGTGTCAAAAACTAATTTCTCAATTGAGATTTGACTCACTCTTGATTCTTGACTATTTGAAGCACAGTCTTATGATTTTATGATGGGCAGGTCATTCATCTTGCAGTGACATTCAAAAAAGGTGGAAACTGCAGGAGAAAGGTTGAGTCTTCATTCCCATGAGGATGCAGAGCTGGTTCTTTTCAGATGACCCTCTCCTGAATGGTGCTGTTGTATTTATTTCATAGATAGTGAGATAGAAAGGGGTTGATCTTGCTGTGATAAAGGAAATGAGAATAGAATCTGCCTTGCAGAACAGCTTTAGGGAAAGCATGAGGTGAGACATTACATTTCGGTGTCTCTGTGCACAATACTGGAATAACCATGGGAGAGGAAGGGGAAAGAAAGGACCAGCAAGAGCGGGGCTGTTCCATAGGGGAAAATGAGGTGGGAGCTGAGTGCAACCCAGCAGGCAGGGACAGTGACCTCAGTGACCAGGGTGCAGTCCCAGAGTACCAGGGGCTGATGGCAGGGTTGGTGACATCAGCACCTGCCATTCCCAGTCTGATTTGCACAGAGAAATGCAAGGGGTGAATCACGTCTGAGGTCCAGCCAGGCAGCCCAGCCAGTGAATCAGGATCAGCAAAGGACAGGCAGGACACAGGTATTTGTGTGTCACAGCTCAGGCAAGAGCTGGGGCCCTGGAGCTCCAGGACCATGGAGTGGAGGTACCTGGATAGCGTTCCAAGGAGAGGCTGTCCAGGGCTCTTGAGGCCTGTTAAAATATTCAGGGCTTGAAAGCTGGTGCTTGCATCTCTGCAGTGATGCCTCAGCCCAGTGCTGAACAGACTGAGCTAAATCAGTTTGAAATGGCATGAGATACTCAACCAGTTTGCTGGAGACACAAAAGGGAGTGTGTGGTTTGAATTGTGAGCGTGTTTTGTCAGATTCTCAGGGATTCAGTAGTGACAGATCAGTAAATTCAGCTTGGAGGCAAACTCAGAATATTTCTCACAGCAAAACCAAATCTCTCTTCAGACTAGTGGTGCTTTACACTGGCATGGCAGACAGAAAATTTCACTGTGCCAGAACCTCCTGGAACACAGATTTGTCTCACTTCAAAGGTGTTGTCTTGAGTCTTTGTAAGCAGCAGATAAGGGAACTTTCCCTGTGTCATCATTTCTCCTTGCTTTTGGTGTGTGGCTGTAGCCAAAAGAGGGAAGAAAACCTGGTCTAGCTCCTAAATCTCTGAAAGGGGGAATATGCCATTCTGCAAATCCTTCAAGTTCTTTGCCTGGGAACCTTTCCCATCTGACAGGAAACCTCTCCTGAAGGAAAATCAACTTGAAGTGTTTTCCCTCCCATTTGCCACCTTCCAACTTTGGTTGCTGAGAGGAGAAGAGAAAGGCTTTTAACACCATCCAGTGACCCAGCCCTAAGTACAGTCTCCTGGATTTGATCTAGCTGGGGAGACAGGAGGTCAGCTCCAGGGGCCAGGAAAAGTGAGAGAAACCATGTCACCAGGCTGCTCCCGCCGTGTCTGAGTGGTGAATGATGAGCGTGTGACATGGGAGAAGGAGCGAGGGTGCTCACCTGGAAAATGTTGTGCGGAGCCTGTCATGGGTGTTTAAGTGCTGACAAGATGTGTCTGAGATATCCTTGCAGTGCATTTAGGATAAGAGTAACCTTTCTCGTGGTTCCTGGTTCAGAAGGGAAGTTGCTGCCCTGGTTCACAGAGGGGGAACGAGGAGCAGCTTGATGGGGGGACTGAAGTTCAACGTGGAATAGTGCTGCTTTCCTTGGGTAAGGACTGAAAGGGCAGCTGACAGCGATTTCATCCTGCCATCATCCTTAATCCATAGGTCTGATCCCAAATCAAGTGAAACCAGCAAAAACTCCCTTTGCCCAAACAGGTTTTGCAGCAGGCTCTGCTTCAAGAGCATCTCCAGGTCAGTAAATCCTTGGATGTCCAGTAGTGACTTCTCTCTGAGTAAAATATCCGTGGGCTGAACGAGCTGCCTTACCTGTGCACCTTTCAGTGGTCAGGTGTGTCCTGTGTTACCTCCAGGGATGTCACAGGTCAGGTTGGCGATGGCACTGGGCAAATCTGATGTCCTGCTGTAGCAGCTGCTGTGCCAACTTGTAACAGGAAAGCCAGACCAGCTCCAGGTTTTCTAATGTAGAGCACATGCACTTCCAGCGGCTGTGGTGGTGTCTGTGAGGCAGTGAGGACCCATCCAAACTAAACTGTTCTGTTTGTGTGTGCAGGAATGGTGCAGCAGTGAACACAGTGCTGAGCTGTTGGTGCTGCTGCTGAGCTTTCCCCCCGGTATCCCAGTGAGCCTGTTCCAGGCCAGCACCATTCCCTGTGTCCTGCACTCTGCTCAGCTTTGGAAATGGTCAGGAATGTGCAGGGGGATTATTGGGCCTGACAGTTAAGAACCAAAATCAGGCGAGAAGTTTCTAGTCCTGTGAAGGAAAGGAGTTTGCTTTTGGAGCTCCATTTTCTATAGTACATTGTAATTGTCTTAAATAAAGACTCACTGGGTCTTAAAATGTACTTGCCCATGCCCTGTCAACAAACACACACCCACTATGGAACAAGAAATGTCTTTTAAAGAGGTAACCTGTCTAATAATTCTGGCATCAGTTTAAATTGAAAAATGAACCGACTTCCTTGCAGTTTTCCTACTTAGGATACGATGAAAAGAAACAGAACCAGATTCTGATCTGCAGCAGGTCTTTTCCACTGGTGTGTCATCAACACTTCAATGACATCAAGGTTAAAAATTGGCATTTTCTACTACTTATATGAGGGCAGAAATTTGAATCTGTTGTTGTTTCTCGTCCTTTGTTTGTTTGTTTCTCACACCATTAGTTGCTTGACTTGTGTCCTTCCGCAAGAGTCAGCGGGGAGAGCTTGCTAATGTTTAGCCCTTGAGCCCGACCTTCCAATCCCTGCAAAGTCCAGAGGAGAGGAAAGAGTTTTAACTGGATTTAATTGGGGTCGTCTTTGCCCATCAGCCTCGTCCTCCTCAGCACCGGGGGGGTTTGAGCTGGGCCCTGCTAAGTGGTGGAGAGGAGAAGATTTCTCCACGTCAGAGCCGGGCAGCTGTCACTGCGGCTTACTGGGCAGGCAGGAGATGGTGCCTGCAGGAAACAGAGATGGTTCCCACCTGTCCTGAGCTAATGAGGATGTTTCTGATGTCAGTAAATGTTTCCTGATCACAACGAAGGGCCTGTAATCCTCACAACCCGCTCAGGAACAATGGGCAAGGAGAAGAGGTGGAAGACAGCAGTTGGAGGAATTGGGGATTAGGATGAAGGTAAGGCATGGAAGAACAGAGAGGAAAGGGAGGTATTTGAGGAAGGGAAGAAAAAAGACAGGGAAAGAGCTAAGGAAGGAAAAGAGAAAGTAGAACACATGGCAGAAAGAGAAAACCAGGATGTCTGGGTGGTGCAGTGAGGAAATGGAGAAATAGATGGAAGGGCCTGAGATGAGAGGCAGTGAGAGCACACTGGAGAGGGACCAGAAGAAAGAGAGCTACGGGAATATGGAAGGAAGCACTAACAGGTGGAGAGAGGTGCTTAACCAACACATCCTTTGCACAGGAAAGTTTGAGAAGCCCGGAGTGATGAGGGATGGGACAGGGTTTCTAAGAGGAATCTTGGCCATAGAGACGTTAATGGGAAACAGAAGGAGAAAGTACTTCTGACGTACCAAATTTTTAATCCTACTCTTGAAGTATCTATTGACCGAAGAGAAAAAAATAAGGCATCTACTTCCAGTTAGAAGATGGGAAAAGAAGTGCAAATGGGCAGCCAGAGCCAGGCACTGTGTGATAGTTGCTGGTGGAAGGAACTTGCAGGATGGATGTGCCCCAAACACACGCCGGGAGTGGGGTAGGAGTGAGAGTCAGGCAGCTCTTGAACTGCTGGAAATGGAGATGAGGGGCTTTGAGTTTACCTGCTTGGCAGACTTGGCCTTGGATGTCCATATCCTCTGTCTAAAATCTGACAATGTTTTTCCAAGAGAATTGTGGAAGTAGCAGAGCCATTCTGAAGGTCTGGCCTGGGAGCTGAAATGGCTCTTTTTTTGTAGAAATGGAGCCGGGATCTGCACTCTGTCAGTCCTGCACTCTGGGCAGGTGTTTCTGCTCTCAGAGGACACCACTAATACAAAGGCAATTTTACAGCTATAAACGCTCGTGTATATATATAAAATACACACAATATTATGTGAGATATATATTAGATAGGACATAATGGAGAATTCGATCCAAGTAACTCTGAAAATCACCACTTGACTCTGTGTGACCAAGCAGAGCACACGCTGGGTATTCAGTCACACAGTTCAACTTCTTCAGTCACGGAGCAAAAAAATGTACATAATTCGTTTTGGTTTGTTAATTTACAGTCTGAACATCAAGAACTTTCTGCTATTACAGAAGGTGTGTAGTTTGAAGTGGTATTTTTTAACAAATAATGAGGTAAAGTTGGGAAAATACTGGTATATTAGTAGGATCTGTAAGTAATTTCAGGGAATTCCCAGAATTCCCAAGGCTCTTTGGAAGAGAGGAGAGCAGTAGAGAGTGTTTGTTGGCAATTTCTTCCATCTTACTCACAGTGTTCCTTACTCGTAGCTGAAATGCTTAAGGAGAAATTTTAAGAGCAGAAATGTCTATTAGGCTCATGGTAAACTGACCAAAAATGTAACACAGAGAATGAACTTGGAAATTCCCTTGGGAATTCCACGTCAATCTTACCATTTCCTTATTGCCAGCATCTCAGGGAAAATCCTCAACTTTGAAATATAGCAAAGGAGAATCCCATTTTAAGTATTGCCCGAACTATGAACATCAGCTCCTGAGTGCCCTGCTGGGGTGGCAGCTCTCGCCTGGGACTTACAGATAGAAGCCAGGAGCTGATGCAGGAGATTTATCTGGGAATGTGGAGCACTTCAGTACTTGCAGGAATAAAACTATGGCTTTGTAGCCCTTAAAAATGTGATTTGCTCTCACAGCCACCCCCTACTCCTTTATTCTTTAACATTTCCTGTAGAAGCACCGACAGGTCTTGCTCACACATTTTTGCCCAATTAAGGTTTGGGGTTATTTTTTTCCTCTCCCAAGAATAATATATTTTACTATCAACACTTTTATATGTGCTGATATTGCTTTACATTCTATGAAAAAAATCTTACTTTGGACAATTGATTCTTCCCTTTCCTGGTATGATGTTTAGAAGTTCTTATACGTTTTCCATGTTTCTGCTGGTTTTAAGTTGCAGTACTTGGAACAACTGTGATTGATACATGTTGCATTGATGGTGTGATTTATCTCATTGTGGCCCAGCTGATGATCCTCTGCTGTCTGAGGAGATCAGCAGCTTCAGAGCACCACTCAATTCATCTTAAAATAGGTGTCAAAGCAGAAATTACTCCTATTCAGAGCCACACTGTCCTGTTAAAAACAGGAAGACACTTGAATCTACACAAGAAGGACAAATATTTACAGTGGTGCTAAGTAGCAGTTGTCCTTCAGGAGTTTAAAAATAAAATGAAAGCAGAGAATATTCCATCAAAGTGCATCCTGTTGGAGCACCGGGAGCAGTGTGGGGTTATGAAACCGTGTACAAAAGCCACAGGATTTAAGAAGGGAATTCTGAATCAACTGGGAACACATGCGAATTTTTTTTTCTGTATTAAAAGTTATGGAATTTTAGTCTTATAAGATAAATAAAACCGTTGAAGTAGAGCTGTGCAGTGCTGCAGTGGCACAGAGGAGCAACTCCAGTCAGGTCTGCCAATTATCCTCCTTGTTTCCCAGCATTTGCCACTGGCCAGGAGCAGGGCTGGGAACCCACCAGCTCGTGCCCTAATCCAGTTTAGTTCCGAGTTAAGGACACGTTATTAGTGTTCATTCCCCACCAAGACCTGGTGCTCCCCTGTGAGATGCCCGCGGGTTGGATCCAGGGAGGGTTTTTCCCGGGGCTGTCCTGCCCTGGCCCTGTGAGAAGCTCGGCCATGTGACAGCCCCAGCTGAGCCCTGGGGAGGTCAAAGCGACACAGCCCCAGAGTTTCAGACCCTAAAACTTTCAAACAAAGACATTGGGGTCTTTCTCTCTCCTGCCCAGCCCCTTGTGCTGCCCTCCCCCTTCTCCCTCTGAAGGAGTGGGCGTTGATGGAAGTGGACAACACAGGGAGTCAATCCCGGGGTATCGGAGAGCCTGGGAGGAGATTGCCTGGAGCGGCAGAGAGGACACAATTACTGCAACCACTGTCCAACCAACCACAGCCAGGAGACTCCACTTAATCTAATTGAGTGTGAAGGCAGGCTGGAGACACAGGACCCGCTCCTGCAGCCCCCCCTGCCACAATATAGACACTATTGGCTGCTAATTGGCGCCAGTGGGCTGGTGCTAATTGTGCTGATGTCTTGGGCTGAGGACAGGCATGTGAGGGATGGAGGGGTCTGCTGGGAATAGGAGGAGGGGAGAGCCAGGGAGACAGTGGTCATAAAAGTTGGAACAGGGCTTTAATTTCGTATCAAATATTTAAGTAAGTGAGTGGAAGATCTGTGAACTCTCTTTGTGGTAACCCACAAAAGGCCTTGGGGAATAGCACCCCCCAGCCATGAGCTGTCTGAGGAGCTCTGCTCCTCTTCCTCCTTAGCTTGGTTTAATTAATTGTGAGAATTGCTAACGAGCCTTTATTCCTCTTCATACCTCCTTCTGCTTTCTACCATTGCTGCTTCTTCGTTCTTTATTTCAAAGATCCAGCTTTTCCAAGTCCAGGGCCGTCAAATATTTACTGGCCTTTGTGGCATGGAAATTTTGGCTGAGCACAGTGACAGCTTGGGCTGTGACTGTGTTCATCACCCTCAAACAGGACAAGGTCTGATCCGTACATGCAAGGCCAGGATGAGCAGTGGTGACTGTGTGGTGTCTCCTTGTAAAGCTCCAGCCACACTTGTGGAGGTGGAAGTTCAGCAGGTGTTAGTCAGACTTGCTCACATGGGAAGTGTTGGTGTGTTAAATGCACAGATACACATGGAAAAGCTAAACCAGCTCTTTGTGCTCCCAGCATGGGCACAATCATAGCTGTGTAGTTACATGGGAGTTGTGTGTTTCACGTGGGCCCTTCCTTTTCCCACCTCAAACAGAGTGCACTCCATCTGCATGGTGAGATTCTTATTGTCTCAAATCCTTGTAGCCAGAATCTGTGTGCTGACCCTCTTGCAGCTCCTCGTGCCCACAGTTGGTGCTGGGGATGAACACTGTCTGAGCCCTGTCAGTGGTGCTGAGATCTGTCACTCTCTGAGGTGCTGGGTGGGTGCTCTCCAGCCTCTGTAGGTGAAATCAGTGTGGTCCTTTTGGTAGGAAGCTCCTAAAGTGTGTGTGGGGTGAGGTGAGGGCAGCAAGCTGGAATTGGAGGCACTGATCATTTCTGCCTTTCAGGAGAATTTGGCAAAGCGTGTCTGTCCTCTGATGTTTCCACGCTAGGACTTAGTTGTGATAACTGGACAGATAAAAGTCACATTTCTTGCTCTAAAAAAGTACAGATTTTAGCTTTATGCTAAGTTAGAGTTGTCCCAGTGCTCTGCCCTGCAGTAGGAGCAGGGCTGCTGTTGGCAGTGGCAATAAAGCCTGGAGTTGGGTTTGCAGGAGGCAGGTTGACTGTGGTGTTTTGGCTGTTTGATCTAGGCTGATCATATTCCATTTATATCATTTTTCCCTGCTGACTGTGCCAAAGTTCTCAGCCTTCATCTGTCCAGGTCCCAGGTCCTGAAGAGCAGCTCTTTGTTCCAGCACAACTTGCTGTTACAGAACTCTTTGTTGCTGGCTTGGGTATTTCCCCCCCCAATACTTTCTTCTCTTTGTGCTCCCAGAGAATTCTGCTGCCATATAATTTGTTCTTCTAGGATGCAGATTGACAAAAGCAGAGAGTGATACCCTACAATATATCTGTATTATAAATAAATTGTTATGTAGAAATACATGGATATATCAATTTTTAATGTGGACAGGCCAAATCTGACCTGGTTACACATTTTAAATCTCAGCCTTCCCCTCCAAGAGAATCCCAATCCCCACACAGGAATAAGTTGCTGGTACGTTCAGAAATAATCATTTGGGGAAGGACCCCCAGCTCAGGTGAGGATTGGAGCTGGGAATTGTATCTGCATGCTGCCTTGCTCCCAGGATTTTGGTCTCAAATAGGCAGGGGAAGTCTAAGTCAGCTCGTGCTGTGCAGGAAGCAGAGCTCCTGTGAGGAGGTGACGTGTCCCCCCCGGGCTAAGGGGTGAGTTTGGGGTGTGGGACAGTGCTCTTCACTCTCAGCAGGGTGAGCAATGCAGCCAATGATGAGAGGGTGCACCAGCCTTTGGGACATCCTGGGGAGCAGCTGGCAGTGTCTGGGAACCCTGCTGGCAATTCTGGCTGCCACCACTGGTTTAGAAAGTCCAGATAATACAAACTTGGAAGTGCCCTGACGTGGGGGTTGTGGAGCAGCCGATTTCACCCGGATTCAGAGCCTGTCTCTCAAATCCACGTGCTGCAGAGATTTGTTCAGAGCTGAAGATTTTCAGGGGTTTTAAGCTCTCCTCCCTTCTGTGTTTTAAGGTCAAAGTGACTCTGGTGCCTTTACTTTGATTTGGAGAGACCTGGAACCTTGTGATGCAGTTCTGTGACTGACTCGAGGCAGTGAGATCGTAGAATCATAGAATCAGACGGGTTGGAAAGGACCTCTGAGATCATCCAGTCCAACCCTTGATCCAACACCACCGCGGTTACCAGACTATGGCACTCAGTGCCACGTCCAGCCTCATCTTATACACCTCCAGGGATGGAGAATCCACCACTTCCCTGGGCAGCCCATTACTTGTGGCTGATTACCCTCTCTGGAAAGAATTTCTTTCTAATATCCAACCTAAACCTCCCCTGGCACGGNGGTCTCCCCTGAGCCTTCTCTTCTCCAGGCTCAACAACCCCAGCTCCCTCAGCCTCTCCTCACAGCACTTGTGCTCCAGTCCCTTCCCCAGCCTGGTTGCTCTTCTCTGGACCTGCTCCAGCCCCTCCATGTCCTTCCTGAGCTGAGGGGCCCAGAACTGGACACAGCACTCCAGGGGTGGCCTCACCAGTGCTGAGTCCAGGGGCAGAATCACTTCCCTGTTCCTGCTGCCACACTGTTCCTGAGCCAGGCCAGGATCCATTGGCCCTCTTGGCCACCTGGGCACACTCTGGCTCATGTTCAGATGTTGGAAGCAGGGCCCACCCACAGGTACCTGATCCCCTCCTGGCTGGGGGCTCCTCTCATCTTGTTTGTTTACCTCAAGTAATTCTGAGTCACCTTCAAAAGCAAATCTTATTCCACTGAAAGCAATTATTTTCTTTCTTAGTTTGCCATTAGTTTTCAACACAATCAAGGCTTTAATATGGATCATTCCTTCCCAAAGGAGGGGAAGGAAAGGTGTGATTAGGAGAGTGAGAGAGCAATGATTGCTGTCTTAATTTTATTAGAAATCACAAGATGTTCCTGTCCCCAGTTCCTCTTAAAAATGGAGCATAATTGTAAAATCACTTAGGCCTTGCAGTATTGCACAAAACAATGTGTAAATAGCTTTAGAATTAGTATCCTTGAGCTGTTGTAATTCTGTTACAAGTCACACAAATGTAACATAATGATGACTCGTTTGGCCTCGAGGCACTACTGCTATAAAATGTTCAATATTAAATAATAATTACAAAAAGTACTTAAATAGGTTCTCTGGGTAGGATGTTCCGAGTTCATAATATAACTCACAGGCCACTGAATTCAGAGAACAGTTTCAACCTAAAATTAAATTTTAATGTCCTGATATCTAGGCAATTTTAAGCTTTTTATAAATTATCACAATGTGCATGATTCTTGGGTGAAGGGCTTCGGCATCCAAAGTTCTCTGCCTCTTTCTTCCTCTCAAAATGTAAGCCCAGAACTGATGGATGAGGCCTTTAAACTCCTTTGACAGCACGTCACTTTTGCTAAGGCAGGCACAGAGTGAGTGAAAGCTCTGCAGTGATTCGTTTCAAACCCCGAGTTCCAAATCCCAGGCTCATGAACAATCAGTTCTGTCTTGCAATCAAAATACTCCTACCTCTTCCATGCCTCTAGAATATGGCATCCTTAGGATAGCCTGTAAGCCTGGGAGAAAAGCAAACTGTTGGAGGGCAGGGATGTATCAGGCCAGACTTGTACCAGCTACAAAAAGATGCTGTACATGGCTTTTCTCAGTTTTCCCCTTCAGAGGAGTTCAGGGCTTGTGAGGGCTCATCAGATCCTTTGCTCAGAGGATGTGACATTTTGCTCCAGGGCTGCTGATGGATCCTACAGGGTGTACAAAGTACCTTTAGCACCAGGGCTTGAATTCTGCTTATTAATTGCTTGTTTTCCTTGTCCCTCTGGATGTAACTCTGCACTGCAGTGCTGAGATACCCAGGCTGGCTCCTAAAACATGCAGTGGTATGGTTGGTGGAAGCCCTTCTAAAACTGTGCTCATGTTCTTTCCTTCCTTTTCCTTCCTTCCTTCTATTGTGAGTTTTTGTGCTTTCCCTCGGTTCAGCACTGGTGATCTTAGAGAGAGGGGCAGTAAATCAACTCCCTGACCCAGCTGAGAGCTCAGATACCTCCTTTTTTCCCATCTTTTTTTATTTCCCTAGTTTTGCTCTGCTGATTTGTGGATCAGAAAGCTGAGCTGACTGGTTGGGCAGTGGTAGGATCAGTAATGTTGATGGAAAAAAACCCAAAAGGAACACGTCATTAGGAGCACTGAGACTGTCCCTTTGTGGCCTTTGTTTGGCTTAATCCAGCCATAAACTTAATCCAACAAGTGCAGTTTGGTTTAATCCAAACACCCCCTGCTCGACCACAGTATGGGGATCATGTCACAGAGGGCTGGGCTCGCTGAACTCAGTTGGAGTTGAATAGATCTCTCTCATAATCTGTTGGAAAACTGAGACTGTGTCACTGAAAGAGCATCACTTAGGATGTGCTGGGAGGGATCTCCTTGCTCCATGGGTCCTGGATCTGAGTCAGGAAACATTTCCTTCCAGTGGACTCGTGAAGTGCTTCCAACTGGGCGTGGACTGGTGCTTTGCTGAGTAGGACTGGACAGGCTGTTACCTGTCAGAGGGAACATCAGGCTGAATGTCTGTAGAGCTGTGGGGCCCTGGGCAGGGCCTCTGTGGCACTTCTGTCCTCTGTCAGCTTCCAAATGTAGCACAAGAGACAGCCCAGAGCTCATAATTCACATCCTCAGGCACGAAACTCCCCTTTGGCGTTGTGCTGAGTCTGTGTTGAACCTTTGAGTCCATCTGACTGTGCTTTAGGAAAAGAGAATATCCTTCAAGCTTCCTCCAGTTCAGCCCAGGGGGTGTGTGGGGTTATTTCTGTGAGAAAACAGATGGTGCATTTCACTGTTCTCTGAATTGGGAACGCAAGAAAAGCTGTCATTCTAAGGGATTCAAGTACCAGCAACTGCTTCCTCACTTTTAATGGGCTAATACCCCAGAACAAAACTAATCCAGAGTCTCTGCTCACTTCAGCAGGCTTGAAATTGGGGCTTTAAGCAGAGGACAAGGTGGTTCTTCTCTGTGTATTGTCTTTAGTAGGTCAGTGCCAAGTGTGGGAAACTGTAGAACTGAACATTTCTGTCAACGTGGGTCTTATTTTTCTTCCTTCAGAGGTTTTCTACATTTTATGCTGCAGCACTGCTTTGAAAGGCAGATGTGACCAAAGAATAAAGGGAAAACGCCAATTCCTCTGGTTTAAATTGCAGAATACTTTTCCTTTAAAGCCTCTCCCTCCATCCCAAGCCTTCTCTCTGCACACACATTTTAAGTGAACTCATTGGTGCTGAAAGAGATCGGGTTGACAGGGCTGATGATTCACACCTTCTGTTCAACTTCCTACTCCAAACCAGCCCAGGCTGAAAAAGGAGAGGTCAACTGCTTTAAGTAAGGCTGTGATTGCAGTCATTTTGACAGGGTAGGAAGTATCTGAATCCAGGGCCACACTCTTCCATTATCCAGTGGAAAGATTTGCTCCCTGTGTGAATCCCTGTGTGGGATTCAGGTGAGACAGTCAATGTAGACCTCAAAATGTGTCCTGAAGTCATCTCTGGCTTCCCTTTTAGACACTCAGGCTGTGTGATATCACTGCTGTGAAGGCTCACTTTCACTACACGGCAGTAAGATAATTTTTACATGTTGAGTAGCTATTAATTACTGCTGCTTTAGTGTCAGCACACAAAAACACTCTCACTGAAAGCCGGAGTGCTAAACGTGGGTGGATATTAATGGCCAAGGAGCTGACTGGGATGGAAGGGCTGAGGTTTGCTGAGTGTCTTTGCAAAGCAATAAAATGCAAATGCATCTCTGTACTCGGAGCACGAAACAGCACCACAAACACAACTGTACATGCAAGGCCACAACCCAGCTGATGGATGGACAGTCCCTGCTGGCCACGCTGAACATTCTCCTTCTGGAGGCACAGACACCAACGTACAGAGTGTATCTCTTACTCTGGTCAGTTCAACCCCTGGATGTAGAAATGTGGCTTCATGGGAATCGGTGTCTGTGTGCACCAAATCACGTCCAAACGTGTCCATCCCTGTGCCTGCTCCCAGAACTGCTGAGGCCACGTGCAGCTCACACGGGCACAGCACACACACCGTTTTCCCTTTCTGCCTCGGAATAAAAAATCCCATTGATTTTTACTCTTCATGCTTCCGTTCCCAGCTCCGGCTAACAACTGCCACTGCTGTTCCTCGTCAATATTTGATGAGCAGGGTGAGGTGCAATGGAGAAGCCCTGTGAGTCTCTCCTTTCTAAATGGTCTCCGTGAGGGTTGAGGTTTTTGTGGCTGATGTTTATTTTTCTCTGTCTGTTTTCCTCGGTTGGTTCAGGTCCTGAAGGTGACTGCTGCTAAAAGATAGGACAGAAACAGGGCATCTCCCTTCCCCCCTGCCCCTTTCCCTGTTCATGCCTTTATCTCTCAGTTTGCACTCCTGAGCGGGCTCATGGATGATTTTGTGGGGTTTTGAGTTTTTAGATCCTCTGTGAAATTCATCAGCAGTGAAAGGTCAAGTGAGACTCGTCTGTACGTAGTCGACATAACTTCTCCTTAACTAGTTTTTCCCAGGCTTTATCCAGCTAAGTGTTCTCAGGAAATGAGCTCTCATTTTGAAAATTATCTTTCAACTCACAGAGTTAATGACAACCCTAGTACCTTCCTAAACTGTGCCTAAAAAAAGAGTCACTCCAGAACCGAGTGGCGTGCCTTCAGGCCATATCTCTGAGTTATAACTCTTCATTTATTCCTCCCTTGCTGTAAAAAAGAAGTTTCCATAGTACCTAAGAGGGAATCCTCTTTTTCTTGTGCTTAAGCAGCTACTAAAACTTACTCTGTGGGTGTGGGCTTGAGTCAAAATAAGGTCAAAGGCTCATTCATTACTAAAATGAGAATTCAGTGCTTTGCTTAAAACAGCATTTCTGAAAATACTTTTCATTCTGAAGAGCTAATTAGAGTTACAAGGATGGAGTCCTTGAGTGCCATTACCTGCAGAGCAGTACCCGAACCATCACAGTCACCATTTCAGTGGTGAGAATATTTGAGAAGCAATATTTGAAACAGGGCCGTGCTCAGCAAACGCAGCAGAGGGAGGGTGTGAAGTCTTGACACATTGGGAATGCTGGGCTACCATCACAGAGAAAGAGGCTGCCAGCTCTCCAGCTCAGCATCTGCCACCTGATTTCTGGGTTGGTGAGCACAGGCACTCAGGTTCTCGGTGCAGTACGAGCCCAGCAGCTGGGATAAACTGGGATAAGCTGGGATGTGCTGGTGGCATCCCACAGCAAGGAGAGCGACCAGCAAACACTGACAAACCCAGCGCAACAAGGTGGTGCTGGGAGTCCCTTCCTGAGCGCCAGCACATGGGAAACACCCCCAGCAGTGTCACTGGGCCTTACAACCCCGTGGGTCTTTTTGCAGCGTAGCTGGTGTCAGGATGAAGGAGGAGAGGGAACAACCCCGCCGTCCTTCCCTGAGATTCAGGCTGCGAGGGCTCACTGCAGGGAGCTGGAGGTTCACCAGTTGGGTTAGATGTAGGTGTAGGCATCAGGATCCCACCTTATGGGATTAGAACTGCTGAAGGAGGAACTTGCAAGTCTAAAAAACCCCTTGTTTTTACTGTACCAACAATAAGGAGCGACTGGCAGGTCACTCAAACATCTGTGCAAGCCTCATAACCACGCGAGGCAAAACGTAGGGGGAGTAATTCTTCAGAATTTTTGCAGGGAATATGCCTTGTTCCTGTGCCAGTTTAATGCTGACTTGGAATTGGAAGCTCTTTGTAAATAAAATGCAACCTAGAAATTGAGGAAGGCAGGACTGAGAAAAGGACAGATGGACTTCCCTTTTCAGTCCCTCTGTATTGCTGGAATATGTTCTTTGTTCTCACAGCTCAGCAAGTTCTGCAAAGAAACCATAAGGTGAAGCTAAAAGATAATGATTTTCCTTGGTCACATATCACAGTGGGATGATGTTAGCAGTCATTATTCCTGGATTTCTAATGTCCCTTCACCTCCCTGGGGAGCAGGGGTATCCTGTGGGGCTGCAGCAGGACCAGCTCTGATCATGGAATCTCTTTTCTTTCCAAAGATGGAAGTTGAGTGTCTTCCTGTACCTTACATTACGTGGTCTCCAAAGCTTCTACAGAGTTTCAGATTCTGTTTTTTTCCATTGGAGAGAAGAATTTTTATATCACTCTCCTAAGGCCTAGTAGATTATAGTTCAAAAGTTTCTTTAATTCCTTTTTCTGTCTCTCCCCTCCCCCCCATACTTTATGTCACTGTAGTGGTGGAGAAAGCAGGAAAAGGCACCAGTTCCTGTGGGGGTGACTCACAATTCATCTCCTCCTCAGATGCAGGGGTTTGGATGATGAGTTAGGGAAATGGAATGAACAGCATCCACCAGATACCCAACAGAGCTCACTGCCCCTTCAGTGCAGCAAAACAGGAGTTGGTGTGTTTGGTTATGGATTTTTTGTTGGCTTTCCCCTCCCAAATAAGCTTTCTGTGTCAGGGGCTGCACTGTTAAAACTCCCACCTTGGCTGCTGAGCTCTTGGAAACCCAGATGGGCTCTTTGGAAAAACGTGGCCCCCTGGATTCAAGTGATGAACCCCAGGGTGCTGTGAGGTGCTGGCAGGGAGCGTAGCAGTGGGACTGAGGGGCCTGGCAGGTGCCCTTGCAGGGCAGGCAAGTTCTTTCCAACAGTTTGGTGATGGTTTTGCAGCCTTTGTCCAGGTTTCCAAGTGATTTAGAGACCTTTTGGAAGGGCAAACACTTTGCTATGGTTGTATCTTCAAATGCAAAGCGTAAGAGAATTCCCAGTCACAGGTCTGGGAGTTCTGGGTAGGACTTTTCCCTACGGGTTTTTGTGCTCAGCCTTGCAGCAAGTGTGGGGTCTGATCTGTTAAGGAAAACCAGTGTATTGTTCTGCAGTTTGTGGCAAAAGAAAATAAATCAAGAGAAGATAGTTTGTACAAAGCAAAACACTTTTTGTGTCGTTTTAATGCTGTTTTTTTCATCTTGGAGTGGTATAAAATTGGAAATTTATACAAGTCTGGGCTCTTTTGAGAGAAGTGGTGGCTTCACTTCAAGTACAAATACCTGGGGATGTCTTACAGTTTCATGGTTGTGTTCCTGTGGGGGCAGAGTTCAGGCCTCTCCTTGACCCCTGCTGTGCTCTGACCGTAAGAACTGCTTTTGAGATGAGCATTAAATGGCATCTGGAGGACGGAATGGGGATCCAGGTAAGTGACTGAAACATCTGCAAACGTGTAGGAGGCAAGAGAAACCATGAGCACGTGGCCAGCAACACCAAGTGCCTTCTAAATGTGTCACTAATCAACTGCAAAACAAGCAGCAAGAGAGAGAAGGGCAAAGCTGGGCAGAGCTCTTGGGATGGCAGCTTTTCCTGGGCAAGGTATAAATTTGGGCTTGTCTCATGTGTGCTGTGAAGTGCTGCTGGAGGGAGAGAAAGCAGGGATCCTGTCCCTCAGAATGCAACTCTTGCCAAGTTCCTGGGATGCTCTCAGGGTGACACAAGTCTAAGCAAGAATGCAGAACTCCTGGGTGTTGTTTGATTTGTTTGGGCAATTTTTATGTTTCCGAGTTTGCTTTTATTTTTATTTTTTTCCCCTTTTCCTGGAGAGAACTGCTTTTAACTCTCATCTGTTGCCCTCCTTCCAGAGTTGGTGATTTTAGGGTTGCTGGCGTCCAGCATTCTGGCTCTGGGCCATCTGGAAACCTTTAATCCAGTGCAGGACAGGGTGGCCATACTCGTTTCACATCTACAGATGCTGACAAATCTGATTATCCATCTGCTGTACATCTTACAGACTCAGGAGTTTCACAGGCTTTGAAGCTGGCAGTGCTTGTGAAGTGTCCTGGCTGATCACTCTTGTCCTGTGCTGTTCTTTACCCTGTGCCAGTGCTGCAGGTTTTGGGAGAACCAAGTGTGGTTGAACGTGGCTGCTTCTGATTTACTGACCTGATACACCTGATTAGAGCTGCTGACTGCTCTGCCCATCCTTGAGAAACCTAAGGAATGTGCCAATGGCCTGGGACAGCTCTTTAATCCTCCAGCCTCAGTTTAGGATTCACAGCTGCTTGTTGACTGACGAGCTTTGGGAGGTCTACAGTCCTTCTCCTCCCAACTTCTGGCAGCCTTTTTCCTTCTAGGTCTCCTGTATAGTGAGTTAGTCACTGGTTTTCTGCTTGTGAGGTGAATGTGAAGTCTGTGGGCAGTGTGAAGTCCCTGGACAATGCTGGGATCAGATGTCCATGTGGGATCAGTCCCACTATGAGGCCAGCTTAATAACTTGAAAGAGAATTGAGTTATGTCATCTCTAACATACACCTTTCCCTGTTTCTTGAACCCTAAGTCTGCTTTGGATAAATACCCCAGTTTATTCGTCTCCTTAGTCTCGTATCTAAAGCTGCTCCAGCAAGTGCAGCTCGTGGGCAGCACATGGGCATGTTTTTGTGGCACTACAGAAACCCCTGCCCTGGTTCCCCTCCCGGGCCCGGTGCCCAGAGCCCAATCCCAGCGACACCAATCCAGTTCTGTCCTCCAAATGACTCAGCAAACCACATCCTTTCTCAAAGAGAAAAATGATCTCTCTTCATTTGTAATATCTTTCCTGAAATGTGCTGTACAATCATGTCTCTGAAATATATGAGGCGATAGAGCAACTATATTGAAAAATAGCACATACTTGGCCAGTTTTACTAATAAGTAAAATATACAGGTCTGAATATGACAACTGTATGTGTTGAAATATATTGGAAACATATTTGGATCATTCCATGTAGACTGAGACATTGAAAGCTGGCCAAATCTGTAAAAAATTTAAGTCTGTGTTTTATATATTATACATTTGAAAAAGCGTTTTCGCAAATAGATAGCAAGGAGCCTTGCTACGAAGATGTGGGAAATGCTAACCAGGCTTGATTTTTTCCTGATGGGAGGCAGTGATCATGGATGCTGTGTCATTACAGACACTGTGGGAAGAGTTAACGTGGCTGCTGGCTCGTAATTTGTGTGCTGGGCCCAGCACGGGGGTTCATTGATCTTAATAGAGACCACTCAGGATCGGTGGAGTCCAACAGAAACGGCTCCCTTGGCATTGCTGGTGCTGATTTAAGTCCCAGCATTTCTTCCTCCGCAGTCTCCTTGGATTAGCCTGGGAATGGACAGGGAGTGGGAGTGAGAGTGGTTCTGACAGCTCTGAGATGGAGGAGCTTGCGAGTGCTCGCACTTTCTAGAGAAATGAGAGGTTTCTGAAGTCTGAGTGTTCCAACAGTGAGTCCTGGAGAAGGGATAAGACCCCGTAGGGAGTGCACTTGTCCTGGCCTTTCCATGAAAACAGGCATCTCCATTTACTGTAGGCTCCAGCTGGCATTCCAAAACATTCTCTAGAGAAGCCCAGAGATGTCTGGATGCCCTCGGCCCTCTGGGAAGTGCCCTTTTGCAGCATGGCACACCCTGCCAGAGGTGTGTGGTTAGGGCAGGGGTGCTGGCACAGCGCGACTGGGTTCCCCTGCCCTTTGTGTTTGCTGGGTTTGCTGTGATGCCCTGCTTTGAACAGCGCAGTAAATGTACGATGACTACAGACAGTGGATATAGCCTTCCAAGTCAGTACCACCACACTCTAGCCCTAAACCCAGCAATCGCCCTTTTCTGGAAGATTGTCAGAGTCTAAATTATCCTTTACACCTTCGGGTGTATTTTTCCATCTCTGAAAGGCCTGGGGCAGGAGACCCTGCTGTTTTGCCATGGAGAATCCAGGGCTTTCCCTGTTTCCCTGTGTGCTGTAGCAGCAATTAGATCTCCAGTGGAGACGGAAGCTCCAGCAGGAGCTCCATAAACACTTTGTGTCTGCAGGACATGCACTGGCTGCGTGCTTCTGGGTAGGGTTGGGATGATCTGCTTTGCTGATGTGTTGCCAGGGAAACTGTGTTTGTGGTGATGGCAATTAAAGGCAAATTAGTGTCCTCAGTTTAGAGACCAGTGTTCTAGAGGTGGTAAAAAGGCAAAGGGGCTGTTTGAAGACTTGTGAGAGAACTTGTTCTGTTTGAGCGTTGGCTGGTAGAAACCAGCAAGGCTTGGCTTCCTCATCCCAGTTAGAACAGGACGGAGCTGAGGGAGGAGGAGGAGAGCAGTTTGAAAGGAAGAGCACTGCCCCCCGAGCTGACCTTCCTACCCGGTTTGCAGGTGAACAGAATTTATTCTGATTCTTAAAATTGTCCAGTTCCTTCGTTAGGAAAAGCACTAAAGACAATTTGGGGTCCTCGATGTGTGAATCCTTGTCTCAAAGAGGAGTCATGAATCCCGTGATCCCGTTGACCAGGTGAACGTGTTCCTGCCAACTACACAACGCAGAGTTTGTGCAACCGTGTATTTGTGTGCAGAAAGGTGGAGAGAGACCAGCCCGAGACAGAACTGAAAGCCAAATACATCAGGGGTCCTGCCATGAGGTGGGTTGGGAGTGTCCGAACGAGAATCGTGGCTGTTTTACTCCTCTGGGATCCCTTGTGCCCTGCAGATGAGCTGCTCCCAGCGGTGCCCGCGCCCGCAGCGAGGGCGGTCGTTCTGCACCGTTCTGCATCAGCCCGGGCAGAGCTGGAAGCACCTCAACATCTCACAGCCCTAATGAAAACAAGGAGCGAATCAGAATTCTCCCGAAAAATAAACAAGCCCACGTCCCTGACCCCTTCCTGACCTCCCAATGAGGTGCTAATCCTCGAGTAATTAGCACCTCTTAGGTATCACAATGCACCCAGCCAAGGAGCAGGAGGCGACAATACTCGGTACAAAATGCAAACCCAGAAGAATTAGTCCAAGGGCAAGAGACAAGTCCCAAAGTTAAGGACAGAGAAACCTTCTCCATTGTGAGTTCAACTTGTTGTCTGAAAAAAAAAGTGCCAACTTAGTGCTTTTTGGAGGAATTAGGCAAGAAGAGAATCTTTCCCGCCACCCCTCCCCTCGC
The DNA here is from genome assembly GCA_013399855.1 of Oxyruncus cristatus. Taxonomy (NCBI): domain Eukaryota; kingdom Metazoa; phylum Chordata; class Aves; order Passeriformes; family Cotingidae; genus Oxyruncus; species Oxyruncus cristatus. The sequence continues at coordinate 668,321 of VXAY01004755.1, read as the reverse complement.
GTTTTTGACTTCACAGCTCAATAGACATCATTTCTTCAGAGTGGCTGCAGTGAGAGCAATATCAAAACAGGCTTATTAAAAATTAATTGCACCGGCAGAGGTATCTTTATGTATCTGTATCTGTGTTGAAACACCATACCCATTACATTCCATGCACTGGCAGACTGATAAGCTGGAATGAAAACTCCATGAAGTAGGGCTTGCAAAGGAAGCCCCGGCAGAGATCCCTGTGATTCAGGGGTGATATCCTGCCAGGCTCAGGCACCGGGAGCTCATGAGCTGTGTGAGATGGTCTCACAAGGTTGTATTTGTCACATCGAAGGGCACAACAGTTGAAAGTGTTTGGAATGGGCTGCTCCTGTTTCCTGCACTAAGAGCACAAAAATCCCCTGGTCACACCAGAGATGCCCTCTCCTATGTGGGGTTGCACACTTGGCCTCGCTATCTGGCTTCCAATTCCTACAAAAGCCCTGCTGAGCAGGGAGGGTTCAGAGCTGCAATGGGATGTGTTCTTTGGGTACAGCAAGTTTTATTTGTGGTACTGCTGAGGAGTGAGATGCTGATGGACAAAACCTGCGTACCCAAGGGAACTGGTCCTTGGGAGTATTGGAAACCCAGAAGATCTTGGTGTCTGGTTTGCTGGCAGTTCTTGGTTGCTTCTGAGAATTAGCCCATGTTTGGGTTTCAAACACAAGGATCCTGTGATTATGTAGAAGTCTGCTGCCTTGGGGGCATTTTGTGAAGTGATAAAGTCTTTATGTCTTGGCTACTCATCCCTGTTTGGGCATTTTCCCCAATTTGGTCCTGTATGGGATGGGAAATAAATGGTGCTGGTATAAGTCATTGTTATATTTACATGAGGCTTTGCACTGGTGTTTTTATTTTGGGTAGAAAACATAGTTCTCATTAAAATGTTGCTCTCAGAATTAATTTTTACGGTAAATCAGATTTTTGGGAGCTAACTCCAAACGTGGTTTCAGCCCGAAGCCAGGCCTACTGGCATCCTTTTGGCAGCAGAGGTACAAAGGAGTTAGATCCCTGGTAGGCAGCAAATGCCATTGATGCTGCTGCTGGAGTATCAACAAAAGCACATTGTACTTGCAATGCATGTTAGAAGGATTCACCTCTCACCTGTCCTCATTCAACAATTGCTTCTCTGCACGAGAGGCGCTTATGTGTTCTTTGGTATAATTATACTGGTATCTGCTCATTTGTACGGGTAATTTTATTGTACAAGGAGAGTGATTTAGGCTGTTTCCTGGCACCGATGGAAACTTTGCCCAAGGGAAAGAATTTCTGAGGTGTGGAGATACAGGTAGACTGGAACGGCCCAAAGTCTGGTGGCCAAGGTGCTCCAAGTGCCTTTGCTGGCAGGCACTGGGTGAGACTGGAAGATGAGCAAAATCCCCCTGGGAGCAAACTGGCCCAGCTGTTCCCTAAAATGGGTAACAGCCAGTCCTTTCCTGGGGGAGAGAAGACAAGCTGTAAACCGGAGTCTCCTGGGGCTCAAGGAGCTCTCCCGGGCAGCAGCTTGTTAACTGTTGTGGTTTGTTTTTTCCCTGAGTGGAGGTTCGCTCCTGAACCCAAGACCGCTGTTCCCACCACATTTTTCTCAGTGGCGCTTCCTTCTCAGGCGAGGGGAAGTTCCTGGTTTGGATAATTGGCTTTTCCAATGGAGGGTCTTCTCATCAGTGAATTCCTGAGCAGCTCTCCACTGAGCAGCTGCTTTACCTCTACCAGCTTCCTCAGTCTAAGTTCTTAGGTGTGAACGAGAGCGCTTATACAGTGGTTCAGGAGACCTTTCTCTGCATGAAATTTGTCCCCTTCACCTCAAGTCACACTTCTCAGAGCTGTAACTTGCCTTGTTCAGGGCAGTTTGTCCTCTGCTCTTCCCTTCCCTGGATGCAAATCACCATGTCTCTGTGGACTCCAGCACTGCAGAGGAGCTGTGGTTGCAGTTCCTTGGCTCCGGGGCACAGCCCTGTCAGTGACTGTGGCAGACACACTTGCCTGATGTCATTTCCCGGTTGGAGAATTACCTCCCAGGTTTTCAGATGGGCCAAGAGGCTCCCTGTCCACATTGTTCTCCCACAGAGGATATGTGCAGTATGGGGCCAAGGTGACACAATCAGCATCTCCTCAGTGTAGTGTCTGAGTGGGGCCTCAGAATAATACCCAGATTACTATCTCCAATTTATCCTAAACATGCCTGCCTCCTTTTACAGTTTTTGTTACAGAGCATTGTTGCCAGGATGGATTTATGCTGGGCCATTTCCCACTCCAGCTGCGTCATTACAATCATTGTCATGAGAACACAAAAGCAGAGCCTGAATGCCTTGTGCCTTCTGACAAATATATTTGTCCCGTTGCCCCCTGGTGACCTTTGCAGTGCCATGTGGCTCGATCTGCTGGTGGCTACTGAAGCCAAGACTTCCTGATGCTTGATTACCAGGGATCCTCAAAGGCCAGGGCCACTCCTTGTTGTCTCAAATAGCCTGGCTTGAATTTGTAAAGCAAAGCTGCCAAGGGAAGAACAATTCCTAGAGGACAGGAATCAAGTCATTTGCCCACGGCAGTTTGGACCTAAATAGATATTTTTTTTGCTCTTTGCCTCAGACTCGTGCCCACCCCTTTCCATGCACAGATGTTCTCTCTCCACCAGAAGGCACTGTTGGACAGGGCACAGACCAGGGGGTACAGTCACACTCTGGGGTGATGTCGCCAGAGTCCCCTCCCCTCCCACTGCCTCAGTTTCCCCATCTGCCCGTGGCTCACGCTCTGAGAAACGTTGACCGATGTGGTGCAGAGCAACTGGATGTTATTAAACCACCAAAGGAGTTGGTCAAACCATATCCGTGCTTTAGGAAAGCGAGATCAAACCAGATGCCTCCAGGCTCCTCTGCGTGACACAGAGCCACAGAAGGTGAAGAAACTGTTTCTTCATTTATTTCATTGGTTTCCCATTGTTCTGTGCCCTGCTCTCATCTCCAGCCTCCTGTGACGTTTTGCCATGGGGCTTGAAGGAAAACAACCGCCCCGTGCTAATTTTATAAGCTGATGTGGCTGTAACATGCAGCATGTGGGGTCGGTGCAGGGCCTCAGACACACAGCCTGGCAGGGCAGCCTGCGCTGCTGAACCCCAGCTGTCACGTTGGTACCAGTCAGAGACCCCTTTTTGCAGCAGAGGGTAGATAATCTGCTGCTCGGGGCTGATGGATCTCACAGCAGTCAGATTTCCTCCATCCATGTGCTGATGCTTTGCTGGGTCCTCTAAGCATCTCCTCGGGCAGGAGAAAGGTCTTTGCCTTTCATTTGGTTTGTTTGCAAAGCTCTGTGTGGTACAAAGTGGTTTTCTCTACTGGTCATAGAATAATCTGAAGAAACTATTCGAGAAGAGTTGCAGTTCCTACTGGAGTTCTCTGCTTTGCAGGAAGAATGTACGATTTCCTACCAGTCTGTCCACCCAGCTGCAGCCTGGTGTTGTCTCGAGGTTAGGGATCTCCAACCTGCCTGTCCCCTTGAAGGTGTCCCGAGAGCAGGGAAAGCCTCTCTGGTTACCATTTCCATTGTGTCCAGGGTGAGCTGGGATAAGGCTGCAAAGCCTCCAAATCATTTATGTTCTGTTGTTCTTTACAAAGCCGCTTGAAGGATGGGTCTCCAGCTGGCTGACCATTGCACTCTGCCACTCATTCCTTCCTGAGGGATGGACAGGAGGCTGGGAGGCCTTTTCCCAACTCCCCAGGGGTGCACAGATTCAATCCCCTGGGGCTGCACACCCACCCTGGCAATGACATGTGAAAGGATCCCTTCCTTTCCCTCTGGCCAGGGCTTTGGGCCTCTCTCAGGTGCTGTGTTTCTCTTCCTTTCCCCTCATTGTCTTGTGTTTCTATCCTGCTCATTTCTAACCTTTTTCCAGCATAGATCTCTTAAAACAGTGGTTGAAGTGGCCTGGCCTGGGCCTCACTTCTATTTGAGATCAACCTAGTGAGGAAGAAGTTCTTGAATGGGAAATAATTTCATATCTGGACCCTACTCCCAGACTCAAATCAAGAAACAAGCTTTAGGATCCCTGTCTTCTGTGCCATGAACAGGGACAAGCCGGTACCTTGTGCTCATCACCTCTGTGATTGCTGGCTGTCAGCTGCTGCTTGTTGCTGGCATCATGTGGAGCAGAACCAAAGATTTCAGGAAATGATGTGATCAAAAAATTCTCCCTTTGCATCTCAAGCTCCAAAAATCTGATCTCTTCCTTCCAGCCCTCGGGTACATTAAATGGTTTGGCCTAATGAAGCTCTCTGATCTTAAAATCACTTAAATCTCAATGACCTCCTGTGGCAATGGGTAATATTTAAAAGCCTTATGTGCCTGCAGAGGCTCCTTGTCTCTCTTTTGGGTTAATAGTTAAAAATTCATGGTTGTTTTTCAAAACCTAAATTGCTTTACTCTCTGCAAATGATTCCCCTTTCAATTCAAAATCAAACCTTTGTCTAGACTCAGCAGACTCTTGGCTAATAGCTCTGGCAGGCAAAGATACCAACACTTTATCAAGATACTCACTTTCTGCCCCAAACTCGCTCAGCTCAATTTCCCGAGGTGGTTTTTGTTTGCTCTCTCGCAGCGGCAGAAGAGTGTTTAGCTAATTGGGTTAAGGAGCCTTAGATGTTCCTTGGCTCCACACAGAGTGTTTCTTTTTTAGCAGTGCCAATTTCCTTAACAAATGTATTTCATTGTGTGGCGCATTTGATCCTCATATCCGGAACTGTGTGTGAATCCTGAATCCTGAACCACCCCAGAGCCGCCGCTCCAGCTGCCCTGGTCCTGACTGCGGCACTGCCGAGGCTCCTCTGCCTCAGAAAGGGGCCTCTGGACTTCAGAGGCCTCCTTCTAAAGAAAGGAGAGTATAATTAAAGATAAAACAATGCATCTCCTTCGAGTCCATGGTTGTGATCCCCCCGTGGAGCTGCTCCAGAGGCTCCATGGCCTCACCCGCAGTGGGTCTGTGCGGAGGTTTTCCTGGAGTCTTCTCCCAGGTTGTCTGTAGAGAATGACCTTCCCCTTCACTCACTGCCCAGCAGTGATGCCCAAGCTTCTGCACCCAAATGTTGAGCTTAGGAAACACGTGTGGGTGTCAAGCTGGGAGTGTTGGAAGCCTGGCTGTGGATGTCATCAATGCCAAGCCGAGGCAGAAATGGTTTATCGGGGATGAGATCTTGGCTAAAATTATTTTATTAGAAGAACAGCTTTTGTCTGAGATTTTCTGTCTGTGCTCAGGGTCTGACTCTTGTGGGTAGAGGCTTCTTGGTACCTAAAGGAAGCCTTAAAGTGCAAACTCACGTCTCAGTGAGCGCTCACTTTAAAACTCTTCTATTTTTGCATCTTCTCAACAGACTAATCAGATATTCAGAGTCCAATTTGTCTTACTGCTAAACCCCTGCTACAAGTAGTAGTACCAGAGAGACTTGAAGTCTTACATACACTTGAAATCTCCTTTCTTCTACTGCCAGAACGGTATAAAGGAGCCTTAGTGCAAATGTGGAGCAAACCTTCAGTCTTTGTTGTAGTACTGGGTCGTATAAAGGTTTGATTACACAGTGTTTTGTTCTCACATGAGGAAACCTCCACTGGAACTGGAAATTGCTGTGCAGCCTTAATCCTGACACAGCTGCTTGTACTACTGGAGGAGTAAACAAAATAATGCTTAGCATGTATAAATATTTTATTTGCACGCCGGAGCATCCTAAAACTGTATTTCTCAGCCCACCCAAGGTGAAAATAAATACTGGTTTCTAGATGGGGAAGCTGAGGGAAAGGAAAAAAAAAATGAAACGCTCTGTATCACAAACCATTTTAACCACCATCACAACTCTAACAAACCATCCCAAACACGAGGCAGAGCTGCGAGTAGTGACTGCTGTATGTGCTTTTGGCAATCCTTTCTTCCAGGACACCGTAGGTATATGGAAACATTGCTGTTTCCATGTAGGAACATGCTGCTGGCAAAAAGAGGATTAGCTTTGGGTAGAACAACTGCTTTCTGTGACTTTCTTTCAGGATTAAAGTGGGCAGCTTCCTCCTGATTGCTGATAATCACTTGTGACTAAAAATTAGAGCCATTAGAAACTCTTTTATTTATTTTCTGATGAAATTTGACAGTCTTGTGCAACCACATCAGTCCAGACACCAATACTGTGAGGAGGAGAAGGAGGGAAGAACCGACACTGAATTGAAGTACAAAGTTGTGTAATTCAGTGCTCCAGGGTGTTCTTTTTTTACTCTCCAGACCCAAATATTGCCTTCCCTCGGTCTTCCCAGACAGGGAGAAGGTAAGCCTCGAGTGGGAAGAACTATGACTGCAGGGAAATATCTTTTCAGACTTCTCATATTCAAACCTTTGGGGCACATCAGTACAAATCAATGTGGTTGAGGTTCCCTGGTCCTCACTGTGTATTTGAGGGAGGATTTCAGTGGATAGTCCTTGCCAAAGATGAAGTTAGAGATAAGAAGCAGCACAGTCCTGGTGCCTCTGGCACCTCCTTTCACCAGGTGTAGGCCTTTAGTTATTAGAGCTTTCACAGCTTAACAGAGCCAGGGCCTAGGGGGAAGCTCCTGGTGGGACCTGAAGCAGCACTTGGTGCAACCAGAGCAGACGGCAAAGGTAATTTGTACCATCTTTATTTCACTCTGCTCAGGATTCACCAGTCCCTCTAAATGCAGAAAAGTTTCTTTTCAGGCTGCAGGAGGTCTGTGTGATGTGGAGGTGAGTGCAGGGATTGGGTACCACCCAAGTGTCACCTTTTTGGGAGGACTCCCTGTTGGAATCCATGGAAGAGCTGCTGTGGGTCACAGAGGAAGGGATGAGGACTGTACTGGGAACAATGAAGTCCTAAAGGCTCATGTTCACTGCAGGATTAGCTCCTTCCTTGTGTGTTGGAGCATGAGTTCCACTCCCACAGGAGACCTCCCCACTCAGATGTAGGAATGCCTTTATTCCAAGGGCTGGATCCAAGAGGAGCTGCTGGTGTTTGCTTAATGCACCTCCAGCCACTAAAACGCACCTGCTGTAAAATCTTGACTCAAGGTGTCTCCATTTGAGCCCTTCCGCAGCTCCTCTTCAGGTGTGATGGGAAATTCTCCTGTGGATGTCTGGGAAGGAGTCATTGGAGCAGCCCATCTGTGCCCAGAGTGATGGTGTTTGTCTTACAAGAGAATTTCAGGTGCAGTAGCTGGAATGTGAGGTGATGTAACTGCTCATCCTTGTGGCTCAGGAGTAGTAATTTGAGGTAGGCAAATGAAATGCACTGTGTAGCTGAGGTATTCCTTTAAAAACCTTCCTTGAACTCAGGGTGATGCCCAGTAAAAACCCCACAGCCCTTTGAAAAGGCATATTCTTGTTCTGTGGAGGATCAGTAGATGCTGAACAAGGAAGAATCTCACAATACAGCAGCTTTGTAAGACGTGCTAGTGTTATGAGGGTATCATCATCTAATTCTGGGATGGAGCTGACCTGCTCAAGTAATTCAGTGTGGAAAATTTGCTGGGAGAAGTGTGGAGCAGAGGAGGTGGGAGTCCCAGGGCGAAGATGCTGCTAACACCCAGCAGTAACCGGTTACCCTGCTTGGCAACCCCCTTGCTGCTCTAGGTGAATGGAAATGACTTCATTATTTGTTTGTCCCTTGTCCCAGTGCCTTTTATTTTTAAGCCTGCATAACGCAAACCGCGGCCCCTGGGGAGCTTAACGAGGGTCTAAGTGGCACCACCGTTCCCCGCTAACAATGGGCTTTTGTTGTTCACACTTTCCCTATCAGAGTGTCCCGGAGGAACGTCCTTGCTTAGGAGAGACTATATTGTGATGTTATGACCTCAGAGAGGGGTGGGAGAGGAAGGGAGGGTTCAGGTGTATCTTTAACTTACTTGAATAACTTTCTTCTCGTCGTGTTTTCTTCCCACCAGGATCTTTAATAACTGCTCCGATGGGGGCTGCCTCGGAGCTATAAATACCGGCGCGTTATCACCCGGCCGTATTGTGTGCGAGCGCTAATTTCTGTGCTGGGCTTGAACTTGTTGACTTGTGGTGCTCGGTGTCAGGAAATGTTGGGTGGGAAAGGATTAAAGAGCCTATTGATGTGACTCGGAATCTCGGGCCAGGAAGGCTGGTTGTATCATCTTAGATCTAGAGACTGCCGTGTTGATATCCAGCTTTGGCTTTTTTTTTTTTTTTTTTTCTTTTTTTAATAGAGTCGCTTTAGTCAGCTCCCTGTTCCTCCCTCCCACCCCCCATGGCAAGCACACTGACTCCGGCACTCCAGGCCGGAGTCTCCAAGGAGGAAGTAGACCCTGTAGGCGAATTTCCTGGTATTATGCCATTTTAACAACCTCTCTCTTGATTTAGGTGTTGCAGGCTGGCTAAGAATATTCCTTGACACTTGAAAGGGACCTTTATTGTTTTCTTAATTTGTGAAGAATTGCCTTTTTTTTT
>VXAY01004755.1:626349-659799 GCA_013399855.1 Oxyruncus cristatus | reverse complement strand
TGTGTGTGTGTGTCTCTCCAAACTTTTCTTTGTAGGGTCAGACTGGAGCCATGTTATTGTTGTTAAATTTAGATCTGAGACTATATTAAGTCCTCTGGCAGTCTGCCCCAGCGCTTTCACTTCTTAAAACAGGAAGGCAGGCCTTGGCCTACTTGTGCTCATGTACTTAAAAAGGGTGAGAAGAAGACTTTTTACACTGCTGGGAAATAAATATCAAACTGCACAGTGTGTGTACAACCACTGTCCTGCTGGAGCCAACAGGGAATTTCAAAGGATTAAGCTCCTTAAGCCTCATAGTTCTTCAGCGGGAATGAGGCGCGTAAGAGCCTTTTGGGAAAGTTTGTCCCCAAAATGATTCTGTCACATCAAGAAAGTCTCGAAAGGCAGTAGGTGGGTAATGGAGTGAGCCCCCGAAAGGTCTGAGTGATGGCTGGGTGCAGGATGCTTGGCTACCAGGGCTCTCAGCTCCTGCCTGCACCTGGGGCAAGAGTTCTTCCAAAGCTTTGTGGAAGGTCTCTTTGGAAAGGTGCCCACCATGACAAACAGGTGAAACAATTCCAAAAGAAAAGTCCAAAGTGCAGAAGCATCAGCATTTGGGGAAGGAAGGAATCGCTGTGTGCTGTCAAACCCCCTGTAGTTCTATCTCTGACTTTACGTAGTGACTTAGTGTGGGACTTGGAAAAATTATTAGGGGTTTTTATCTCTGCTCATCTGTTTGGCACCCAGATGTGAACCCCAGTGTTACTCTGCCCTCACATCCGAACACTCACACAGAAATACGGTGCCCTTGGTGCTGCTTCTGTGCTTTCCCTTGTCAGGGGAAGAATATCCCATAGTTCTGTTCGACAAATTACATTGGGATCCTTTTCCTGATCAGTGTGGGGCAGCTGTGGGAAGGCATCAGAGGACCATCAGCACCTGAATGATCTTTTCTTTGCTCTCAAACCAAAGTAGATAAACTGCATGATGAGTGAAAACATCACTGAGCTTCTAAATAATTCTCTCTCAGCTGGGTAAGGTAGTCCAGGCTGAAGGCAGCTCCAAAACAGAAGATGTGTGGTACAGATAGTAAAATGTAACTACCTAAATTATTTTTGTGCACCTCAGAGAAGGTAACCTGGCTTCTAGGATTACCTGGTGGAGGTGGGGGGGGTGAATGCTCAACACTTCAGGAGTAGTGACTAACTCAGATTACAAAGTCTGGCTTTGTAATGTCTGGCATCCGAATTTGGAAGCTTCCTCTCAGCATTTTGGGGTGAAAAATATCTGTCCATGTTTGTAAAGAACAACTTGAAATATTAGTCTCTAAACAAAAAAAAGAAAAAAAAAAAAAATGGTGGGAAAAGGAGAAACACGACTACCTTAATAACTTCAAATTGTCCTGTTTGATTTTAACCTCTCTCAGAATTTTTGAGCACACTTGGTTGACTCTTGCCCTTTCTAGGGACAGAACAAAAGGCAACATTGCAGTACCTGCAGTTTGTTCCTTCGTGAAGCTGTGGCTGGATGTGCACAGATGGCTCAGTGGGCTGCAGGGCTGTGCTCCCCTCGAGTTTTGACTCTTTCCCTGTGCCTTTCTGTAGCTAATCCTTCCTATCAGCAGACAGCCAGGAGCCAGCAGCCCATTGAAAAGGGAACCAGGCTGAGGACAGGCTGCTGAGAGGAGGAGAAAAACTGTTCCTTTGAGGACTCTATAGATTTCATTTCTTTTTTTTCTCTGTGTAAAAGCATTCTTATTCTGATATATATGATGGGGGTAGGGGGCCACAAACTGCGATAAAAATACCTCTGAGCTTCACCAAGGCTCTTTCCATCTTTTCATAATTCAGGAGTCTGTCAATCACAGCCACAGCAGAGGCTGGCAGAGGAGGATGTGTGGGGAGGGCTGGGGGCAGGCAGAGACAGCAAATACCACTGTCCTCCAGACTGCTGACAGCCCTGCTTCTCAGGATGCCACTGCAAATGGGTGGGCAGGAGCAAGTGACCCCTTCTGTGGCACTACAAATACTTTACTGAATTCCTGGTAGGGGCAGTTGGTCCTGGAAGGGTCCAGGTTCTGTCTGTGGGTCGCAGTTCCAGCGAAGGGCTGGGCACTGTCTGTTCAGTGACACACTTGTGTGTGTGCAGAGCTGAATAATTCGGTTTATCATCACTGACGTGCTCAGGGTGAGCTTCTCCAGCTCATGGGGAAAACTTGCTCAGGCAAGGGTTGTCTTTTCCTGCCTGTTTTGAAGCTGCACAAAACTGAAATCGAAAGCTCCCAAGCCCCACCTCTTAAGCAGTATCATCTCAGCTCTTCCAATTTTGTGGCAGGTGAAACACAGGAGAGAGGAATTCAGTCAGAATTCAGTTGGGCAATCAGTCCAGAACACTGAGCAATCAGTTGAAGGAAGGGATGGTAAGAGCAAGCAGAGGCTTGGTAAGAGCAAGCAGAGGCTTAGTAAGAAGTCAGGAGGGTCTGAAGGATTGCTGGAATTTTCAGTAGTAAGACAGAGTAATGACAGAGTAATGACAGAGCTTTGAAGAGAAAGGAACTGGAGGCTCTTGGGCTGAACTGCCATTCCTTCTCTTCTAGGAAGGCTTTTATAGCAAGGGATAACGTGGAAAGATGGTATTTAAAGAATACTCTCCTCTTTTCCAAAGGAAAACCTTGGAATGTTGCTGAATAATGGTTGGGTTGTGTGTGTGTGTGTGTGTTTATTTTCCCTTCAAATCAATGCATCGTTCCTTAGTTTCAAGCAGTTCTGCACCCAAAAGGAAAACTGCAGTGCCAGAACTGGGTGTCTTTTCCCTGGATCCTGCCTGCTCTTATCTTCTGGCTCCTGCAGCAGGGCCAATGATAAGAATTCTTTAGTTTACCCAATCTCCCTGACAAACACTTAGATGAGCGACAAGAAAACCTGAAAGAGTGTAAAAAGCTCAGGCTTTCTGATCCTCTGAATCTCCAGATAGATTCTGGATTGTTTTAGCTGAGCTAACTTTGGAATTGTGTTACTCAGGGCAGTTGGGAGGGGAGGTGAATAGGTGGAAAGGTTATTTCTGTTTGTACACGGGATCTAAATTCCCCAGATCCATTTTCTAAGGATTTTCCTTCTTTATCTGTAGTTTCTCCTGGCCCTAAATTCCCCTGCTGCCTAACTGGCTGCTGCCTTCTGTCTGAGCATCGTGGGATGCTCTGGAATGACATACAGCCTGTGTTACTGTCATTATCTTGGCCTGGAGCCTGCAAGCTTGCAAGGCAGAGCAGTCAGTTATTTAGTGCCTTCCTGCCAGAGACAGAAGAGGTGGAATCTGTGATCAGTCTTTTCTAGTGCCTCTTAGATACTTTTAACTCGGTTCCTTCTTGTTTACCCGGTGGCCTGTGTTGTCTGAGCAGACACCTCACTCCTCTTAAAACACAGTTCTTGCCTCTCAGCCCTTTGCTGTCTGCGTGTTGCTCACCTGGCGGGGCCGTGGCACGTTGTTGCAGTTTGCTGAGCAAGGTGTTGCAATTTGATGAGTGTGTTGGTGTCCAAACAGACAATAAATTGATTGCTGTTGGAGCCAGGCCTGGGGATGGTGCCTGAACAAACAGGCTCTGGCTCCGTCTGCCAGAGCACACCTGTCTCCTCAAACACAGGGGTTTGCTCTCTGTGGAGCCAAGTCCCTTATCCGTGTCCCTTCCCAGGAAGGGACAGGTGTCCCCTGGGGCCTTTACAGCCCCCAGGCCACCCCTGGGCAGGCCCCAGTCCGTGTTATCAGCCCCCTGGCTGTTCCACAGGGGGTGTGCTCGGGAGCAGAGGAAGGAAGGTAGAGAGTCACAGATACTGAGGCACGGCCGAGAAGCCCAGATCAGTGGACAAGATGTCTGAGGCACACGATGCTTATCTGCCGCAGTGGGTGGAGGAGGAAAGGGCATCCCTTATCTCTTCTCTAGTTCCCAGCCCGCTCTGGCTGCTTAAGGAGGCTCGCTGGAGTCTTCCCACATTCCTGTACCTTCGGGTTCCTGCTGGACAGGAAACGGCTGCTGCTCCAACACCCATTACATCTCAGCTGGTAGTGTCATTTACAGCCAGATTCCCAGAATCCCCAGGCTTCGGGCTGGAGAGAGAAGGGTGGAGGGGACCGGCCGCTTGCTCAGTGACCCCCCCTGCGAAAACACCTCCCTGGGAAAACAACAAAAGCATTGAAACCTGCCTAATTTCTTGAGCAGTTGGCGAGCCTGGCCTGCATCCTTAGGCACTTTAGGAAATAGAACTGACCCTCTGGGAAGAACTGGAGGGCTACAATATGTGTAAGGCTTAAAGAGTACAAAAAGGTAATCACTCCTCAGCGCTGCAGGATGAGACTGACCATCCCATTATTGTTTTATCTCTGAAAGGACCCCGGTGATACAACATTTATAGGTCAGATTTCTACTCCTGCAGATGCTCTTGTGCTTTCCTTTGGTTTCAGGTGCAGGAAGGTGTTGAGGGCTGCAGAGTGAATGAAAACAGAGAGATACAGGTGACACCTCAGTGACGTGACCCATGAGCTGCCAGCAGGCCTTGCAGTCTTTTAGGTTGACATTGAGTCATGTTGAAAGTGATACTCCTGCCAGTGAATGCGGTGGCACTGTTAGAAGAAGGTTTTTGGAATTATTGATGTATGTTTTTTTGTTTGTTTAGGTCAGTAGAGTGTTTGCTGCTGAAGGTATCATTAATGGTGTGCTGAGATGATAATTGTTCAGTGTTTCGATTTAGGCAACCTCTTGAAAACTGTTGATACTTAACACAGTTAACAGGATAAAATTAGATTTCTTCTCTTCTCACCACTCAAGTTCTTGAACCTTTTCCTCGTGACCATGCTCTGCTTAGAACACTATTTTTTTTAGTATATATTATTTCTGAAAAACTGTTACGGGTGCTCAGAGTAGGTGTCACCTTTCACATGTGAAACATTCATCCTTTGCACTGGGATCATTAGAAAAGAAAAATGCTTCAAAGTGTCCAGAGGACCTGGAGGAACTGAGATGCTTAAAACTTTGGGTCGTAGTTTCGTCTCTTTGCATCGGTTTGATTTAATTTACCTCAGTAGAGTTACTATTTGTTTTGCTGACGATAAAAGGGGATTCAACCATGTGCTAATGTGAACCTATTTGCTTGCACAAAGCTGGGTTGGAAACCTCATTATCCTGCTCTGGTATTCTTGTATTGGTCACTAGTGCCCACCTAGAGATACTCGGAGACTCACAGGATGGGTTGGGTTGGAAGGGACCTTAAAGCTCATCTTTTTCCACCCCCTGCCATGGGCAAGGACACCTTCCACTAGCCCAGGTTGCTCCAAACCCTGTCCAACCTGGCCTTGGACACTTCCAGGGATCCAGGGGCAGCCACAGCTTCTCTGGGCAACCTGTGCCAGGGTCTGTTCTCCACCTCTTTTGGTTTGTGTGTGTTCAGTCTGAGTTGGCAGAGCCAGGATGTGATACTTGTGTTTTGAGATCATTATCACATATGTGAAATTTCATTTCTCTTGAATCAGTTCTGGTGGACTTGGTAGACAAAGACCCCTGTACAGTGCTACCTTCTGCCTCTTGCCCCCCAGACCTGTTAGAGGTTAAACCTGTTGTCAACCCAAACTAGTGCACAGGTTTCCCATCTTTGCAGCTACAATCCCACTGAGGTATTTGAGCCTGGATGCACATGGGGAACAAGCTGTCCAGATGATGTGGTGCTTGGATGTGGGATCTGTCTCCACTGGTGACCTTCAGCAGATGTCATACTTGTGTCCCTCTGTTTCATCGGTGTCCTTTGCACCTCCCTGCGGGCTGTGGAACACCCAGGACACTGAGTTTCACCATCAGCTGCAGGTTCAAGGTGCCAGTGATATATAAATCAATACTGACAGGAACTTCCTCACCAGTGACTCTGGGACAGAAAAAGGGTGTTGCCTATAGGCTGAGTTACTGTGCTGTGAAGAGACTTCTCTGAGCTGCTGGGAAATGCATCTTCTTCCCTGTCCCTAGAAATGCTGCCTCTAAGAAATACATGATCAGGACCCTGCAAGCAGAGAGAATCCCAGCAGAGTTTCCAGTTGCAGGGAGAATCCCAGCAGAGTTTCCAAAGTGGAGCTGTGCTCTGTTGACTGGAGGGGTGTGGTACCTCAAGGCTGTCACTTGTGACAAGGTGTGACCAGTGGCCTGCAGCTGGAAATCAGCCAGCAGCTGTGACACTGAGTGTCATTCAAGGGTAAAAGCTCATTTAAAGACATAACTGTGGATTTAGAAGTGTATTCAGATTTAGAAGTGTACAGCTGTGCTGTACTCTGCTGGTGGGCTCTCCAGTAACTCCAGCGAGGGGCAGGCCAAATGGAATGAACTGGTCTGGAAAACACACAGATCCATCCTTTAAACAGATCCACTTCCCCTTTCACATTTCCCTGCAATTTTATTCTTCAGACAGATTCAATCCTTTACTGGGTCCTGAGCAAAGGTTTCCATCCTACATCCCTGCAGATATGGTGCAATGCCAGATGCTCTGACCTTTTTATCCCTTGTGTGTTTTAATCCTTTAGGACGAGCTCTTGCAAATGGTTTTCTCTCATCCTTTTTATTGAGTTGCTGGGGTTCTTTTTGCCCACTCTTTGAAATTAATTCCGTGTTCTGACACAAATCTCAGGTGAGTTTTGCCACATGTTTTATATTCCTGCAGATGTGTTGCACTTTTCCATGGTCACCACTTACTTCTCAGCCTTCTTGAAACCCATGTGAATGGAATCAGAGGTTATTTGCCTGGTCTTCCTGGTTAAAACCTCAAAGAATCCTTGGTCTTATGTTCAGTTAATCATTTTAACAACTATATCTGCATGCAGAGGACACTTAGAGCCACAGATTGAGAATCCTGTTGGAAAGTATTTGGATAATTGTGGAGCTGGAAGGTCTTACAGACAAAACAAGTAGCGTGGAGAAGGACAAATAGATCCAGAATCTGAACCTCTCTTGGAACTCTACCCCTGTTATGACTGTTTCCTTTTAGTTGCCATTAAGACTACTAAAAACTCCAAACAAAATAGGTGGAGGGAGACACGAAATGCAAATCCTGTGAGCTGAACTTGTGCAATTGTACTGCTGTTTCTGTCAGTACCAGGGAGGATTTGGCTATCTGAGTGAGGGAGATTGGCATCTCTGTGTTGTCCCTCCTGCACGTGGATATAATTAACATTCTGTTGCACCATTGTCCTCCCTGTGACCTTGGTGAGGTTCCAGTTCTGGACTCGCCTGTCTATTGTCTGACACTGCCTTACATCTTCAAATACATCCTTCCTTCCTGTGGGAAAGAGAAACTCTTGAGGCCAAGTGTGTGGCTCCTCCTGTGCTAATTTGCGTCTTGGTCTTCGTGGAAATTCCAAAATGACCTAGAATTCATTTTCCAGGCCCGTTGTCCCACCTTAGTTCTTCGATATCTTTAATTTGCTGACCTCTCTCATGCCTTCCATCACATCCACTACCTGACTCACACCCTGGCAGAACATGGTTTGGGCAGAGTCACACTTCCCTGTGTTGGGTAATCCTGGATCCAGGCCTGTAGGAAAGCTAAAGGATTCGAAAGCTCTTCAAACAGAGGTCACACAGGAACAATCCAGCCAGGGCAGCTGTCAGTGGCCTGATCTGTGTGTGTGTTTCAACAGAGAGAGCTCTTTGGAAGAGCATATTTCCCTCTCTTTTGTGCAGAAATGCTTTCTTCCTTTAGAGAGATCAAGAGGGAATTGCTGGTTGGGGGGGTGATGGCAGAGAGGTGAGAGTACAAATGAAGAACAAAATCCTATATTCATCTATGTTCTCGAGTTAATGTTGTTACTTGGATGTTGCAGTCAGTGCCGTTAGGATACTGAAAGTACCAGAGTGGTTGGAAAAAAAAAGAATTCTATCAAAATCACCCTCCCAGGAAAATGAATGTCATCCAAAATGAACATTTTTCTAGGAAGCATCTAGGAACATCTTCTTTGTTCGAAAAGGAATCAATGTCCCTGTTGGAGGGCAATTTTTAAATCTTGGAGTGAAATCTTCAGGCTTTCAGTTTGGGGTTTCCCACTCCCCAGTTAAACATCCTGTCTAGTTTTGCAGTGGGTGTGTTATTTTTGCACCTCTTCTTCCATTTGATTCTGCCTATAGCACGTGAGGGTTTTTGGATTACAGGTTACCCAGTTGTTCTGCCCCTACGTCATTTGTCTGATAACTCTTTATCCTGTGCCCTCTGTCCCTGGTGCTGCCCCACACTGTGCCCCCCCAGCCCCCTGTGCCCGTGGAGCAGCTCCAGTGGGATTGCCCAGGATCCATGAGCGCTGGATGAACAGCTCTGCTGCACAGATCCTCTCACGAGGGCCAGCTGTGCTCTGCTCTTTCCAAGTGAAGCAACAACACAATCTCCCTTTTTCCCCCCCTTGCTGCTTGTTTGCGTGAAATTCAGAGGAAATGAGTGTTTTAGGGGTCCTGTGCTTGTCTGTTCAAATAGGCACTGAATGGGCACAGTGGTTTGGGAATTGCTGCTGGAGAGGGAACAGAGGCCATGCCTGGGATGAAAGTAATTACTACTGTATTTTAGACTGAACCAAACGAATGGGTTGCCCAAATACCCTCGTTGAACCACTCACTTGTCACTCCCAAGGCTTTTTAATTTTAGAGACCCAACATTTCATTCTAATTGACAAAGTTTCAACGACAGACTCCAAACCAGAAGCAAAGCATTCAAAACAGGGAAAATGCAGGAGACTCAGGAGGTCATTCATATATCAGAGGGTCTGGACATCACTCATCTGGAAAGAATTCAAAATTTGCCATATGTTTCTTTTGTAAAATGTTTGTAGGGATATATCACAAATATTTAAATATTGGAAAATTGGCCAATTTCCATGGTATTTAAAATATATTACATTGTACCATACGAGCTGAACTGTAAGGAAATCAGCCAATTTTCTAAATTATTTCTAAAATCTTCAGTGCCTTATGATATACATATACCATAGCATGCCTAATAAATATATATTTATGCATAATGGTTAGGGAAACATATACCCCTACATGTGTGTGTGTGTTATATATGTATATATAAATGGAATATATATTGTTTTTCCTTCAGAGTTCCTTTATTTATTCACTGAACACACAGATGACTCTCCAGATGCATGCCAGAAATACAGGGTTGTTTAGGCCTTAATGATGATGTTAGTAATGTGAGTAAAAAAAGCCCCTGAATTTTAGAATCAAAAGTCATTGCTGACATGGTCTGAAAGCAGCAGAGCTCTGCTTGAGCATGTCCTGGGCCATGGGGGTGGCTTGTCACTTCCCAACTCTTTTAATATGATTTCTGGAGGTTCAGTAAGTAGAATTTCAGGCTTCAGGAGGAGGAGTTGACAGGCTGATCTGATCCTGCCAATGTCCTGGCTTTTGATAACTAAATTGTTTTTAATTTTAGCTGTTATAAAGGAGATTAGAGTTAGCTTTTAACTTAATGGGTGTACATTTTTCACACTGGGGGGTTATGGAGCTCCCCACTGTATTTATTGGGCAAAGCCTTTTGGTTTTTATGGAACCACTGTGGGGAAAAAGGGATTCACTGATGGGCACTGACCAGGCTCCCCAGGGTTTGGTCACAGCCCCAAGGCTGCCAGAGCTCAAGGAGTGTTCGGACAATGCTCACAGGGACAGGGTGGATTGTTGGGGTGTCTGTGCAAGGCCAGGAGCTGGACTGGATGGTCCTTGTGGGTCCCTTCCAACCCGGGTTATTCCATGATTCTATGAGTAATTCTCAAGTGGTAATATCCATTCTTGCTTCGCCTTGGCTTTCTGTGAGAGCAGACACATCTTGAAAGGACAGGAGTGAAGAAGGGGGGCTTGGGAGATATTTTACACTCATGGAAAGGAGGTGGTGGGTGGGAGTGTCAGTGTGGGCACATGGACGTGTGTCAGAGTGAATGGTTAGCGTGGCCCTCGCGTAACTCTGGTGTGCAAAGGGTCTTCTGTTAAACCTCAAGGGGAGTTCCAGACACTGACCAATGGCAGTCTGTGTCCCTAAATTCACCTTCTGACCTGGTCCTCTTGACTCATTAATCCACAGTAACTTAAATTTTACGTCCTGAGCCTTCAAATATTCTCCTTACCCCCTGTTCTTAGGGCATCTCCTTCAGTCTGCCGTGTGACATGTCCCAGCTCGGTTTCATTTGGTGGAACGTTCCTTTTCCTCTTGCATCCTCTCTCCCTGGCAGGAGTGACCTGCCCCAGCAGCACGTTTTTCCACGTCTCCTGTTCTCCCCCTCCCTGGAAGAAGCCGGTGAGCTGCAGATCCGCGGCACCGGTCCGGTAGCGCGTTGGCAGGCACATGCAGCAGATTCTCCAGTCACCCTTAACACCAACAATGAGATTTATTATCGCCATTGCTCTTGGGGAAATGAGCCTGGGGAATTAATTTATGGTGTTTTGAAATGCTGTTGTCTTATCGAGGCACTGCTTGCTCATAGCCAACCTCCCTCTTACCTTTGGCCGCAGGGATTACGTGTTTAATGTGGGCTCTAACGGGGGCAATTGAAAGGGCACAAGCGAACACAGTCACACTCCGGGCCCTTTATGGCGTTTGGTCCTTGTACAGCAGGAGTGACCCCCCTCCAGCTCACCTTCTCTCTCAACATTGTATCTGGGAGGGGAGATAAATTCACAGTTAATAAAGATAAGGCTGGGAAACTCCCTCTGTGAACTTGCGAACAGCTCACGAGTTGCAGTTGGGTTTGTAACAGCAGGATCTCCGAACGCCGTGAACCAGAAGGAACCACTGTGCGGGGAACAGGAGTTGGGAAATCTGAACACCTTGGTTTCAGTGTACTGGACAGAAAGATTTAAAGGGTTGAAGTCCTCTGCATTAGCATACTATTGATAAAGTCCTTTCATTTCCCGTGATACACACGGCAACCTTTGTGATTCTTCAGCATTTCTGTGTGTAATGGTGCTCTTGGCAGGGCAGGCTGTTGTGGGCACATTGCTTATCCAAGCATCCCAGGCGGTGTTGAAGATGCAGTGGTGACTCTTGCCCTTCTGTCTCCTGCATTATTCATGTTTGTATTATCATTAATTAATGATTTATGGAGCCCACTTTGCAAACCACAAGCCCATTTACGGCAGCATAAAGCAATGTGTATGTAAAACATGCACACATACACACAGGTGCTTTAGTCTGTGCAAAGATCCTACTTTTGGATGGAGACTGGCAGGAGTTAAAATAAATGTACAAAGGTTATTTAGCCAGAAGGCAGAGAGTCCTGTATCCCAAGGAGTTGGAGAAGGATCATGGATAAGTCAGATGTAATTATTCTGAATTGTATTTAAACATCAGCTTCTCTTGCAGAGTTTGACCCAGTCTCTTTACTGCACAAAATGGCACAACATCAAGTGGATATTCCCCCTGCATGGAGTTCCATGGCCAGGATGTTGAGGGGGTTATTTCACCATGGTAATGGAGATATATGTGCAAGATACAGTGCTTTTCTCCTGTGGAATTACACACCCCCAGTTAAACAGCTGTCTGGGGGTTTTCTATCAAACCACACATCTAGAGATCCCCAAAGGGCTTGTTTTCCCACAGTTCCTGCAACATCTCTCGCTGTGTTTCCCTCCTTTCATCCCAACTCACACATACAGTTGTTTGGTTGGAAAGGTGTGCTCCAAGAGCTCTTCTTGAACTTCCTTTTTCTTTGAATCACAGCTCACAGCTGGTTGGATCTGTTTGAGTGCCAGTCTGTATTTTGAAGGACTCTATCTTGCCCATCACTATCATGTGATGGCATCAAACAAAGTTTGAGTGAAAACCCAGCTGATCTTAAAAACATATGGTATGAGAAACCCTGAGGGGGTGACTATGGTCACTTGTTCCTCATGCAAACAGGTTGTATCCCTGTCATGTCAGAGCTGGACAAAATGTACCAGGCGCTCTTCGCCGTAAACATGAACTTTGAGGTCCTCCTGTGTCGGTATAAGGATAAACATCCTCGCCTGTATTTAAACCTACATCTTCCTCTCTCAATCAGATAATGTGGTGACAATGGTGTGGGGATTTTTTTGCTTGTTTATTTTGATTTTGTGGTGTGGAGCCCTCGTAGGAGGTTGGCTCGGGATGGAATCTCTCAACCCTGGCGTATCACATGCGGGTTACATCAGTGCCGCTGAAAGCTCTCTCTGTAGCTGTGCCACACAGGTTTACCTCCGTGCCCATAAAACCACATCCACCAGGGACCTTGTCAATGCAAATACACTCAAGGGCAGCTAATGAGGATTTTAATTTAGCTTTAAATGCCTTTGGTGCTGGGTAGGCCTTTACAGCACCAGGCGGGGAACTCTCCGAAGCTCTGGCGGCTTTCACCATAAATGTCACTGCCCCATATTTATTATTTGTTTTAGCTGCATTTCTAATGACCAAAAAAACCCTCATTTCTTGGATTACACCGATGCTGTGTGTTACTTCCCAGCACCTTGGTTTGTTTAAATACAGTGCAAAAGGCAGGAGCTGGCCAGAAATAATTTTCCCACATGGGGCCCAATGTGCGAGCGGGGGAGAACCGACAAACATCTTCGGAAAGACTCTGAGGGAGACCCCGGGAAGGTCTTGACTTCACTGCTTGACAGGATTTTATGGAGGTGTGGGCTGAGGTTACAGGTACCTGTGATCATCTATCAGCATGGATCCTTTGGAGCACTTTCCCCAGGGTTACTCGATAAAGAAGGTTTTGCTGTGTGTAGCTGAGCCAAACTTGTAAGATTAAGGTTTGTCTTGCCAATGTTTTATAACTGCCCAGATGTTTGCAGGCAGCGATTACTTATTAATGCTGCTGTTATACTGAGTGTCACCTTTCCTTCTAATTCCTTCAATCCTTGGTGAGTCGTTATAGACTTCAGAGCTGACTTCAACCTTTCTCGAGGCCTGTGTTTGCCAGACCCTATCAATGGGAGATTTATTGCCCTGAGGTGGTATTTTCCAGCCTTGGTCTAGAACTGGTCTCTTTTACGACAGGGTAGGGGCAGACTTTTCATAGGCTCACAGTCATGGTGCTTGTTTGAGGTTTGAGGCACCTGTCTCAGGGTGTTACGTGTTCCCATTACAAGGGAGTTCTGGTGCTACTCCTCCTCTTCTTTTTCCCTTACTTTTTCTGGTTTTCTCTCCCTCCCCCTCACCTACCATCTTCTCTCACACCCTTTCCAGAGTCCCCTTTACACCATCCTTTCCAACTGATCTCCTCCCCTTGGAGTGCCAAGAAATTCCGTCTTTTCTTCACCTTTTCTCCCTCTGCAGTCCTCTCCGTCTACAACCTCTGTCTCTTCAGCATTTTCCACAGCCCCCAGTTTCTGTAACCCAGTTTGTCCTGCACGAAAAATTTGTATTTGTCATATTCTGGGATCTAGCAAAAAATAATCTCAAGTTCACCAGCTGGCTGTGATTTAAGGCTGCAGTATCTTATGTGATATAAACTTCTTTAAATCAGAGGGAGAAAACCAAGATCCCTAAAGCCCTTTTATCCAGCCCCTGAGATGCTGGTGTGTACCGTCCCATGTCGGAGCTCAGTCCCACAGCAGTAGGATGTCACGTGTTGGGGCCTGATGGATTGCTGGGATAATAGTTCTTTGCTGTCTTCCTCCAACTAGTTTGGGATTTGTAGCACAAGCTTCCAGGGGTTTGTTTGCACAGCTGGAAACCTGCTTCAGCCAGCATGATTCCTCCATTTATACTGTCCTACGGACTGACATGTTTGGTAGCCGTGGTGAGGTGCCTCTCAGATCTTCCACCGGTGCCTGGCCTTGCTGTCAGAAATGCACCAGCCCTTCAGTTTTGTGGCCATGCTCAGCAGAGACCAAGGATTAGCCCCTTCCTTTGCATAAGCTTTGTGTACAGACAAAAATGAGGTGAAAAATCCTCCCTGTGGCTTTTCTTAATCGAGTTTGCAACACCTGCCTTCCCCGGGTGACAGGACCCAGTGTCCAGTGAACATGAGAAATACCCTTCTGTGGATATACATTCAGGCACTATTAAAAGCCCATTACTAAGAGCCCGTGCTCCAAATTGCAGCTTTCTCAGCTGTTTAGGTGAGAGCTGTTTTGAGCTGTTAGGGTGGCTCCTACACTTCACTGCTTGACAGCTGCTCTGCGGCCTGTATACAAAACGAGTCAGAAATCCCAGTTTGATCATTACAGGTCTCACAACTGTATCACAGAATCCACTCCCACAGTTTGACAACCTGGAAGGAGATGCTGTAGACTTGGATTAATTGCTCTTGGAGTTTCAGAAACAGGCCTGCAACGCCAGGCAGAGGTGGAGAACCAGAGACTTGGCAGGGGAAGGTTTCCCTTCCCAGGCATGTACTGTTTGGAGGCCTGAAACGAAAGCAAGTTTTTCCAGCCCTTTACAACTCTGAGAAATCCCTCCCTCTGTCCCACCTTCTAGCATGAAATAGTTTCCTTCCCAACACCTGTTTGAGCCCGACACAGGAGCCTGTGTGTCGACCCGTCCAGGGAGACACAGCGGGCTGGCAGGAGCCACCTCCCAACGCCCCGGCAGTTAACACTTCAGCCCGGAGTGAAAGCAGCTGGTTTGCTCCGTGCCTCATAAAACCCTGAACAAACTTTTACACATCTGTGCTGAGAGGAGGGACAGATATCCCTTATCCGCCTCCCTGCCCCTCCGCAGCGCGGCGCAGCAATTGCGGCCGGGCCTGGCGTTATCAGGCAGCGCTAAGGAGGAGGGTGAGCTCCGATAGGGGATGGGATGGGCACCGCGGCAGCCGGCAGGTTATTGCAGGTCTGTGGCGCCGGCGGGGCTGCACCGGTGTTTCAGTGGCCCTGCTGGGGCACGGGGCCCTCACTGCAGTCAGATGGCTCCTCACCCCCACGTGGGGATGAGTAAACAGCACCCAGCAAACACCACCCAAGGTGCACATCGATCCCAGCCCGCGCCGTCGCCCTCCCGCCCGTGTGGCGGGGAGCTGAACTTTCCCCCGCCACTTGTTTGCCCGTTTCCCGCTTTTATTTTCGCTGTCAAAACACAACACAAAGCAAGGCGAGAGTTGTTGAGCCCGTTTTGGAGTCTTGCTCCTCACAGCCTGTGTGTCCTCCCCGGAATATTTCACGTGATGGTTTCCGAGCAGGAGTTATGTCTATGTGCTGGCTTTAAAGGGTCTGTGTAGAAACTCACTGTCCTGCTCCACAGACCAGTGCTCTGCTGAAAATCAGAGCCTGTGTTACCAGGTGGGTGAAGACAGGGCCAAGGTTGTCTTTGCTAATCCAGCTGTAAGAATTGTGGTTCTAAGTCAGGTATCTTGCAGCACAGTAACCATGGGGAGATGAGAAACGTGGAAACTTGATAGTTCAAGTTGGTTTGGTTTGGGTGTTTTTTTTCATGTGTTGTGATACCAAGTTGTGCAGAGTTAAGGGCAGAGCTGGAAGCAGAATTGGGTTGTCTGATCTTGGCAGAATATATTTAAAGATTGAGGGACATTAGATGACTGAATTCTGTATTTCTTTGACAACCTTTTCTTGAAAGAGTTTTCTTGAAAGAGTCATCTCTTTTCAATTAAAACACCACACTGTTTAAACTTCTAATGCTAATTAAAGATGTCACTTGTTACATTTTCAAGAACCTTCTTTTAATACTGTCAACTGGTGTATGTTCAGAGTTGAGTTTACTGAGAGGATTGATATAAAGGAGTTGTTCTTAGAAGAGGATGAAGGAAGAATCTCCTAACAGAAATGAGGAGAGATGCTCAGACAGTAGGGCCATGGGGGTATGATCCAAAACCCTGGAAATCCGGGGAAAGTTTGACTCCGGTCCTGGTCAGGGTGAGGTAGATCCAGGTTTATTACCCAGAGCATTTCTCCATCCCAGGAGTACGACTATGTGATGATACTGTAAGAGATGGAAATGACAGATGATTCAAAAGGAAAAGCAGTGCTTAACTCAGACATCAACTCCCTTCCCTTTGTCTTAGGAAGTGCTTTACTAAATGGTGCTTCTAAATACACTTTCTGATTTTTCTGTAGACTCTAAATAATGTTCTCAGGAATTCTGAATAGATCCGAGATACTGAGTTCTGACAATCTTCAGTAACTAGGAATGCTCCATTAGCGAATTGCTCACTGACAGTGACCTTTCTGAGTAAGTCCACATGACAACCGCATAAATGCCACCCTACTGCTTCCTGATTAACTTTATAAGCCATTTGCTGTATAACTTTAGTCCTCAGCTAACAGCACCTTTGGCTTCATGTGACTTTGTGTGTCGCAGCTGGTCCAGGAGACGGGCTTTGCTTGTTTAGAGTCAAGGGAATGTCAGCTGCCTTTACAGGAAACACCCGAGGAATTTCTTCAGGGAACCCAATCAACACTGACCAGTGCTCCAGCAATGCCGTGGGGTGTTCCTTAACACCCTGCTCGTGACCTGGCAATGGAGTAGACTGTTCTAGATGTAGATATGCAGTCAAAATTGATGAGCAGAAGGGGCAATCTGGGATGGACTGACTGGTATTGCCCAGAACTCTGTTGCTTTGCTGGCTTGGTGTCAGGAACAGGGTGGCCTGAGGCAATCACAGAGATGCCTGGAGTGTGTGAACTGTTCTCCCTCTGTTGCAAGTGTTTCCAAGTCTCAGTGGTTTAAGTGTAGAGTCAGGCAGTGCAGCAGAAGGGCTCCAGGGTCTAATCTTCACTGTTACTCTTCATGCACCTCTGTGATTTGGGGTGATCAGAATTTCCCATCTTGGTTTAGTCCTGAGGCCCGTCCAGCCTGGTATCTAATCATGGATCTTTTGGGAGAGAGTATAAAGACAGGACAATTATAACTGGTCCATCCTAGCTCCCTGATCTTGTTAGCCAAGGTATCAGAAGAGTTTAAAGTCCTGTGCTGAAGTGCAATAGCAGTGACTTAAATAGTGGAAAACTAATTTAATCAAACTGGGCCTTGTTATGAGGGCAGTTGATGCTCCAGGTCTTTTAAGAGTTTTCCTTCCTCTTCAAGACACTGGGTTTCCCTTTTGACAGCATTTTGAATAAACCTCTGCTATTTTGTTTTTAAATTTTCTTACTATTTTTAATTTTGCTGTGCCTGTGACTCTGCTTAAGTATTTACCCAGCTGATTCATGCTGTGGGATAACACATCTCCAAGGTTTGCTATCTTTCCCTCCTGTAGTTTAGTTAAAGATATGGGCCATGTTGTGGAGTCAGGATTTAACCTGCCAGCTCTGGGTGAGAGTTTGAACACCATTTAGTGCCTCAGCCCTTTGCTTCTGATCTGACGATAAGGAGGAGGTTAAATGACTGGAGCCAGCCTGGATGGAGATCTCAACTATGGCTCATGTGGGTGTGGCCCATAAACTTTTATGGTAGTCTTAGATACTACTTAGAGGTTTGTGACTATCTCATCTTGGATCTTCCAGGATCTGCCTTTCATAGGGAGAGACACAGTTACAAGCAGTTGTGTCCTGAAAATCCTTAATAATCCCAGGTTTATGCAGAGGATTTATGCTGTGGGCTTTGCTTTTGTACCTGTGGAGGTTTCAGTAGAGTCAGGAGGAAAATGAAATGCTGGCACTCTTAGAAGAAGAAAAGTCCTCTCCATTTCTGGTCTCACATCGTACTTGTTATCACACAAGTTGTGATGTCCTGGTCACTGCCTACAACCCCCAAAGCATTCATCTGCCAGGGGACAAAGCTCAAGGAAGAATTAAGCATGTAGGATGCAAAGCCTGATGGAAGTTTAGCTTCCTCAAGCATTGAATCAGAATAAACCTAGAGAGAGTGGTGAGGAAAAAAGTTAAGTTTTAACTGAGCAGTTTTCCTATTGTTTCTCTTTTGATATCTTCCACTTTTTCTGTTTTTTTCAGGCCCCTCTCTAGTCCAGTCTTGCTCAAGCTCCTGCAAAGAGCAGTTTTGTCTGCCCAGTGTAAAGCATGGTTTAAGTCCTGACAACCAGATTTTTAAGACTGCCTAATTAGATGTTTCCTTCTCACCCTACGGCAAAGTTACGTTGCTGGTGCCATCATAAAGGCTGGGTGAGAATTACTGTCATCCCAGTGACAAGTACTGTGATCAAACTGGGAATTTTTCCTAGATTTTTCATGTGTCCCGTGTCAGGCATTTGCACAGAGCAGGGGTTGCCTCGACAGGTTGTCTGGGCCTGCGTTTCCTCACTCTCTTGTGCCGTGTTGCTCCACACTCAGCCCTCAGAGTTGTTTTAAATTTGGTGATGGTTGATTTATGGTGAGATGTGTAATGGTATAACCAAAAGCAGTGTAGGCTCTGGGGTATGATCCTGGTGCTGTTCCCTCTGAAGTTGGTAATAATAATAATAATAATAATCCTGATGACTGGTTGGAAAAAAGCGTGCAACTGTTCTGCCACCCCAGAACCTTTTCCTTCTGGCAACATCTCTGCGGACTCCAGTGCACAGAAATTATGTTCTCTATCTCTTTGCCCTTTTTATTCTCCTGGGTTCTTTCTCTTTTACTTCTTATGCCTCATTTGTTCCACTGCTCTGAATCATAAATAGTTCTGGTAGTGAAACACATCTACTGGGGGGATGTATGGCTATTCTTGCAGTCTATGTTCCTTTGATGTATTCTTTGAACCTGTTATGTCTTCCTCTGAGCCTGAAGAGATGTGACAAGACAAGTAATACAGCTGGTAAATATTTTAGCATCCCACTTGGAGCACTTGAGACAAGTCTGTAAATGTTCTCAGTGTCGTTGAGTCTTTTTCACCCAGATAATGCAGTGACTCCAGTGCTCAAAAGGATCTGAACTCTCCAACAGCAGCTCAGATTTTGGGTGAAGAACACCTGAATCTCTGTCCCTGACTGTTTGGATGTCTGGCCCTGCAGTCCAGCCTTGCTGTGCTGCTGCCTTTGGCTTTCCAGTGCTGCTGAGGGAAGAGAAAATGCCTGTTCCTGTGTGTCCTTGAGGAGGTTCATCTGCCTTGCATCAGAGAGCTGGGTGGCCCAAGGTTTTGGTCACAGCTTAAGAAGCTTTACACCTGACTGATTTTTGGGTAGAACCAGTGCAGTGTAGGGCTTCTGTTCTGCTGCAGCCTTTGCTGCACAAACTTAAGTTTCAGTCCCTCCATGCAGTTGAAACAGCAG
Source organism: Oxyruncus cristatus (assembly GCA_013399855.1). Lineage (NCBI taxonomy): Eukaryota > Metazoa > Chordata > Aves > Passeriformes > Cotingidae > Oxyruncus > Oxyruncus cristatus. The sequence goes on along the minus strand of VXAY01004755.1, from coordinate 640,686 downwards.
TGAACTTCTTTGGACTTAACCCATAATTCCAGATTTACAGTCATTGCCCAAGAGGTTTTAAGGCGATGCAGCCGCTCCAGGTGTTCAGTTCTTGGGGAGGATGGACCTGCAGGGATGATGGACTGTTAGTGATGGTCCCAGGAAGAGTGTGGCTGTGTCACACTGTCACAGATAAGTGATGTGCTCTGGCAGAGCGAAAGCAGAGATCTGACTTAGCTGAGCCACATCTTGAGCCGGTCTAAAGCTGTTACAGCTTAACCTAACTGGTGGCATGCCCTGACCTAAGGTTCTGTCAGACATTCAGTGGTGATAATCCTGGACTTCTACAGTGTTCTGAAGCATTTCTGTAGAATTTAACAGGAATGCAATGACTAAACTTGTCAGTTCAAGGCTAATAGTTAAATATGTAAATGACCCAGCAAAATAAATGGGCAGTGTTCTTTCTCCTAAACTTTTAAAATTCCCTCTGTAGAATAATTTAGCAAGAACATAAACAAGAGATAAATGACAGGAACATGAATCCATACCATAGTTTTTGCACTTGGCAAGTTTATGCTTTGCACTTTTGTCTGTATGTCTTTGCTGCTGCTGTACTTGGCAATGCCAGTCTGAATAGCACAGTGAGCCTGTGGCTGCTATTTTCAGCGTTCTTAATTTGTTAGTGCTGAGCTGACAGAGGGACTTGTACCTTTAGGGTCCATACTTACCTTTGAAAAGCTCCCTGTGAATTGCAGCCCTCAAGTCTCCACACAAATTTTGGGTAACTGTGCAAATGTCTCCTCCTTGGCCTAAACCACACCAAAATATGGAGTTGCTACAATAGCAGCTAGAAGCCATAACTAAGCTCATGTCCCTGTTATGTGCACCTAGAATGAGTGATGGCCTCACAAATGGAAAAATAACGTTTTAAAATAAGACAAAAGTAAGATTCTTACAGCCATTTCACAGGAAGCCTGAGGAACAGTCATGCATGATGTCACAGAGCTGAAACTGGTCTGTGTGTCCAGTTCAAGGCTTTCTCCTCTTGCTGGTTTATTCCTTCCCAGAACTGCTGGTGTCTCACACACCGCTCCAGCTTAGCACAGGCTCTCATTTGACTCTTTCTGACAGAATCCTTTGTGCTATTTCTAAAAGCCTCCAGGGCTTGGAGCCTTTGGAACCTCATCCCTCCTGGGGGCTGGCAGTGCCAGCCGTGCTGGTCCCTGGGGCACTGCCTGGCAGTGTTGCAAAGAGGTGTTAACAGGGTGTAACTGCTCTGTTTGTGTGATGTACGTGGTGGAGGGCACAAGAAAAGGGCTGGAATTAATATTCCCACTCAGTAATGTCTCCTACTCCCCACCTTTCTTCTGTCCCCACTGTTGGTCCGTTGGAGGCAGCTGCTTCTAGTCAGTATTCCCTTACTGAGATGTGACATCCACATCAATTCACGACAGAATTTTTCCCCAGGGCAGAAAATCTTCTGTAGGAAAGGTGGAATTTTAAGGGTTCTGGAATGGAAAAAAAGAAAGAATGAGAAAAAAAAAGCCAAAAAATCTTGCTTGAGTGACTGAGAAAAGGAAATCTGGTTAGAGAAGGCACACTCTGGGCTGGGGAGATTCTTCATGTGCTTCTGAAATCACATTTCCCAGAGACTGTGGCAGACATTGTGACATTGAATTTCATTTTCCTTTGCATTGGTACACCAAAAATAAACCCTGCCTAAGTCATTCAGCATCTTCTTGACGGTTTAGAAGCAGTCAGGATGACAACAGCTACTGGTCAGAATTGTCAGAATCAAGCCTCATTATCACAGCTCGCAGTACTTGACCTGGTGCCCTGGCCAGGAGGAGACATTCAATAGGGTGCCAGATTCCCTTTGAATTAAGATCTGGCATATGGAATTCGTGCTTCTTAGAAAGATGCTCTTCCTACTCGTAGATATTATCAGGGTAATGCTGTTACTAAGGTACAGTGGGTGATGAGCTGGGCACCTCCAGTTCTCTGTTCCAAAAGCCTTAAAAAGTAATCAGGGTCACAGAATAGATTCCTTCCTTTATGAGAGAGGGTTTAAATGAATGAGGAGTGTGGTAATGCCTGAGCAAGTTTTGCAGAACCTTTCTTTGAGAACAGGTTTGCAGAGAAGCTCCACACCTGTATTTTTACAGGTGGGCAAAGGCTTGATTTTCAGCATTGCTTAGTTTTAGCAGTGTGGACATATCTTCCCATGACAAATGTGAGCTGAAGATTTAACAAACCTGAAGTGGACTGCAGCTTGATGTTCCTTGTTCTTCCACGTTGTTTTGTGTCCTGGTACAGGGAACAGAGGAATGTGTTGAAAGCTAAATAGCAGCAATATCCCAAAGTGGGATATAAATGGATGGCAAATACAGTCCTTGCAGAAACAGCCAGAGGGGAACTTCTGAGGAACGCACAAGATACTCAGTCCCATGTTCAAATTTGAGGCTTAATAGGTATTTAGATGGCTCATTCCTGCTGGATTCAATGGAAATGAATCATCTGGAAGCTTGTGAAAACCCCATGGACCAATGGATTCTCCAGTGCAGCCTCAGTGTCCAGCACAAGCTGTTGGCATCCAAGGGCTGGTCAGTGTTCTGTTGATGGGACCGGCCTCTCCAGGATTCCAAGAGCCTGGACATCGTGTCCATGGTTAGTGCTGCCTTCCTTGCCTTCTTTCTGCCTTCCTTTCATCCCTCTGTCCATCCCCTCTTGCCAAATCTGACCAGGACTTAAGACAACATCTTGGTACATCTTTCCTCCAAACTGTTTGTCCATTTTTTCCCATTGAAATCAGATTTGTGATCAAGTTTTCAGCTAAAACTACTTCAGGTGCTCTCAGCCCTCTAAATTGGGAGTGAAAATGTTTGAAAATACTTGCAGGAAGGCAGAACAGATGTCACAGAACTTCGGACTTCCATATATAAATCTTTTATCAAGGTCTTCAGAGCTGTCCAGATGTAATCAGATCTTGTATTTTTGAGAATCCTGAATATTTCTATGGGAAAATTCTTCATTTTCTATGCACCCTGGGTTTTCATCAGCACAAAAAGAAACTAAAAAGATGTTGTTTTAAAAATACTGGCATATCTAGATTTTTATCAGGCCTCCCTAAAAAAGGAGAGGGTTTGGCCTAAAAATTCTATACAAAGAAGATAAATCTCATATCAGTGCACAGCTTAAAAAAAAAAGTCATTATTTTTAGCCAAACATACAAATACGTGCCTTTTTATTTTTATGAGTTTGTTTTGGTTGTTTTCTTTTTACATCAAAAAATAAACTATGGACGAGCATGGGAAGCACTTAATCTGGGTGTGTCAGCATTCATTAAGTGCTCCAACAAGTTCACATTGCACAGTGGTATGAGATTCCTCTGGGAACATATATTCTTATATACATGTCAGAGGTCTAAAAATACATTGCTGGAATAAACCATAGCGTTAGAAGAGAGGAAAGGGGTTTTCCAACTTATTTTATTGTTCTGTTTTGAAATGAGAAATCATAATCTGAATGGGAAAAAGGTGGTTTGTTTTTGGTTTTTTTTTCCAAAAAAATAGGGACAGAAAATGAGGCAGATTAGGCTATGTTTAGTGGAACTAAGGCTGCTGGACTGATCCATAGGGGAATGCCTTATGTTCCTCTGGAATGACTGGTGGTCTTTCCATTTGGTTTAGGCAGAGCTGTGTCAAGCCCAGCAGTCCCAAGGAGTGGTTTTCCCTTCAGAGTGGGCAGGGAGATGATGGATCATGGAATAGAATCATAAAATCATAGAATCAGATGGGTTGGAAGGAACCTCTGAGATCGAGTCCAACCCTTGATCCAACACCACTGTGGTTACCAGACTATGGCACTCAGTGCCACATCCAGCCTCATCTTAAACACCTCCAGGGACAGAGAATCCACCACTTCCCTGGGCAGCCCATTCCAATGGCTGATTACCCTCTCTGTAAAGAATTTCTTTCTAATATCCAACCTAAACCTCCCCTGGCACAGCTTAAGGCCGAGCCCTCTTGTCTTAATGGTTTGGTGTCTGCTCTTCCAGCATCTCCTGGATGGCTGTGCCTTGAATGGTGAGACAGGATCCAAACCTTCAGTGAGATGAGCTGGATATTTACCACGTTGGATCTGTGGCCTGCAAAGCCTTCCCAAGGCTGGCACTGCCTAGTGCTGCTCCCCCAGCCGGGAGATGAGGCTCAGACTCTCAGAAACACGAGGCCAGAGGTGCTGTGCTGCCCTGACAGCTCTCAGGGCCCGGTTTCCCATCGCTGGTCGCTGGTGAAGCTGGAGCTCACTCTCAGGTCCATCAGCCCTGGGCACAGGCCGTGTTCCGTGCTGAGCTTTGGGAAATCCCTGTCTCCCCGCTCGCTTTGTTCCAGCGGCTGGAGCGGGATGGCCCCCATTTGCGTGTGCTGAGGTTCCGATCCCGGGGCAGTGGCTTTGAAGCAAGGCTCTGGAATGGGATTTGGGCAAGGGGACAGGAGTTCCTTGCACGAGTTCCAGTGGAAAACAGGAAACGGGCAGGGTGGTGCCTCCTGTCCATGCCAGACTTCGGGCAAGCGGCTCCTTCCTCACGCTAACGCTAACCTTGCCTTTGATATTTATGTTTCCTTGAGGTGCACCAGTGTGAGGAGGCTCCATCTGAAAAGCAGCACGTTTGGGGGGGCTGAACACACGTACCCACACGCACCTTCACTCACTGGAGTCAGGAGAAATGGCCAGTCCTCTGCACCTCTGCAAAACTGCTCTGTGGATGAATGGAAGACTGATTTTGAAACAGATTGTCTGTCTAATTTATAATAGCCTAATCAGGCAGATCAAGAGAGCCTTTTTACTTGTGTTTTCTAATCAGAACATACCACAAGGTCTGTTTGCTTATCTCTTAAACGTCTGCTGTCCAAACAGAACATTCAGTATCTTTGCAATGGCAAAGGTGAAGTCCTCAAGTCCTGTCGTCAGAGAGAGGGCTCAGGAAGATTTGGAAAATAATGGTGTCATTCTGTGGCAGTCCCTCAGTGAGGTGCTGGGGCCGCCCTCCATGCTGGGAGGTGGAGGTGGCTCCTCTCTTTGCCACCACTGGCCTGCTGGGCACCAGAGGCTGGGGTGTGCAGTGGTGAGTGACCCTCAACTCACCCTGAACGGTGTGTGGGCCAAAGATGTGCTGGAAGACTCCTGTAACTTCAGGAATGGTGGGGAATGCTCAGGTTGGAAAGAGGAATGCAGACACCAGCTTCACTGAGGATGGACCCTGCCTTAGATTTACCTTGCTGTCATGGGTGGAGTCAATTCTTTCTAATTTTATCTTCCTTCTGCATGTTCTGGCAACGAACCTGCTTTTCAAGAAACTGTACTGGGACAGACCAGCTTTTTTTTTTTTTTTGTTAAGAAATGGGCAGAATAGATTTGTGTGTGTGAGTGAAGAAGAGGCAAGTATTCACTTAATTACCTTTCAGCTGCACACAACACATGTCCGTGGTGTATAAATAGCATGAAGAGTTAAGCCTCCTTAGTCCTCCTCCTTCTTCCCTTGTACAACGACTGAGTGATGACTGCGGTGACTCCCCTCAAACAAACACCTCTCCCCCTCCACCCCTGTGCAGAGATTCTTCTCCTTCCCTTTCTTTTTTTGCCAAGATAAACTGTGTGTGTAAATTGGATGAGCACTGAGTACATTAAGCGGGAGGGGGTGGAACAAAAATAAGACCCTAATTAATAGTTTTGTAATGGAGGGAATGAGAGGAGAATAATTCAAGGAATAACAAGAACAGCTTTTCAATCTGTTACTTGCTGTGTGTTTGTGCATGTAGTTGTACACTAAAATAATTCCAGCTGTCCTGCCTTCTTTTAATAATGGTTCATTGCTTTCCCGTTGTGGGGCCATATTTGGACAAACATTAACCAGATCAAAGCCTAATGGATAGTTATGATGGCTCTGATTCAGCAAAGCACTTAAAGCAGGGTTTCATTGTAACTTCAATGGGACATGCTTTGACTGCAGCAAGATATAAGCATTGCTCCAGCCAGTGACAGGAGAAATGCCTGGGTGAGCCGGTGTGTTAAAACTTGGAGGTAAAGCGAGTTCCCATTCTGAAGAAGGATAATGGAGTGTTCTTCCTGCACTCCTGAATCTTGGCCATACCCATCATACAGTGTTTTAACAGCTGCAGTACTAGAGCCAGAGGAGGTTGTGGAAACTGAGGATTCCAGCCAAAGCAGGGAAGGACAGAGGAGCAGCACAAAGGAAGAATGGGAATGTGCCCATGGAGCAGGGCCTCAGACCTGGCAGTGAGCATTACAGCAAAGCTCTGCCTGTCCCCAGGAACTGTGCCTGGCAGTGCCTTGCAGCAGGTGCTTAGAAAAAGTTTTAAGAAATAAGAGAAGTGCTGAGGAGCTCCCTTCCCTGGTGTAAACACCGGCCTGGGGATGTGCTGAGCTGGATGCTGCACGTGGGCTGCGATGGTTGTTTTGTGCCACAGTCCCAGCGAGCGTCCCTTCATCCTGCGGGGGTTTAGCCCTGGTGCTGGAATGATTTCATAGCAGAGAGTGCCAGTGTTCAGCAAGACATGAGGAAAAGAGGCTGAAATTACTTTTGCTGAAATCCTCCCATTGGTTCCTCCTTCTTGATGATATAAAATCTCAGAGTACAATTTTCTTGTCTCATCCAGGCCATTAAAGTGTAATAAATTATGGCAGCTTCTGGGATTAAAGATACTTTTCTTTATTTTTAGTGGCTGGGCTACACCGCCTTGGAAACACTTGGAATTCCCCTTTGTGATTGTCTGGGAGTTATTTATAGTAAGTTCTTACTCTGATGGCAGAGTCTACATCACAGTTTGGGAACTGCTGATGTGAAGGAGGGGGTAGTTTCATTTAGGAGTTTTACTCTCTGTGTTTCCCATTTCATGTTTCTGGTGTTTAAGCCACTGTCATGAGCGAACAGAGGCAGTTTGTGGCACACTGAAGGCTTGCTCTGCTCTAAGAACTCCCTCTGGGGCAGCTTTCTGATGTGAACATCGTTATCATCAGCCTAGCCACATGTATTGGGCCTGTGATGGGCCAGACTGTCCTGAGCTACAGCGGTGGAAGCCTGGAGAAAATGGAGACATCAGGGGAGGAGAGGGAGGGGAATTTAATTTCCTTTACCCTGACATTGATGTTGTTGTAAAGTCTCTGAAACGGCACCTTCTGGCTCAGAATTAAGCAGCCACAATGACATGTCTCAGTTTGTCCAGACTGGTTTTCTTGTCCAGTTAAGTGGGAGAGTCTTATGCCTTTAAAGCTTCCTGGCTCCCAGGAGGAAAATGCCAAACTTGTCAGAGAAAACAAACAGTGGCTTTCCCAGCCTGTGTGTGTTCCGATTAACGAATCTATTAGGCTATAAAACCTGGGACCCCCTTTCCTGGCGAAAGAGCATACATTAGGAAGCTGTTGACAGTTCCTAAGTCTGACCCCTTGCACAGAGCTGGAGACCTCTCAGCAGCTCCGAGGCGGCCGGGCCGTGTGTTCGGGGAGGTGTTTGAGCTCCGTAAATGCCAGATGCGCCCGTGTTTTCATCTGTAACGTGGGGGGCCACAGGCAGAAAAAAGGAGGAGCAGCAGCACAGCTGAGGGTTTCTGTTCTCCTGGTGTGACCAGAATGTGTTTGGAGGCATGTTATTTTGGGGTTGGGTGTTGTTGGTGTCCACAGGCTGAGCAGGGCCTGGTTGAGTGAGAAGTTCCTCGGTGAGTTTGCTGTTGTCACAGCAAAGTGTTGGAGTTGGTGGAATTCCCTGCTTTTGGCTAAAAGGGAAACAATCCCAGTGTTGCTTTTAGCAAGTTCTGTGCTGATTAAAGCATTAACTTCCTGAGATGATGCAAACCCCGCAGTTCTGACTCTTGAGGGGGTACAAAACCCACTCCACAACAAAAGAGGTGTTAAACCCTGTGTTCCTGGTGTGTGCCTGTGAAAGCAGTTGCATCCTTCTTATTTCCCCCTGCCCCTTTCACTTGGGCTGCTGCTCATTAGAGATGCAGCATTTTTCTCTGGCCCTGTGGTATTTCATCAAGCAAAACTGCAAATCACTCCTGCATTCCTTCATACACTGCTGAGTGTTTTTTCCCATGGAGTGTTGTTGGAACATCTCTCTTACAAGGGAAGGCTGAGGGACTTGGGCCTGTTCAGCCTCAAGAAGAGACAACAGAGAGGGGACCTCATCAGTATCAATCAGTATCTGCAGGGAGGGGTCGGAGGTGCCCAGCAATTGGACAAGAGGCAACAGGCAGGAACTGATGCCCGGGAAGTTCCACCTGAACGTGAGGAAGAACTTCTTTCCTTTGTGAATGACCCTGCACTGGAAGAGATTTCCCAGAGAGGGTGTGGAATCTCCCTCCCTGGAGATATTCCAAACTGTCTGAACACAATGGTGTGCCATGTGCTCTGGGGTGACCGTGCTTGAGTGGGGAGGTTGGATCAGCTGATCCCTTCCAACCTGACCCACTCTGTGAAGATTTTGGAGTTTCAGTTCATTGCTCTGTTCCTGGTTGGGTACCCAGTGCTCTGTCTGTCCTGGGCTGAAGAGAGGCTGTTTTAGAGCTGGCTTTTCATAGAATCAGAGAATCAGATGGGTTGGAAAGGACCTCTGAGATCATCAAGTCCAACTCTTGATCCAACACCACCGCGGTTACCAGACTATGGAACTAAATGCCACATCCATCCTCATCTTAAACACCTCCAGGGACAGAGAATCCACCACTACCCTGGGCAGCCCATTCCAATGGCTGATTACCCTCTCTGTAAGAATTTCTTTCTGATATCTAACCTAACCCTCCCCTGCTGCAGTTATTCCCAGCCAGCCGTGCACATGACTCCCAGCCCAGCACACACTGGGAGCAAGGCTGGTCCAACCAGTGGTCTCCCCAGCCCATCTTGTGAGTGAGTCATCCTGCTTTCTGTAATTACTAATTAGGACAACGAACACGTGTCAGTATTGAAGAGTTACCGATACGTGATCCCAGCACTCTTTGGACAAATTGCTGCAGTGACCCAAACCCATTCCTTGCTCTGCCAAACCGTGGAGAAGTTGAGGAGCAGCCTCGCAGTCCCAGCCTCTCGTGCTCCTTGGCCACAGGTGGGTCTTGGTGGTTGGCAGCCCAGGCTTTGTGCAGCAGGTGGCTTTTCCCCTTGATACAGCACCCGCCGTGTGGGTCAGTCCCCGGGAGGCCTCCGAGCAGGAATCCTGAAATTCACTGTGGCGCGTTGTAATTTGCTGGATGAGATCTCCGCGCCTCCCGAACACAAGCCTTGTTGTGACTCACAGCAGGATATTCTCTTAAGGAGCCCAGCAGAGAGCTGCTGACAGTGTCACCAGCGACGCTAATCCGACAGCACATTGGTCATGGCTCCTCGGGTTACCCGCCTGGTACTGTGGGAATGAGGGACCTCGTGCTGCAGGGACACAGTCGGGGCATTAGCAGGAAGAAAATCTATCCTCTTCCCATCACTTCCTGAAGGGTATGTGTCAGAATGACGCACGAACTCCGGGCTTTATTTGATGAGGGGGAGCGAGAAAGGAATGAGATGGTCCCGAGGGACGCACGGTTCGGCTTCGCAGGGTCACGATGCTCTGGAAGTTCATTTTGAGTTGCTGAAACCGAAGGAGTGGAGAACAGTCCTCGCTGGATACACATTTGTCATCTTCGTGACTCGGGAGGGCTCTTGTGGATATTTTAGACAGCCCGTGGATTATGGTGGGTCTCTGGATGGCTTTTCTCAGCCTCATAAACAGACCTCAGGAATGAGATGGGAGGATCCCAGTGATGATGGCACATTGTGGGGCCAAGTACTTTCTGGCCAGACGCTTCTGAATCACGGGAGAAGAGACACTGGGAGTAAAAGCACCACTGCCCACATTCTGTGCTGCCCTAACTTTCAGGTTAAGCTCCAGCGTGTGCCTCCGTGTCCTCTCCAGTCTGACCTGATGTTGACACAAGAAGTGGAGCTTTAATCTTTTGATGAGGTTCTCATGTCCTCTGGGTTTTCTTGCTCTGAGAGATACTTTTGCATGCTTAGGGGGAACTAATGATTAGAAAACTTGGGGTGTAGCCTGTGGGGTTCCAGCAAAGCTGCGCCCTGGCTGTGCCACCCCCTTGGCAGAGGGTCTGTTATAGGACAGTAGGTCAGTCCAGTGTGGTGCCATCAGGGCAGCCCAGGGAGCTCTTTGGGTTGTAGGAATATAGGTACAGTCAAAAAAATGTGCAGGAAAGAGGATCTTTGGGATGTCCCTGTGTTTGTGCTCCCCCTTGCAGGGCTGTGCCAGCAGTGAGGAAACCGAGTGCCATCTGCACTGACCAAAGCTCAGCCACTTGTTGGCCAAAATCTCTTCCGTTCTGTTCTTTTCCCCCGCCTCAGGACATACAGTTTTTTGGTCAAATGAAGGCTCTCAAACATAGGTGCTGAAATCCATTGGTTAAAACAAAGGCAATGTGCCCTACTACCGGTTTTGGAAACCGGTCGGAACACTTGGACACTGGGAGAGAAAAAAAGCAATTTGGTATTTTTGTTTCAAATGAGAAACTTAGACATTAACTTTTAAGTTATTTTTAAGTATTTTGCCTTGGGTCAAATTAAATGTTTTGTTTGAAGGCAAAATGTTACTAGCTTCTGTTTTTCAGTTCACTGGAAAAAAAAAATCTAAAAAAATAATGTTTATTTTGGGTTGCTGCCCAACTAATCTCTCTTCCTTCATTTTTCTATAATACAAGCAAATACAAAATCAGTTATTTATGCATCTCAAGTTTTAGCTTCTGTTTTAACCATCCATCAGAGTAACAGACATCATAGTATAGTAGTTTTTTTCTTCACTCTGCAGAGCTGTATTTCTGTGCTCTGATGGCTTGTAAGAGTTGCACAGGGCAGGAAGAAAGTCGTGAAGTCGGTGGGATCTTGGGTTCTATTTGCAGAGCTGTTGAGTGATTCCCCAACTGGATGGAGAGCCTGGCTGAATGAAGGTGTTAACCTTGATCTCAATACCTATGTCCCCCTTGCCATCTGAGGAGTCAACAAATGGTTTGTTTTAACTCTGGAATGGTTTAGTCCAGGTGCTGCTTCTCACAGCAAACCTCATCTGAGAACAAATGGGAAGGAGGCCGCTGGTGTCCAAAAAAGAGCATTTGTTTCAAGTGGGAAGGGAAGAATTGAGTTAAAATACAAGAGGCTCACATAATCTACCACCTCCTGCAACCCTCGTCTGGTGGCTTAACCTTTGACGCTCAACTTGATTTTTCTTCGTTCCTGTTGCTGTGCTCAGAGTGTCTCCCTGTTTCCCGCACGGCTCGAGGGAGGGCCCAGCAGTGGAGCTTTAACCCGTGCGCACGTGGCTTCTGCCGCAGACAAGCCTCAGCCCTGATGGGCTTTACTTGTTATGGGATTCTTGTTTCACTTTGTAGCATGATTATTTCTTGTGCTCCTTTCCCCAGAACACCTCCCCTGGGTCTGCAAGCATCACCTGGATGCTCGAGGTGCTGCTCTGGATGTGGTGCCCAGGAGTTGCTCAGATTTACAGCATCTTGTTTCCCCTCCTCGATGCCTTTACATGTCACTGCTTGGGCTTGGGGAATCATTCCATGTTTCTGTGCCTCTGCCTGGCTCAACTGTCCTTCCTGCAGGGAATTCGGGCACGGCCGCACCTCGCAGAGCAGGTCTGCAGTTTCAGCGGGTGCCTGTAGGTGCTACCACAATACAAACAATAATCAATCACCGGCCGACACCTCCGAGGCTCTCACTGAAACCAAACACAATAAAAAAACCTCCCCAGGGGCCGAATCTACCGGGCTATGTAAACGATTTTTTAGTGAAAGTGGTGGAAACCCCATCTCCTGGGACATTTAAACCCTGCTGCAGAAGGCAGGAGCAATCAGTGTGTTGGCAGGAGGATCAAATAAAGAGGACTTGATTATTCTGGACTGCCTGTCCAGCACAGATCACCAGGAGCAAACACAGTGACTTAACAGACCTCTTTCAGCTCCTGTCCTCCACTGCAGGCTCTCACAACCCATAAAGAAGGCAAAGGAGGCCTCAGCCAAAATGGAACATGTATTTTTAACCTTCCTGACAAACTCTGATCTTTTTCTAAGTTAGCTTTAGGTGTATACTTAGGCCATGTCCTGAACTCCTTTGTTCAGGTCGTTTGCTCAAGCAAAACACTGGGCAAAGGAGTGCATTTGGAGAAATATTAGTAACTAATTATAGGGAGATAATTGCATTAAATCAGAAGCCAAACATAATGAGGGAGTCCTGGTGAAGAAGTGCTGCTCAGTGCAGGGGGAATCAGAGGTAGATCCATATAAGAGAGGTTCCACAGAACTTATGTGTCAACTGCATAACTCAGATTTGATTCTCTTTTGTGCTTTGGTTTTATTTAGTTTCCCCCATTCAACAGAACATAAATTTCCCAGGTAGGTGAGCCCAGGTAGGCATGGAGTGAAACCACTCAATGGATCGTTCTACAGCTCGTTTTATGTTCTTGCTCATATGCTAATTCGCTGTTGGGAAGCTGCTCCATCCCGGATGGAAACAGTGGCTCCCGACTTGCAGCCAATGCTAATCCCTACGAGAGGCATCTTTTCCAGCAAGCCCTGCAGGTGGCACAGCGAGCCTTGTCTTTCCAAGCCACGGGAGCAGTCTCTGCCTTCCCTCTCCATCGTTTTCCAGTGCAAAAGCAGCTGTGGTGGGAGAGACCTTTCGTGCAGAGAAAAAGACTGCCGTGGCACTCTGGCTGCTGAAATACCCTGTCTCTTCCCAGCCTGTTTCCAGGGCCTTGCTTTAAACAGGTACAGTGAAACCAGATAATTTTCTTTTTGCTGCATCAAGATGCTTTAGATGCCCTTATGCTACTTCCAAGCCAACCTCCTAAAAATCAAGATGACTCTTTAAAGTCTTGGTTGCACACTCCCGATGTATTCTGTGTCAGGCAGGTCTCCTTATCAGAAAGCCATTGGAATCAAGTGGAACTGATTTGGGAATTGTGAAAAAGGTGGACAGAAAAGGGCCTTGTAGCCTGCAGGGCTGCTGGGAATTCCTGCTTATTAGTCCTTGTTCTCACTTTGCTTCTCTTCATGGCCTTGGGCAAGTCACTTAACTTCTTAATCTCTGGCTCAGTTTCTCTGCCTGTAAAATAAGATAACTATTACTATCACATACCTGTCTGACAGGATTTTCTCCCCTAGTAATAATTAACATTTGTAAAATGCTCTTTGACTATGTTTATTTTTATTATAATACTTCCAGATTATATTACAATACTGACGCTGTTGCTGTTGCAGATTTGAGCTCCCGTACAAGATTACACGGGAAATTAAGTCTTTTTTCTAGTAAGATATAAAACAACTTGTGGTCGGTGTGGTTAAACTGAGTTTAAAGCTCGTTTGAAGCATGACAACAGTGTGAAGTAGCTGAAGCATTGCAGGGAATCCAACCCCAGTATCTGTGACAAAGTGAACTACAGGCACAGAAGATTATCCGTGATCTGATCTTAACTCTAACAGAAAGGTTAGTTATTTGAAGGGTTTGATAAGCAGGGCTGAAGGTTTGAGGCTTCCTTTGCATTACCAGAAGGTGTAAAGTCTTGTCAGGTCGTGTCTCCACACACACTGAGATCCTCCTCCCGCAGCACAGACTGGGCTGTGAGGAGCTGAACTGAGGGTCTGTGTTTGTGAGAACATTTGTGAGCCCAAGGAATCTTTCTTTGCATTTCTCTCTCTTTTTTTAATTTTTTTACTACAATCACAGAATGGTTTGTGTTTGAAGGGACCCCCATTTTTCAAATCAAAACGTATTGATTGAGTTTAATTAATTTGGGAGAGAAACCAAGTCTTTAAAGGTTTGACTGATAAAACCTGTGAGGTGGTTCCTGTGTGTTGGAGAGTTTTATGTGAGCATCTGCCACCAGCCGGTGTTGGAAGGAAAGTGTGGATTGGGCAGACTTTTGTGTTGACCACTGAGGTGAAGGATGATGCTGTTTGGGCCTTTGCTGAGCCAAGGGAGACTTGTCCTCCTGGCACCCTCAGCTGGGTTCTGGAAGACCATCCAGGAAAGGTGTCAGGCCTTTTAATCCGAAGTCCATTTCTGTGGTAGGAGGAGGTGGGATGGAAAGGCAATGACTCCTTAAATGGCTTCTTCTCTACTTGCTGTGCTCTTTAGCACCCACACACACATCACCTGTTGAAATAACAATAAGGGAAGTGTAAGATAAGCAGGCATCAAGTGCAAAGAGGCAGAAAATCAAAAGTGACTCCTGTTAACCTGACAAAGAGGAATCTGTTGACAAAGGTCCAGGCTTGATGGAGCAAAACACAGACGAAATACTCTTTT
>VXAY01004755.1:511922-626327 GCA_013399855.1 Oxyruncus cristatus | reverse complement strand
GAGAAGTCTGGATGTAACACTATTGCTAGGACTAGGCCTCTGATTAAGTTCTGTTTTTCAAAGGTGATCCCAGCATGATTAAAACCAGGTGGCCCCACGGCGCGCACAGAGGGAGCCAGATGTGCTCTGCAACTGGATTGCCATTTCCTAGCCCAGCTGCAAACATTTGATTGTCCACTCGCTCTGGGTATTACAGCCCTGACCTCCTCTCTTCCTCACCTCCCCCGTCTCCTGTCTGCTTCCCCCAGTGACATTTGAGAGCCGAGAAGTCCCTTTAGACTTGTTTGTCACTGTTACAACCATCCCTTTCTCCCTTCACCTCCCCACTCCCAGCCTTGGTTCCTCACCTCCATTACTCACAGATGTTGGAGGGTAGGAGCTGACAGCGCTGCCTTTTACCTCTCTCTTGCCTTTATTTGGAATTTTTCCCCCCTCTCCGTGTGCCGGCGTGTGTGCACTGACCCCAAAGCACTCCCAAGTCAACTGGCAGCGTCTGAATCCACTTAGAGGTGAAGGGATAAAGCAATTTTCTTTGAGATGTGGCATAAGCTGTTTAGTTTTTGCTGTCTCTGAAGGCCTGTAATGAGAGGGTGGCCCTGTCCCAGAACAAGCCCCGTCTCGCCCTGGTCTATAAAATTTGGAATAGGTTAATCTTTTCCCACAGCGCTGGCCTTGTCAGCCCGTTTGTGCTGAATTAGGGCTCTAATGCAGGGATGGTGTCAATAATTGCCTAGTAAGCCATACTTAAAAAAAGAGTCACAATCAATCGTCCCAACATTAGGATGTCATAATGCATCAGTCCTGCATTAGGAAGTTGTAATCCATCAACTTGACATCAGAAGGGACAGTGGATGGTGGGAGCTCAGTCCAGGCCTGGTACAAGCTGGAGCTACTCCACAGGCTTTACATCAGCACTGGATTTGGTCTCAAAGGGTCACGTTGTTTTGTTTTCCCAGCTACCCTTTGCAGTTTAGTAGTGAGTTTGATGAATATTGAAATCTCTGGGAAGAGAAGGGCTGGTGATGCTATTTATAAGAGGTCTGGGATAACAACAGAGTTTCAGAGTTTCTCATCTCCTTGTGTCCAGCAAAGTATCTTTTTTCTTCCTCTAACACACGAATTAAGTCATCCGTAATTATTCCTGCCCTGACTAGTTTCCACTTTCCCTGGAAATGTCTATTTGTGGTAGTTCGTAGATCACTGTAAACCATTTTAAGGCTCAGCTTCCCCAAATCAGACCTCAGTCTGGTTTGCAGCTCCTTTATATCACTTTCCCCATTGTTTTAAATCTTTAAATCTTCCTGTTCAGGGCAAAAGCCCCTCAGCTGAGTTGAGTGTTGCTTCGGTTTTGTGGAACAAGCCTGAGGATGGCAGTTGGTGCTGAAAGCAAGGTCTGAATTCAGCTCCACGCAGGGGAGGGTGAAGGGTTCCCTTGACACATCACATGTGTATTCAGGCCTCAGTTTTAAAAACACCCAGACATTCCCTGTCAGGTGAGGCCTCAGGTGTGCAATTCCAACACAGGCACCAAGTGTCTGGAATTCTGCCCACCTTAACACTTGTCTCCTCTCTTCCCAGGCGTAGTCACTGAGCCTAATTGAATGTTTTATTCTTACAAGATTTGAATGGAAGAAAGAGCCTTCAGCCTGTGTCCTGGACAAACAAAACCCACAAACAAACAGAAAATGAGCTACAAGGAGTTACAGGGATCAAATCTTTTCCAGAAGCTCTGGAAAGGCAGCTACAGAGACAACCCTGGGCTGCCCTGCTCGCCCACCTCTTGGTCACTCAGGGCCTGTGGGTAGGTGGCTCCGGTGGTATTTCCTCAGCTCTTGCTGCCTGTCTGGAGATCCTGAGGTGCCAATGAGGTGAAAGCACAAGCTCTGGTTAATAGAAAATTCCACTTGCATTATCCTTCCTGAGGTGTTTGATGGCTGGTGAGGAGCTGGGTTTGGATGACGGGGCTGATGGGACACGGTGAGCGAGGAGGGCAACGTTTTTCCCCAAATTAGGGTTGAAAGCCACTAAGAAGCTGCTGTATTTCACTATGCAGAGCTACCCACACCAGCTGGAGAGGAGTCAGCATGGCCAGCAGAGTCTTTAGTCCTTCTTAAAGGTGCTGTCAGGGGCTCCAATACAACACCTTTGGAGATGAATCCTGCAGTGGGAACACGGAGCTGTGTGTCCTGCTGGGGGTAGAGCCTGGCTGTGTGCTGGGAACTGGGGAAAATGCAAAAGAGAGGCACAACTGAGCAGAAAAAAAAGGAGAGGATTCACAGAAGGTGAAGCCTTCTGCAGTAATAATTTGATTTAAAGTGTGGTATAATTTCTTCTGGGGATGAGAAGGGAGGAGCACTCAGGACGGAAACATGAGAGCAGTAAAAGGCAGAGTGTTGGTCAGTGGCAGAGGGCCAGGTGGAACATCCACAAGGCCAGACACAGACCACAGTCTGTATCCACAAGTGTTGGTCACTTTTGTAAAAGAAAATAATCAAAATGATTGGTTTTATCTTCGTGTGTTTCTTAGTTGTCGGTTTTGTGTGAGGGAAGGTGAGTTCCTTGTGTGAGCCCAAAGGTTTGTCACGTGAATCTTGGCTTGAATTTACCAATTACTGGTTTTACTTAGAGCAGTTTCTATGTGTGGATGAGAAACTGAATAAATGTGGTAATTTAAATATTTTTTTTTTAAGTGAGGGACAGCTTTTGATGTGCAAAATTAGTTAAGCAGGAACTCTTGACTGAGATTTTTCCAAACTGCCTGAAGCCATTTTGAATTGGTATCCAAAGGCTGAAAATCCTTAGTGCCTTGAAATAGGGCTGAGATTGGCAGAGTAGATGAGAATAATAATCCAATACCAGCACTTAATGTGCAATCCCTTTGCTCTCAGCCCTGCACTGGTGAAGGTCCCCATGACTGAAAACACCCCTGCAGTGGCTGAAGGAGTTGGTCACACTCTGCCCCATCGCTCCCTCACAGCTCTGGGACTGTGACTTGGAGAAATCCATGGACTCTGGAATCTCTTCCATTCCACGCCGTCGTATTTCATTGATCCTTTGTGGGTGAAACACCGAGCCGGCGCCAAGAGAGAAACGCAGCTATTTTGCTCCTGCAAAGTCCACACTGGCAAGACTCAGCTTAAAGGCTGAGAGGCCTGGGGTCAGTTTTAAGCTCAGCCTCTGGCTTGGTTAATCCTTTGGGGAGGGTTTCAGCCACAGTCCCGTGCCAACAGTGACCACTAAATTCAGCTTTATTGGCTGAATTGTCTCTGATGCCACGAGAGCACCACTCGAGAGTGACCTTCGTAGTTGATCTGGTTCTAATTATAATCCAAGGAGTTTTAAACATTCATTTAAATGTCTTCTTAATTGCAACCTAATTTCTTCAATTGTAGCCCATTCATCAGTTGTTAATCATTTTTTAATTGTGTGGAAAGTTTGAAGGGTTAGTAACAAGTCATTTGTTAGCTAGAGGTCATGAAAAGGGTTATAAAAATTGCTTGACTAATTTTAAATAATAAATTAGCAAATGGATGGTGTTCCCTAATTGTAAAGTATTTCAATATTTGCAATATTGCAAAATTATTACAGGTCAGGAAGGATGGATTGTATTTCTTGTGCAAATATGGATATTGGATGTGTGTTGTGAGCCAAACTGTGTTGCCCTTGCTTCTCAGGAAAACAGCAAATGACAAAATGAACTCTTTTTAATGATGTTTTAATTGGAATTGGATGGAAGTGACCATGAGAATTCCGATCCTAATCTTTTAAGGCATGAACGTTACGTGAAGGAAACAAAGAAAGAAAAGCAGTGCCTTTTTCAAGGTATATATATTCTTTTAAATTAAACCTCTTGACTGTTTCTAATAAGACCAGCTGTGAGCAGGAGTCGCTGGAAGAAGAAAGGATGTGAAGCAGAAATGAAACAGTGTTTGGGTTCACATTCGTCACATCCGCGGGGTCGAGTCTGGTGTCTTGGTTCGTGCTTGGCTTGGTCTCCTTCACAGGGATGACCTTGCTCCTCGCTCCAGGCTCATTCCAGAAGTGAATCTCAGACTGGGAGCTCTTAGGGATGTTTTCTTCCAGAAAACAAGAGACTTTCTGCACCTCGATAGTGTCAGGCTGAGATTCAAGGTGATACGAAGATGGAATAAATGTCCCATCAGCTCCCTCTCTTTGGATAGAGGATCATGGCGTCAGTCTAAGCACTGGGAGTTCGGGAAAATCCCTGCAATGCTGTAAAAAAAAATTTACAGGAGTAATGAGTCTAAACTGTGCTGAAATAATCCCCAGAGCATCACGCTCCTTACACTGCAACAGTTGGAAACAAAACTTCTCTGTGCCTTCCACACTCCGAAAATAGGAAGAGTGATGCTACATCTGGTTGTGTTTTCCTAGGAGAGGTGGTGTAGCAGGGAAAGGCAAATCGCTGTACAACCAGGCAGCCTTGCTAAAAATTGTCCTAAAAAAGGCAGAGGGATTCCTCGCTCTTCCCTCCCTCCTGAATACCGGCACCCCCCAAACCGTGACATTCTCACAAACGGGTGTTCTGTACGGGTGAAATCTCCCATTTGTTTCCCTGCTCATCCTCCTTTGCCTCACTTCTCAGCTTCATATTTTGTAACTTTTGCTCCTGGTAAGTAATCCCACCTTCCTCTGCCCTCAGAGCTGCCTCAGAGACGTCTGGCAGGTGATTTACTGCCAGGCTGGGGGAACGGTTTGTATGGGAAGGTCCCCCCATCCTGCTGTAATTTAGAGCCATTTCTTAAATCCCCCAGGAAGTTCAGCCCGGGGAGCTTCCCTGCTTTGTGCCCAGCCTGGGAAATAAGTGTGCATCACCTTCAGAAGGGGTTCCAATCAGCACATGGGCAGGAGTGAAGGCAGCGGTTGGAAATGGGAAGCGGCTCTTTGCCATATATCAAGGAGGCATTTAGGATATATCGTCTTTCCTGATGGGATGGGAAGGGAGCTGCAGGCAAAGCTCACGTTTGGAGCGCTCTCACCGGAAGGAACAGATTATCAGAGGGAAAAACCCTTCAGACAGTGCTCAGATGGAGCAGCCCAAGCATATTTTGCTCTGTTGGGACTTTCTAACCCCAGTGAACTGTAATCTTACCTTTTCCCCCCTGTTTTTCCCTCCCTACGTTTGCCCCTGAGGCTGGCAGCACTGAGAAATTTGTCTCCTCTGAAGAAAAAAAGAGGAAAAGAGGGGAAAAAAAATCCCAAGGAAGGGGTAAAGCCTAATTTTCCCGACCCTGATGGTTCACACAAATCATGTTATGTGAGGGGCACTTGGAGGGCTCCACACACTGTATGGCAGCCACAAGGCAAAATCCAGTATGAGCTGGATACAGTTAGGAAGCCAACAGTTTCACAGTTAAAGATGGACCTGATTTTATTGGTTTGAGTGTATTTCATATGTTGTTTTGTATTTCCCAATATGAAACACTTGTTTTTCTCCTTCCTAATCTATTTTACATGGCACAGAAAGGTAGATTTTCAAGTGAAAAGAAAACTTCTCTCCCTTCTCTGCAGTGCTGCCTCATCCATGCAGAGGATGGGGATGGAGCTGGAATGCAGGACAGAGTTTGAGTCAGTTTCTAGAAAAATGGTGCTTATTCCATGAAAAGAGGAGTTTTATCGTGGTGACTTAGTGCAGACAGCCATGAAGCAGATCTGTGGTCGAAATGACTTGCAAAAGACTGCCCCTTCATTTTTATTTGTGTTTGTTTGTTTTTGAGGTTGGCCTCAGTTGCTCCTTCATAATGAAAGCCTCTAAGGGTTCTCTGTTTGTTTTACATTTAAAGAAAAAAAAAAGAAAAAAAAAGTATATTGCTTGTGTCTTGAAAATATCAGAAATACAAAGTTACCTTCTTTTCCTGGCAGACTGGTTGTGTTTGCCAGAGACACCATGTGCTCTGGAATCTTAACTGGAGAGACGAGGGAATTTTCAAGGGAAGTTAAAAATGTCTGATGGGTTGATATTAATTGTGTTAAGTATTGACAAAAAAAAAAAGACCCCAAAAACAGAGGACACTAAATTGTTGCCTAATTCCTTTTCTTCCCAAGTTCTTCCAGCTTTTTGCATCCCTTGTGTCACCATTTCAGTGGCAGCGAGTTCTGGTTGTGGCAGGAGGAAAAGGACCCCCAGGAGAGGTCAAGGTGAGGGAGCCAAGAAAACCCAAGAGCAGTTTATGCTTCGTTTGCACTTCAGTGGAACATCATCTGGGGCATTTGTGCTTCGAGGAGGGTGGGGCTTGGAACTTTCCACCACCACTGCTCCTGTGGAAAGGGTTGGAATGAAGGACCCCCAAAATATGTCCGTTATGAGGGGTCATCCCAACTTAGCCCACACCTGGGACCAAGGGGTGAGGAAATTTGGGCAGGAATAGGTTTCTTTGTTGCGTTGTCCAGGGTTCTGTACAGAACATTTCAGGTACCTTGTTCTCTTAAATGTGCAAAGAAACGGAGATGTTTCCAATGGGGGCTTCATCTACAGCTGTGTGGATCAGAGATCTAATGGAACAGGTCTGAGCAGCCAAAAACGCTTCTCTGGGCTTTCACCTCTTGTAACTGTGTGAAAGTGAAAAAGCTCCCACCCCCCTGTGCTGGCATCAGTCTGTAAAGCTGCAGCTTTTGTGTAGCTCTTAAATGTAGTGCAGCTTATATATAAAGAATGTAATGTAATAACAATCTTCACTTTTAAACATTTTTTCTTCTTTATCTGATAGAATATAAAGCTCAAATACAAAGATCAAACTGAGATTTCTCTGCTGTATTCTCATCAAGATGCAGCAGTTGGTGATGAAGTGAACTCACTGCTTTGGAAAAGCTCTTTCCTTTTTCATCCTGATATGTCTTCCTGTGTCTCTGAGACTTATCCTTGGCTACTTGTTTAAATCTGGGGGTTCTAACCCAGCAACTCATCCTTTATTGCACGTGTTGGATCTGAAGTGGAGCCTCCAAAGGAGCTCTGGGGAGGGCTCAGGTTGTTCTTTCTTCCCCCCAGTGTTTCCAGTTGCAGCATCAGGGAGTTCCCCAGACTTGAATTTGGCTGTGCAAGTAGTAGGAAGAGCGGGTTTAAAATTCTGGTTTTATCCTGACGGATAAAAGGAGTGAGAAAAGATGATGAAGTGAGGAAGGACGAGTGACTCCAGATCAGGTCTTTGTTAGAATTAATTTCCTACAATTGCTGAATTAATTTGATCAGTAACTGGGGTCTGGAATGGACAGGACCATCCAGAGGGATTAGGGCAGGACCAAGCAGTTCTTATCCAAGGAACCCTTTGGAGAGGAGATCTTTATTAAAACCTCTGCATTAATTGTCATGGACTGTGCTGGGATTCCTCTGTAAATACGAATATTGGCTATAGCTTAGAGATGGCTCTTTTCTTAGGGATTGTTCAGATTATTTAAGATTTCAGGCATTTACTGGGGTGTGTCCCTGTTCACACTGTGACTTTTGAGTATGTGTGTTAAACACAGTTGTTTGTAGTGGGCAGAGTCAGCAGTGGACATGGAATATGTGAAGGTGCACAGTGACCCGAGGCTCCCCAAGAAGGAGAAGGCTGTGAAATATTGCATCCTGGCTGCCTTTGCAGCCTTTCCTCCAGGAATCTCCAGCCTTCTTTAGGCAGTGGTGGTGCTTGTAGGAAAAAAACCCCCTCTTGCTTCCAGAGGCAGTAAATGCTAAACAGACCAACTGGTGATCCAGGCCCTTTCTCCCCTGAGCCTTTCCAGGGGAAATTTTCTGGGAATGACTTTAGCAGAGCCTCTTGAAGAGTCATGAAATACACAGCGATGAGATCACAAGGACTCTCTTTAATAGGATTTCTTTTTTGGGGTCCCAGGAGTAATGTCATGCCAATAATTCACCACTGCAGCTCCCTTTCTGTTTCCTACCAGCAGTAAAGAACCCCAAACAGCTTCCTTTGGAAAAAAGCATCCTGAGTTCAAGGGCCTGATCCAAAATGCACAGCAGTCGGTAAACACTAATTTCAGTAATCTTGGTACAAATCTGATACCAAACCTGTCTGACACCAGTGGGTCTCAGATTTGTGCCTGGTTCAGGTTTCAGTGTTTCACCCTTGTCAGTTAGAAAACAGAAACAAAGCAGAAAAACTCAAACCCGGGGAGCTGCAAGGAAAATGATATCTTGAAGGATGGACTTGGGCCAGACCAGGAAATGTTGAGTTATCCCACCAAATCCAGTAAAGAAAACATATTTATAAATACAGCTCTGGCTTTGCACAGAGAATTCACGTAGTAAACGGGGAAACAGAACCATGTCCAAAATAAAAAACATTTCCTGAACTCACTTAACTTCTCTTTCTGGGGGAGAAATAAAATCTAGGGGAGAGGTAAACTTTGGAGCCAGATCTTGCAGGTCATTTGAAGGGAATGTGAACAAGGAGAGTGTTTTCCAGACTCCAGACCCGAGGAAGGACCTGTCCTGAGGGGTTTAGGGTTGGAGCCTGTCAGCTGGACTCTGCTGCAGTCTCTCCACAGAACTGAGATCCTTCCTGCAGCTCCCAGGGCTTTGTGTCACACCCAGAGGAGAATGGGACCTTTCTCAGGGCACCTTGTGAAGTGTCTGTGTTGGTTGGACTTGCTGGGTCCTTCAGCCATCAGGTTTTACTGTCAAATTGAGGCAGGCAAAAAAAATTGTGGTAAAGTGCTTTTTGACACAGTTTGGCTTCTTCTTCTTTTAAGCCTGACTCACAAAGTGCAAACCTCAGAGGCTCCTTTGTGTAGCATCATGGGATGATCTCATTTGAAAAGTCTCGTTCTCCTGACACTGATATTTGTGAGGGCAGGCCAAACCAGTGGGAATTAAATCTATACAGTGATTTTTGGATGCCTGAGCTACCGGGCTGTTCTGCTAAGGGTAACTGGTGAGAGGGATGGCACTTGTCTTTCACTGCCCAAAGTCACTGTCCTTTGGCAACCCCCCGAAGCCTCCGCCTTGCCTGTCATCTCTTCAGACAGATCATAGACATCTCTCCCAGTCCTTTCTGCTCTTAAAGGGGATGTTAAGCAGGAACACAGGATTAAAGAAAGTGAAGTTTGCTTGCAGCTGCTCTGTCCTGTCTGTTCCACTCAGCGTCAGTGGGATTAAATGCCTTCTTTTGGGTGTCAGGTTCTGCGTGTGCGTAGCACCGAGCTGGCAGCACAATCCACTGCCCTGATCGCTCTCCCTGCCCAGATTGGTTCCACCTTTGGATCTGTTTCCCGCCCCACTGGCTGGTGTCAGCAGCCTGTTTGAAGCTGAATGAATTAGCACCAAAGAAATAACTGATAAAAAATACACATTAGCACCAAGCGAACTACAAAGCAGGGCTTGGCTTCCTGACGGGAGCAACCAGTAGCATCTGGGAACTCTCAGGGTCCAGGAACAGGCTGCATTTTACCACAAATATTTTAGCTTGATTAACTTTTTTTTTCCCCCAAAGGAAACAACCAATTCCAACACACGAATAGTATCTTGTGCTGAGACACTTGAAATAAATACTGCCCATCATGTACATTGCCTTTCATTCAGGATGGTCATTGCACACTTGTTATCTTTCTTTCTCTGTGTAAGTAGGAATTTTTCCCCGGGAACATGGATGTTGTCAGGAGGATATGTGTGTGTCCCAAGCTAATCTCTGGAGAAAAAAAGCAAGTGATAGTAATGAGAACGGGCAGCTTGTGTCCATGAGCTTTTTGGGAACCAACACAATCCTGGCTGCTGGGGTGGACTAAAGCCAGAGAAATGTCTCTTATTTTGGGTCACTTATGGAATGTCCTGAGTACTGTTTTCAGGGGAACTTTCTAGGAAATATTTCAGAAGTGTTTTCTCCTGTAATCTGCTGTTGAGCTGCTGCAGAGCCTGTCTCTGGGGTTCAGTACTGCTCCTGTGCCTCTTCATTTATGTTAAAGCCTTTAGCCCGTTTCTCACCCCTGGTTTAGTGAAATTATCTCATTAGGGAACTCAGTCTGCTCCTGCACCTCAGACAGAGCTCCAAGGGGTCTCACACACCCAGGTATGTGGCACCTCTGGAAAAAAATGACTCTTTGAGAATCCTGATGGCTGTTTTGCTTGGTTTCACACCATTAATTCTCATTTTTAAGCATTCCCAGGAGCATCCCCTCCTGCCAGGGCACAAGCAGTGCTTTTAGCTCAGAACACATTGGAACTTATGGCAGATAGAAGTGATTTTTTTTTTTTTTTTTTCTGGAGGAGATGTACTCGATATACCTAAAATCTTTCCTTAAAAAACAAAGCATCCCACTTCCCAACACGTGACCTGTGGGTTAAGGTGTGTCCTAACATTGATTCTCCCACGAACAGAGCCCTGTGTTTTTTGCTGCTGCTGCATTAAAACCCCTCAACCTTGTCTTTCTGATATCTTTATCAAATTCTTGTTGAAACATGTTTTAAAAAACACACACACACACACACACACACACACACACACACACAGAGACACAACCCAGCAGTGAAAGCTCTAACTTAACGCCTCATGTTCTTCTCAGATTTCCAAAGCACTGAGGCCTCGAGAATATGTTTCCAATATCCTCTCATCTCTCTCTGTTAGTGTTTTACTCAGCTCCATGCTGGGGAGGTCCTGACCCCGGCAATCTCCAGGGGAAGGGGTTGGGAAGGGGGGTCAGGCCATGGTGGAAAGCTGCAGGCCACAGCCTGGGAAAGCAGCCCGCTCCCCTCCGCTCCTCTAATACGTTTAACCTGGAAGAGGCCGTTGCCGGCCAAAGATTAGATTACCAATGTTGGCATGTTTGGCCTAACAAATGGCAAATGGATGACGTGCCAGGCAACAGCTAATCACTGCTGACACAGATCTATGGAGAGGCCTTTCAGAGCAGGGGATAGTTCATGTCTGCAGAGAAGTTTTGTCTTGCCGACTGAAAGCAGAGTTGAGAAGGCCACCGGAGTACCTGTCGCCTTGAATCTCAGGGCTCCCAAACCGTGTGTCATTCTTTAAAGGTCTCCCTGGCCCTCTCAGAGGACGATCTAAATGTCCCGTCCTCCTCCGGGCGATAGGACGGGAGAGCTCGAACCTTTCTCGTAGCAAACGAGCTCTGTGTGTGTGTATCTGTGTACACCCCTGTCTTGGCTGTCACTGATTCCTGGGGAAAAAAGGGAAGACGAACCCTTTCTGCAGTGTTGGTTTGAAAGGATAGTGGGGTCACCAACCTTACTGAGAGAGATGTTTTCTGAAATGTTTTTCAAAATGTCTTTCCCTGGTCACGGCTCTCAGGGTGTTTCCTGGCTCCTTTTCTGTGACGTGGCTCTCACAGGAGGGAGCGGGGGGAGGGAATGGCTGAGGTGCCACTGATCTCTCAAGGCCCCTTCAGTTCTCGAGCTTAACTTAAAATTGCCTGGGTTTTGGCTCCTCTAATGTCTAAAAGTCTGTGTTACATCTGTATTTTGCACACTGCTGAGTGCTTTCACCTCTGCTCTTGGATCACTGAAGAACAAAGGTGTTAATTCTCATTCCAAGTGCTCCATGTTTTGGGAGTTCTAATTCCAGGTTTATGCTCTTTTAATTTTTTAATTTTTCTTGACCATTTCCAAGAATGGAAAGACTGTGGTGACAGAAAAACATCTTTCTAAATGATAGGTTCTCATTACTATTGGTGCTCTGCATCCAGAAGGTTCTTCGTGTTATTTTGCTTAATCTTGGACGTTTTCAAGCCCTGCTTGCAATCATTCAGTACCATTGCACAGCAGGAGGGCATTTTGCCCCCTTATAAATATTCTGATGGAGCTCATCAAAGCAAGTAGCAGGGCCTGGTTCATCCTTCTGGCCTGTGAGCTGCTGGCTTGTGTTCCCTCTGGCTCCTTTGCTCCCACAATGGTGTTTTCCCCATAGCTTTTGAAATGTGTTTTGCACCGTTCGGTCTCTGAGTTTGCTCTTGAGCTTTGCCGTATTTCTGAAGTTTCTCCTCCAGGGGAGCAGAGCACAGACACTCAGTACTGCTGTGGTTTCCACACTTGGATACCAGGTTCCTTTCTGCACGGCTTCCCATAATGACCGTGTGTTCTCTTCCATGGAGACTGGACACGTGTACCTCTCGCTGGTATCCTCTACTCCCCTCTTAGGTGGGCCAGGGAGGAAGAACCTTCTCTGAGTGTAATCAACTTAATCAACCTGAATCTTGACAGGAAGAGCTGTCTAATGGCTAAAACTATCCCTCACAACGTCCCAGTACCTAACTACTGTCCTCTAAAGCCCTAGTCAGGCTAATTGTCTTTTAGCTTTGCAGTTCTTCAACTCTAAAATTAGACTGAGAGTCTTACTGAATGACGGAGCTCTGAGGGCACTGAGGAGGAGGAGCAGAATTGCTCTGAACCACTTAATAGTCTAAACAAGGGGAAAGAAAAGTGCAGTGAGGTCCTGTTTGAGAGCTCTGACTGTTGTCTGAGGTAAGACCAGTCTATTTGGAACACTCAGTACAAAATCAGAGAGCATTTAGATGAGATACCTGTCTCTTAGGAGGAACACATGCTGTGCTTTGCTTTGAGGAGGGATGACTGAAGAGCAACCAGGCTGGTGAAGGGACTGGAGCACAAGTCCTATGAGGAGAGGCTGAGGGAGCTGGGGTTGTTGAGCCTGGAGAAGAGGAGGCTCAGGGGAGACCTCATCGCTCTCTACAACTCCATGAGAGGAGGTTGTAGCCAGGTGGGGGTTGGTCTCTGCTCCCAGGTAACCAGCAGTAGGACAAGAGGGCTTGGCCTTAAGCTGTGCCAGGGGAGGTTTAGGTTGGATATTAGAAAGAAATTCTTTACAGAGAGGGTAATCAGCCACTGGAATGGGCTGCCCAGGGAAGTGGTGGATTCTCCATCCCTGGAGGTGTTTAAGATGAGGTTGGACGTGGCACTGAGTGCCATAGTCTGGTAACTGCGGTGGTGTTGGATCAAGGGTTGGACTTGATGATCTCAGAGGTCCTTTCCAACCCGTCTGATTCTATGATTCTATGATTCTATGACGGGTTGGACATGGAGGCAGTAGGTGATGGAAGGGGAGAGGAAGAGTACTTTAGCAAAGTGGAAAATGTCACAGGCTGAAGGTTGACATCCAGGAAGCAGCAAACAGAGTTAGGTGTCAACCAGGAGATTACCAGCGATTCCACTAAGAGAGCATATGTTTTGTTTGCCTCATTGAACTGATGGCATCAGATCCAAAGCCTCTCCTTCTGCTTTCCTGTGAGCATTTAGAGCTCGTATGCTTGATGGCAGGATATCATTCTGGTACCTCTCTTAGAAGGCATCTGCACAGTTGTGTTTGATGCTGTTGACAGCCTGGGGCGGCTGCCAGTCAACTTTATCTTCGGTGTCTGATTTCAGCTGTAAGAATTTCTGCTGCAGATCAATCTTGTGCACCTACATGCCTCAGACCTTCATAAACCTTGTCAGGCTAGGATATACCACAGATAATGTTTCCTTGTCCAGAGCTCATCATACTTAATTTTAGACAGAACTTTCTTCAGGTCAAAGTGAACTGTCTGTATTTCTAACACAGGCATGGAAGAAAACCAGGCTCTTCTGCAGGGAGTGTTCCTGCTATCCTGAAATGGGAGATGCATGATTGAAATCAAGGAGTAGCCCTTTGGAAGCTGTTCCGCCTTTGCAGATAAAGGGAATCTAGGTGACTAATTTAGCTCTGAAAAGCTGCTAGTCATGGCAAGTGAATCCCAACTTTTGGGAGGAAATCTGTGCCAGAAGTTGAATAACTTTAGAGATAATTTAAGACCTCCAGGTGCCTTCAGTGCCGTTGCCAGTGAAGTCCTGCTAGATCTGCTATGAGCAGGAATGGCTACTGCTGTTTGAAATTGCCTTCTTCGTATGTGTTCCCAGATTTTGGATGTTGGCTCGTTGTTGGAGGAGGACGTGCTCCGCCTTGGCTCCTTTCCCATTCCTGGCTGTTGGGATGGCCAGTGCTTTATTATGTCCCTGCTGACAAGATGTACTATCCTATTTCATTTCCAGCAGGGCCATGCAGTATCAGAAGTGTGAGATTTGTCTTTCTGATCTCAGTTACAGAGAGCAGAGCCCTGAGCAGGGCTGCGCGTTGATGAGGCTCGAGCATTTGTGAGGCCTGATCCTTTTTTTATATATATAATTTATTTACAGTCTGGCTGTGGAGTTTTGGTTTTGTATCCACATTGGGATAAAATTCTCCCCTGTGAGGGTGGGGAGGCCCTGGCACAGGTTGTCCAGAGAAGCTGTGGCTGCCCCATCCCTGGAAGTGTCCAAGGCCAGGCTGGACGGGGCTTGGAGCAACCTGGGCTAGTGGAAGGTGTCCCTGCCCATGGCAGGAGGGGTGGAAGGAATTAAGCTTTAAGGTCCCTTGCAACCCAAACCATCCCATGATTCCATGATAGTCATCTATGATAATCATTCTAGGATAATAAGGTGGACTTGGTTTTGCTCTCAAAGTGATGATGGACCTGCAGGAGGAAGCAGCCAAGAAGTTGTAGTTGTAGACACACTGAGGTTAATTTGAAGCGTTGCACTGAAACCAACAAATAGGTTTCTACTTTGTGTAAGAGTACCTCAAAATACAGCCATGAAAGGTAATTCTGAGTCTGCATGTAAGTGTGCTCCTGTGTCTGGGCTTACGTGTGCTGGGGCTGTGTGTCCTCAGTTTGTCTGTTATATGTGCCCTGTGCATGGAAATGTGTGCAGTCGTAGGACCTGATGTTCCCTATCAAATTTAAAATGCTCACAGTCCAAGTGAAAACAAGGGAGGGAAGAATAATGGGAAGTTTTGGGTTTGTGTTTTGTTTGTTGTTTGGGTTTTCTTTCCAGGAGTTGTTTGCTGCTTTTGTGTTTTGTTTTGTTTTTTTTTTTCCCAGAAATTGGGAGAGAGAAAAAAGATGGGTGAGGAGGCAAAGTGGGGCTAATTTGTGCATAAGAAGGCTGGAGTTGGACAAGACAGAGCCTTCATTGCTGTGTAGCTCAGGAAAGTCTCCCAACCTCTGTCTCAGGCGCTGAAAGCTGTGCCTTGGTCATGCGTGCAAAGGGTACGAGATGGAGGCAGAGCAGGACCTGGGGGAAGGAAGAGAAGAGAGCCAAGATGTTGAAGGGGGTGGGGAAGACGTGGAAACAACACAAACAGTTACAGGGCAGAGGGAAGGGAGGATGGGTTCAGTTTAATTAGGAGGGAACATGAGAGGAAGCTCCCAGAGCACACACACACACACACACGTGCACACACCCTCTGCTCCACACCCTCACCCCCCCCAGAGGAAAAAAAAAAATTCATCACACCGATTTTTTCATGGTCTGGCAGTCAAGTGATAAAATTATCAGATGAGGGTCCCGTTCTCCTTTCCCGCAGTCACTTTCGCCAAGTGCACCACGTCTGAAATAATGAAGCAGATTTGATTAAATTTTCGCTGGCTGAAGCAGCCACGCTAATTTGGAGATGGGCTTATTAGTTTAATGACCGATCCGAATAATCAGAATTCATTAGCATTAGTGCCACTATTGTCAGCTCAGCGCTAGCCCAGGGCTCCGGCACACAAAGATGCGCGGTTATATATTTATATGGAGGGAGGCTGTGTTTATACAGGGTGAAAGGGAGAGGGGGCAAAAGCGAAAGGAAAACTATAGATGTGCATTTACATTTTATACTCCTTCCCATCCCTTCCTGCACATCCTTGTCCATTAGCAGTCTGCTGAAGGAGGAATCCCGATGAAATGAGGCTTTGTGAGTGTCAGTCTGGGGTGGCCGTGGGCAGCCCAGGCCCGGGGGCGGGTGAACTTGGGGCCCAATTTGCAGATCGAGGCAGTCGGGGTTGTTTTCCTCTAAGATGCTCTTGGATGGCCATTACTTGGATCTGGAGACGCCCGGGAAGTCCTTAGGGTTTGGAGCTGGGAGGAGCCACAGGGGAAGCCTGGAGATTTTAAGGTATTTTTGCTCTGCTTCTCTCTAAGCGCATTTGCAAGGAGTGAGCTGTCAGGTGGTGAAAGTCTCTCAGAAGGACTTTGGGCCCCATTTTCTGTCACTGCGAAGGTATGATCTGGTAGTTCTTCTACCAAAATCACTGAAGCTTGTAGAAGGTTGGCTTAAATGAAGAGAAAAGGAATTCAGTTCCCAGAGCTCTGATGGTGGTAGCAACTTAGCTGTCAGCTCCAACTACTGCTCAGTTAAATGCAATAAAACAAGATTAATTTAACATTAAGGCTGCACAAAATGTCAAAAAAACCGAATTATGAACCCTGATGTTTACTCAGGCTGACTCTGTGTCATGTCTGTCTTCTGATAAACATCTTTTCATGGAGAGAATACTGTATTAAGTCCTATACTTAGCAGAAAATGCAGAAACGTGCAAGACAACTTATGCTGCAGGAAAGAATAAATGTAGTGGTTGTTAGCACTGTTTGCATTTCCTTATATTGTCATATTTTAAAATGGTGAAGTTGTATCACCATTTCAGTGATTATTTCAGCTTTCTTCTGTTTTGTTGGGGTTTTTTTACCCAATATTTTGGTTTGCATTTTCATGCGTTTTATAACATCTGGGTAAATACGCAACACCTTCGAACTAAAGTGGGCAGGCAGCCTTCACTTTCCAGAGGATTTTTCCAGGTATTGCTCTAAAACTTGCGAGACAAATAGTTGTATTAGTGCAGATTTTATTCCACCTGTGCAGGGTTAGGGCTGTGCTGGGGAGAGCCTGGGAGACCTAAACCTGACAGACCTTGTATCTACATCCATTTACCTCCCGTTGGAACACAGGTGTTCCTGAGACAGTATCTAACCCATCTTGCTCCTTTGCTCTCCCTCATTTCTCTGCTGCTTTGAACAGAGGTGCTTTGCTTTTCACCTGAAGGGGCATTCCATCACCATTATATTGACAAAGTAAGATATATTCCAATAATATCCCAGGGCCTGGGAATAAATCACTGATATTTGGGGAAGTGTTTGTAACACCCATCTGTCCGTGAGCTCCGTTTATGTATTGATGTATTGAGGGGAGCACAGAGCTGGAGTCAGGTGAGTAATGGCAAAGCCAAGAGCATTTACAGACCTGAGGATGATTGACTACACAGAGTTCCTCTCCTGCTACTCATTTAAACACACCCAAAAGTTCTGTGCTGTGGGAAGATAAATTCATTTTAACTTTGCATCTTCAACTGAGATGCCCAAAATGGGGGTCCTTGGCCCTTTGACCTTCTTTGGAGAGACCGGTAGAGAGGTCCATCCCTAAATCACAGGACTCCTGGCTGTTAAAATGTGTTTAAGGACTGATGAGGAGACTCTTCCCTTGCAAGTCTTGTGTCCCAGAGGAATAAGTCTTCCGGAGAAAGGACATCTGCTATAAATGGGCAGTTCAGCCTCTTTCATATCACCATGGGCATCATGGGCATTAATCAAGTGTGGAGAACTGAAAAAAAAATCCCGTTTGCCTTTGCTAACTTCTGCTCCTCAGTTAGTTACACCTCTTGGGATGGTTCCTTTCACTGTGCTCAGCGTCACTGATAGTACCTCTGTGTTATCCTTAGGAAGATGAGGTTAGGATTGAGCTTAAAATCTCAACAGCCTGGTATTGGTGGGCATCTGGAACTGAGGCCATGAAGTGTTTCCCTCTTTTCAGGAGTATCAGGTAAAGAAGGATTCAGTACTGGTGTTTGGGGTCACTTTTCCACTCGTTTCCATTGGGTGTAGTTTACCCAGTGCTCTTGGATTCATTTGATGAATCCCATCACTGCATCACTGTGATTATTGTCACTCCTTAGGTTACGTCTTTGGTGTCTCTTCATGACTGCCAGATGTAGAAGTGGGATCTTTTAGAATTCCTTATGCCTATTTAGCCATTTGAATAAGGGAATGGACTTTTATGATCGGACAGTTTGCCCGTGTCTGACCTCTTCTGGAAATCTGCCCTTTAAGAGATTCATTAGATATTAAGTTCTTTGAAATCTGGTGCTGACTGGATGCTTTTGAGTCCTTTAAGAACATGACTATTACTCATTCAATAGTCTGACTCCGTGTTTCAATTTTGGATGGAGTTCAGAGTGACAGACGTTAACCTTGAATTGCTTTCGGTGTCTCAGTTCGTGCACTATTGGGCATTGGAGGTATCAGTCCTGGGTTCTGCTTTGTTATTAACTTGCTGGTCAGATGAGTCACTTATTTTCCACCGTGATCCATTGTCCTGGGTGGTCTGAGTCCAGCTTTCACACTGGGCTTGATGCTGTGTTGTAGCCAGAACCAAACAATTGAAATTGGAATTGGACTGTGATCATCTTCCTTTTTCCTCCCACCTCACCCTGACAATGTCAGAAGGTAATTGCTGTTTAGATGGGAAGCACCATACTGGATTTGATCGACAGCCTCTGCAAATGAAGCCAGTGCCAGATGCTCTTGATGAAAGTGCACAACTTCTAAATGAAGAATTTTGCTGTGTGCCCATAGATAAACCCATTTGGTAGCTCTAGGTCTAGGGGAGTCACTGTTAGGGGACTCCTGCTCTCAAATTCCTTCCAGGAAACTGGATGCAGTAAACATTAGAGGTTGCACTTTGCATGCCCTTCTTGTGGCAGGAAACTCTGGCAGCATGTTATAAGTTTAACTGTGATCCTGCCTTTACTGCACCCGTAAGATCTTCACAAAGTATGAGGCATTTAACAGCTCCAGAACTGCAAAGGTGTGGCTTAGCCCTGTCCACAAAGAAGGGTCCCAAAGAGCACACCTTTAGGAACATCTTGGACTTCCTCCTCTCCTCAGCTTTGTTTTCTGCCCCAAATGTTGCCCAAGCACAGAGTGCCTGAAGCACAGCCGGGCTGCAGGTTCAGGATAGTGGGAAGCATGTAAATCCTGTGACCTAGTGCTTTATAGGGTGGGATTGTATTTGCTTTGCTAGTCTTAATTTATTTTGAATGGAGACTCTTAGAAGCAAGGTGCACAGAGGTGTTTGTACTGTGATTTTATATCAATCTGAAAAGAAAAAGTATCTTTGGTGACACAGATCACACCGAAGCTCTCTCGTGGTCCTGAGCTGTGAGATTTTAGCCTCAGTTAGGGTTGGTTAAGCTGTTTCAGACTTGGCCCACAGCTGAGCCCTTTGCTTTCACTTACTGGATGCTTCATTATAACAGGGTTTGCAAGGTGCCCCCTCTGGTTCTAGGAAACAGTAAGTGACACTCCTTTCACTGTGGGTAGACGTGCATTGCATATAAACTCACCACCACGAAGTTTTGCAAGCCACACACAAAAAGCCTTTCTCCCTTCCATTAATTCTAGTTGGTATTCCTGAGCACTGAGATTGAAATTCCTCTGACGTTGAGTTGATCTTGCAGGGTCAGCGTTGGCTCTGGCCTCTCCTTGTCACCAGCGAGCCTTTCCTGCTGTCCCAGTTGGCAGAGGGAGGTGGATGCACGAGGGTGGTTTGGGCATTTGCTTCCACTTTGGGGAGATCTCTGCATATGCTTGCTTGTTCAGGAACTGGCTGTTGAGAAATACAGAAAAACTGGCACTGAGGGTGTTCCCTGAATAGTTAAAACGACTGCTGGCATCTGTCCCACGTTCCTGTGAGGTCAGGCCCTCTGTCTTTTTCTGGTACTGTGTGGAAGACACAACTGGCATGAGACTGGCACTGCCAAAAGGTCCAAATGACCTTTAAGTGTCCCCTGAAGTTTGGATGGCTGAAGGGAGTGTCCTTGGCTAATGTGCCCATGGGGATTTTGAAGGGGTACAACACTTCTGTGATGAATGAAACGGAGGAGGGAGCTTGAGAGACTTGTACTTGAGGCTGGGGAGGGTCCAGAAATGATCACAGAATCAATTAGGTTGGAGAAGATCTCTGAGATCGAGTCCAACCTGTGACTGAACACCACCTTGGCACTGAGTGTCATGTCCAGTCTTTCCTCAAACACCTCCAGGGGTGGTGACTCCACCAGCCCCTTCCAATAGTGCAGAGTGGAGTCAGGAAATATTTTGTTTGCAGGCACTTGTCGAGGGACCAGGACATGGGAGGAAAATGAGGCTCCCACAGCAGGATATCTGTGAAAATACGTGACCTAAGAAACCCAGTAGTTCAGAAATGTGAGAGGATGACTGTAGTGCACAAAATTCCAGGGATGAGACAGCACTTTTGTTCCAGCAGAGGTAAAGCAAAGTTGAAGCTCTGTGTGGGATGTCTCTGTGTCAGTTCTGTTGACTGCACAACCACCGGGAATGAGTCAACTGGAGCTGACCATGTCTTTCCCCAAGCCATGCCAGCTCTAGTCTGGGCAAATCAAGAACGTGTCAGCTTGATGGTATGAGGATGAGTAAGTCTGCAACACCTCAAAGCTGGCACGAGAGGAGCACAGTGCAATTTCCTTCCCAGCTGGCACAGATTCGGGGCCAGGAGGCTCGAAGTGAGCCAAGCACAGAATGGAGGGAAATTGTGAGTTAGAGCCTGGTTGTCTCAGTGCAGGGGTTTCACACAGCATCCTGCCAGGAGTGGATGGTCCTGCTGCTGCTGTAGGAAGAACTTAGAATCCATAAAACACCTACAAATGAACCTATGCCTGGTTCATTGCCTGACACACCAGACCGTGTGACAACTTGTCTGCCTATGGGTACAAAGGTTTTCTGGAGAAATTTAAAAGCTATTCTTGGTGAGAGCAGGAGAGCACTTAGAACAGCCTCATTTGGTGGCCAAAACGTACCAGGACATGGTATCAGCCCAGTATTGTCTTCCCTGAGCAGTTGCTTAAGCAGCAGTTTCTTGTGACTTATGCTGGAGAACTGGCCTGGGAGGAGCAACTGGGGAGGGTGGATTGGGAAGGAGCTTTGCCAAGCTCCTAAATTTCCAGGTTGTGTGCAGTTATCCCTGTTTTGAAATCTTTGTTCTGTTCAGTAATCCCCTCATTTTCATACTCTTCATACTTTCCTGTAAAGAAAGAATTTATTTCCAAGGGCCTGCAGGTTGTGCACCAGTAATTAAATAATAACAATTTCTGGCTTAGCCCTTTGTAGACTCCTGATTTACCTGGTGTGGGGGGGTGTTTTTTTATTCACTAGGAAAAGAATACTCTGCTACATAAAAATAATCCACTTATAACACAGGCTATTGCTTCATAGAACAAAGTGTGAGAATTACCATCTGAACAGATTGATCAGCTGCCATTAGAATTAAAATGCACATTCAGGTGGAACGTTATTTACACTTAGACAGCTGAATTTAAAACACACCAGTGAAGGTTCTTTTCCCTTTTTTTTTTTGAAATTGGAAACCAGCCTGTTACATTGCATCACTCCCTGGGAGCATGAGGCAGCCTTTCAGGTTGGAAACTACTTTAATTGTGCCCGTCTGCCCCGTGCTGTGGATTCCTGCCCATGTGGAGGGGGAACGGATCCTCCCTGGGGTGTGTCTCTGCCCTGATCTCACCTGCAGCCCCTCAGCTACAGAGCCCAACTGTTCATCTCCCCGTGGCCCACACAGCACCCTGCTCAGCCCTTCCCACCTGAAGGCACTCGGGGAGTCATAAAACAAGGTGCTGGGGTTGCTAGGGAGTGGCAGCAGGAAAGCTCCCTTTGGAGTGGGATTATGGGATATAAAACCAGGCACCTACGCAAACCTCCGCATTTAATTTCCCTGATTTATTGGTGTGAGCTTCTTGCACCTTCGGGGATGGTGTATTATCTCCTGCTCCTGCAAAAGGGCAATGCCTGTTCTTCCCAGCTCTGTTTGCTGGCTGGCAGCCAGAGGAAAACCTATGGAAGGTTAAGCAGTGGGTTGGTGGCAGAGCAGAGCTTTGGGAACAGATTGAACTGCAGTGGCATTGCTGCTCCTTTCAGCCTTCCCAGCTCGAAGGTGCTGCAGGATACAGTGGGGATTTAGAGCCCTTATAGTCCCTGATTGCTCCATACAGAGAGAAACTTCCAGGAGGAGCTTTAACCCAATGGCTGGGACTTCCAGGCTCCCAGTTCTGCGGGAATATTCTGAGGGAGAATTGGTTCTGACTGTGGCTTCCTGGAGTTTGAGGCTTTGCCCTGGTCAGAGGATTTGCCCTGTCCTGGGGCGCTTCCTCCAGGATGAGTCCCAGCAGGAAGGAGTCTCCAGCAGCCAACAGAGCTTCTGCTTCCCTGGGCAAAAAAGGCAAATTCACTGGGAATACTTGGAATATGATTCTGCAGGCTCATGGCAAATCCTGACTTCTGGTCAGCCGCAGCGGATCGGTAGAAATCATTCTCTGTGGGTGACCACTGACAGCCACGATGTGTTTGTGAGAGGCTGTTTGAGCAGATGAGGAACCGGGAGGGAATTGGCCTGCTTGTCAGAAGTTTTCAGTGGTGCAAAATGCACCTTTGATATTTCTCCATGGCTGTCCCAATTTCCACTTAAAAGGAAAAGAAAAAAAAAAAATACTCTTTTCAGTACAGAGGCTCCTGACAGGCGATTTTTGTAACACTGGCACAGATTTTCCCCTTCTGAAAATTGGCTGACTACAAGCCAAGATTGCAACACGTTTGGAATCTGCTGGTCAGAGGTTTGGAGCTGGCTTTCTCATGAGGTTTCTAATTCTTCCTGGCTTGGGAGCAGAGGTGGGGTGCCAAAAGGTAGAGGCGTAACAATCTTCCCTTTTGAAGTTAATCAAAGAATTTGAACGTTTCTTACCTCTACCTGAAGACCGCTGGGATTAATCCAGTGGCATATGGTAACCTTGAAAGACCTCCAGCACCTGTATCAGAGTTGTCTCTCTGGTTTTAATATGTGTGAGTTCTGCCCTGTAAAATCTTCCCTCGTTGCTGATGACGTTCACGAGCTGCTGTGCAGCTCTGGAGGCTTTCTCTGGAGATTCCCCAAAGGAGCAGCAGCCGTGGCCGTCCCAGGAGTGCTGGAGGGATTGTGGCACTGTGTGTGCTTTCAGATCTGTGTGTGTGCAGGGGGGACAGGAGAGCCTGAGCAAGGAGCCTGTGATGAAATCTCGGGGCTCACAGATGAAATGGAAAGTTTATTTAAGGTTTATTTGCAGCCCTTCGCGCTTTTGGTGTTTACTCACAAGGTAACAGGGAGAAAAACCATCAGATTACTCTGAGAGCACTGTAGGGAGGCAAACAAGGATTTTTGGGAAACTCTCAAGCTACAGGACATGTGCCTGCCCTTCTGAGCAGGCCTTGTTGGCAGTAGTTTAAACCCAAAGGATGTGGTAGAGCTGGATGGTTGAATGTTGAGGTGCAAACTTTGGAACTGATGGATTTATGACCAAGTGGTTGTCACTGCTTTGCCACAAACTTTCTGTGTGACCCCAGGGAAATTGCTGAAAGTCTCTGTGATTAGGATTGGGAGTTTTGAAATATATATATTTTTTAAAAGACCATTAAAAAAAGAAAGGCCACTATGTTGGAGCAGAACAGCCTGTTGGTACTTGCACAGTAACTTGAGCAGCAACTGGTTTGCCCGTAGTTAAACTTGCCAGACTTTTAGTTCCTCAGCTCAGGAATGGGACTAATTGTTTGCTTCACCTGACGAAAAGCGTTGAGAGGATGAAAGGTTGTGAAGTTGCCTTTAAATTCAGGTGTGGGGAGAGTGAAATGAGAGAGAAAGTGGACATGTCACACCGAGTTAGGGAGGTGAAGACAGCTCCTTCATCCATGAGGATATTCTCCCACCTTGGTGCAAGACGGCAAAGGTAAGCCAGAGGTGGGGGGAACAGGCCACGAGCAGCATCTGAATTACTGCTTTTTCTCCAGAAGATCTGTTAAATCTGTAAGATTTTAACAGAAAAGACCGTTGAGGTCATCTCGTTCCAACATGGGATTATTGGGATCAGAAGGCACGGAGATCTCAGATCCTTGGCTTTGCTTTTCCACCCAAATAAGGAGTTTTTACTGCTCCTGAAGTGGGAGGATTTACCCACGGATCTCCTGGAGCAGCAGGATGGGAAAAGCGAAGCAGCAGAGATCAACAGAGAAGTAAATGGGAAAGAAAAACACATGCAAGCTGAGAACTAAACTGACACAGAACCAATTGTTTTTTCTTCCCATGACTTGGAAAACTGTTCTAGTTGTTGTGATTATTCCTTATGTTGTTTTTGTTTGGTTTTTTTGGTGTTTGTTGTTGTTGTTGTTGTTGTTTTTGTTTTTGTTTTGGGGTTTTTTTTGTTTTTTATGGCTGGGTGGATCCAGAGTAAGAAAGTTCCAAAGCTCTTCAGGAAGGTTCCTGGTGGCATCAGCCACGCGGAATTCCAGATTACGCAGCAGTTAAATCCAGATAGAAATCTGTACTTGCTTTGATTCAGCAAAGCAATTAAACCATGTGCTTTAGATCCACTTGGGATTTGAGCGTAACCTAAAAGTTAAGCACGTACTTAACATTTTGCTGAGCTGGGGCCTGAGTCTTTAACCCTTGCTGGAACATGAACTCCTTCCTAATGAGTGCTGGCAGATAACAGGCCTGTTTCTCAATAATGTTTGATTTTTTTTTTTTTTTTTTCCTTTTTGCAACCTATGAGCCTTTCTCTGAGCTTCAGTGGGCTTTGGATCGGGGCCCAAGAATGCAATCCAGAAATAATAATTTACCGTATTTACATTGCATGTAAATTATATATGAAGAAATGAAATGGCATAATGAATCAACCACAGGGGCTTTTCTTCCCCTCTGATACCAGAAGAGAAAAAGCCTGTAGGCAGCTTGCAACTTTTCTTACTAATACTCTTGAGCCCTCCTCTTATTAAGTCTTCTGTTTTCTCTGGCAAAGCCTCCCCGAATGTTACCCTCAGAACAACCTCCTTAGTCCATAAATGAGATTTTGATTCTGCTGTTATTAAAATGTACCACCGAGCACAGGGTTTACTGGTGGGAAAATCCCATTAAGTATTTCTGAAATACCCTTTAACTGCTTGATTTTGAAGATGACAGGCAAAACTTAACACTCCTCACAATTACGTGTACAATAGCTGGTACACTCACCAGTCTGGTGATATGAAGGGGAGAAAGCAGATGTTGAGTCTTGTGTTTTAATGGCTTTGCTGTCTGGAGGGTGTGGAGGGCCCTCATTTTAATATAAATTGGTGCTTATTGAGGCTTTGAACCCGTTCTGCTCTGTCTGTGAAAACACATTTCTGGGATGGAGCAGGCCCGGATCCCTTAGAGATGTAACACGGAGTCAATAGGTAGAGGGTGGAGCTCTTAAAACAAGGATTTTGTATTCAAAAGGCTTCATCAATAAGGTGACAGTCCAGAGGGGTCTCTGTTTCTCTGCACTGCCACAGGTGCATCACCAGTTTTGTCACAAAAGAGTGTTTTAGGTCACTCAAAAAACCACCAACAAAGGTAGAGTCAAAAGCAGATTTTGGTAGTAAAGTGAAAGCATCAAAAGGTTTGTTGTCAGAGTTCACTCTACTCCTTTTTCTAGGTGGTTAAAACACACAGAGAGAAAATCAGACTAAAATCTAAATCAATCAATCCGAAACTAAAAATCAACCAAAACCTAAAATCTAAAATCAACCTGAAATTTTCAGTGTGGAGGCTGGGGGTGGAAAAAGGGTAAGGGTATAAAGAGTAAGGATAAAAGGGAAGAAGGGAGACTCTCCCGTTGAGCCACAAGGCTCAGAGCAGACCCCTCTTGCCAAACTTAGCCCAGGACTTGACCAGTGGTTTAGGCCTAAAGGTTATAACAGCACTTAAGCCTAATTGAAATAATTCAGCAAAAGATGCCATAGAATTTACTATAGCACAGCAGTAACTCTCTTGTAGGCCTGACTTATTTGTGAATCTAACCCACCTAAGAATCCGAGAGAGCACCTTCCCCTGGACCGGGTTGTTCAGAGCCCCACCCAACCTGACCTAAAGCACTTCCAGGACTGGGGCAGCCACAGCTTCTCTGGCCATCTTGGAATTTGGCTCCTTTGTGTTGTCCACCCCTGAGATGGCTGATCCTGTTCCCTCTGAATAAATCTGGGGAGTCTCTGACTCCTTTTAGCCTGAACTAATGCTTCAGATCGGATCTCCGGGAGCGGGTTTGAACTGAGCCTGTGACTCAGGATCTGTTCCTTGGGGCAGGTGAAACGTGGCTGCAAAGAGCCCAGCTCTTCTTCTTTGACCAGTTATTATTATTCCATTTGGTGAAACATTAGAGTAAGAGTATATTCATAAATAAATTTAAAAGGGTTAATGCTTGATGAATAGACTGTGTAAGCATATTACAGGCATGGTTATTATGTGATACAGGTGATCATAAGTCATGGTTAAATGCAACCTATTGACCAACTGGACTCTATAAAAGTCTGTAACAAGACATTAGGCACTTGTTAACAGAGCTAGTAATCATTTATTGATCTTACATGCAGTATTTATACATCCGCCACCCTGGAAAGTGTGGAATTCAATTCCAGGACCTCCTTGCGAGTCCCACTTACTATAATGGGTGACACAAATCTCTCACTGGTGAATGTTTAGCTGTCAGGTCTTGTCAGGTCTGGTAAGAGGCCGGTGCTGTCCTCAGGTGCACGAGGGCCCGGGGCTGTACTACCAGGGGTGTTCTCAGCACTGGGCAGCCTGTGTTGGAGCAGTGCAGAAAGAACTAACTCAGGATTTGTGAAGGATGTTGATATTTTTATGTTTGGTTTTTGTTCAGATTAGAAATGAAATACCCACATTTAGAAAACTACCACTAAGAGGTGTTGAGACCATCGTCAGGGACAGTCCGAGTGATGGGCTTCCTGTGAGATCATGGCTGGAAGCATTTGGGTCCTTGTGGCTGCAGAAGTCCCAGCCAAGGCTCAAACAGACCTTAAAACTCACAAGCAAGGTAGACTAACCCACCCCTGCTGAATCTTTTTGTTTGAAAGAAGTAATAATTTCCAAAAGAATTGTTTAGCTTGAATTTGTCTACCAACTTCCTTGGTCCCATCCAAACACAAGTGAGAAAGCTGAGTGATCCAACCATCCCAACACAGTGAGACAAAAGGCAAATAAGATCCCCAAAAATCCAAATAAAAGTACTTCAGAGATTTGGGAATGGCCTCCCTTAAAGAGATGGGTGACTGATGTTAAGAGAGGGGCAAATTGTTGGAGGGTTAGGGAGGGAGGAGGAATAAAAAGGTGAAAGTCTTAGGGAAATGAAGGAGAAAGGAAGAGAGAAATGAGGAGTGGGGAAATGGACAGAAGCTCAGGGAATCAGCCTCATTAAAGGGATTAACAAGTAGGGATTCCTTCCCGATCCCTACTTGTTAAAGTAGGCAGTGAAATAATAAATATGTTGGAAAGCCCACAGTGCAGCCCTGCAGTGCAGAGTGACACTGAGAAGCGGCCTGCATTCCTCTCCTCCTCCTTCTAGTGGGAGGAAGGGGTGATTTCATCAGGAAAGTGAGAAAAAAATGATGGAATGGCACATTCATGAGGCAACACAGTGAGGAAATAGAAGACACAGAGCCCTGGAGGCTGGGAGAGGATGGCCCTTAATTCCCTGTCTCTCTGTGTTCCTCTGGCTCTGGGACCCGGAGCACACACAGCCCATCTGATTTAATAAAGGCAGGAAGCAAACGGTGCTGGAGCCATGAGAGACTGCAGATAGGGGTTGGAGAAGGGTCAAACTCATTAGTCATATGATGTGATGTAGAGTGTGGGGAGGGGGAGACGCTTTGAGGGTTAAGAGGAGTGGAAATAGTTACAGCACTCGAGAAATGGATGTTAACACAGCTGACCTGAGTGCCGGGCTGCAGTGTGACTTCTGGGGGTAAGGACAACATCCTGGCCTTTCATCCTTTCCCTTTTCTCACTTTGGGTCATGGCTTTATAGTTCCATTCTTTACAGCTTGTTCAGTATTCCTGGGAGCTGGGCTATATTTAGAGTCTGTA
Source organism: Oxyruncus cristatus (assembly GCA_013399855.1). NCBI lineage: Eukaryota > Metazoa > Chordata > Aves > Passeriformes > Cotingidae > Oxyruncus > Oxyruncus cristatus. The sequence continues at coordinate 598,524 of VXAY01004755.1, read as the reverse complement.
GCACCCAGGGCCGTTGCTGCTCCAGAACGTCTGTCCCTCCCAAAGCGATGCTTCCTCCTGGGTGTAGCAGGAGCTTCTCAAACTCTGTGTTCCTCCTTCAGCAAGACTCCAAATGAACTTCCCACTCTCGTGCTGAGGAACTTCAAAGGGCGTTTATTGACCATGGCAAGTGATGAAGCACAAACCAGAGAGATAACACAGGAGAAAATGCACAACCACGGCCCACACATTTATTCCTCTTGCCCTGGGAGGAGCCTAATGAAAGATTCCAGGACAGCCACTATGGAGAGGGAAGTTTTCCATGTGTTCTTGGAGCAGGAGCAGCACAGGTGGTGCCAGGTGTGGAGGGAAGGTGGTCAGTTAATTCCCAGTAAAGGGGTACCTTGCTTAACGTTTGTCCTTGAGCAGACAACAAAGAGCTGAGGAATGGTCACAAATAGGTGCCACTGCCACTAATGAACTTGCCTGAATATATATTTGTTAAAGGCACATTAGCAGTTTGAAACGTGTGTTCATTCCAGGAGGAAGTTCAAGAGTTCTGCGTGATGTGTTGCCTTGCAGGACAAACTTTGCTCGTGGCAACAAATCTGTTTATTTCTAATGTTGCCTCTTTTTTTTTTTTTTATTAAAAACAAGGATTTTTTTTGCTTTAACATGAAACTAAAAACAGGCATTATAGGCACCAGGTCAGCAAACAATGAGAACAGATTTGAACTTTCCCTCAGAGATGTTTATTGAAGTTCAAGGGGGTTTTATCACTCCCTCTTTCTTGCTGTGGAAGGAAATCCTAAAATAGAACACAGTCAAAACTTTTTTTCTCAGCATGTTTCTGGTTCAGCAAGGAATTACAGCTCTTGAGTCATAAAGGGTGGGAAAATGCAATTTTTAAGTGGAAATGTTATCCTAATTTTTCTCCTTTGTAATTTCTCTGAAGGTTTAAAGATGTCTGCAAAATTCAAAACCTTACATACAACTTTTGGAGCTGGCTGAGCTTGTTACGTTCCCTGAAACGTCTCCATTTTCTCTCCCCGGTTAAAGAAGTAAATTTAATTTGCCAAAAACTCTGCCTGCACCAAACATTATAAACTCACCAGTCCTAAAGATAATTTTTCATCCTTCACTGGCTGCTGCATCCATATTGTCTCTAATAAATGGGCTGATGGATGAGAAGGATCAGGCTGTGAGTTGATATAAGATTAGGAAAACTATGCAGATTGACACCCTCTGAGTATCTTGTCCTGGGTTTCCAACAGCATCAGTAGTTTAATGTGGAATCTTTTATAGAGATGTGATATCTTCCCTCTCTCGGGGTTCCCCCATCAGAGCAAAATGCCTTGTGGGGCCCTCCCAGGAACCCAAAAACTCCCAGCAGGCTGCAAGCATTGGCTCTACCTGGAGCAGGGAAGCGATGGGAATGACAGAATATCTATTATGCTGACTGATGGGGGAAGGCTGTGTTTTCATACACAAAAATGCTGGTGATAAATGGTGAATTAATGCTTATTAGATATGCTGAACGGTTTAGAAATCCTGGGAATGCAGATACTATCAATTGATGGATTAGTTATAATCTCATAACGAGCGCTGTAGGACTGGGCTGGTTGAAATGCAACATTTGGAATAGGTTTCGCTGCTTTTTTCGGCCTGTTGTGTGTTCAGGCACAGCAAAGGTACCAAACAGCAGCTGTGGATATGAGTTCTGGCTTTTTCCATGCTCCACAGTCTGGTTCTTGCCTCAGGTAGGAAGTTTCTATGTAGCTGTAGCATAAGGATTATGACAATGGAGAGTGAACACTTTGATTTGGTGCTTTGATGACAGTGATGTTTTGCCAACCTGCTGCTTGTGATCTTTAAACCAAACATTTACCCATAAAGCATCATACCATGGAACACATTTGTTCCTTATCGTCCTGTAATCTACTCAGTTTACCTCAATTTTTCTCTATCAACAGTGTAAAGATCCTATTAGTCTCTTTATATTGTTTTAATACATAATGATTTTACCTGCCCTTCAGTAAGGCACCTGCAGCATTCTGGGGGCAGAGAGATCCCCTGAGCAGCAATGATTTGTGCTGCTCACTGTCTCCTCCTTTGTAATTAGGGTTTTCTCCCTTCCTCCTTCCATCCCCCTGGCCTAATGTGTCCTCTTTGCTGCCTCCCCTAAGTCAGACGAACGTGTTCCTTGGAAGGTCAGTGTAACCTGTAGGAAATTCCTGCTGTCTATGAGCTGGCTCATTCATCACTAGTCATAACCATTCTGGAATGTGAACTTGTAGCCTGTTATCTGGCTACTGCTAGTGATGATGCCTGGAGACGACAGCTTGGTTTTCAAAAGCTGGGTTGACCCTGAGGGGCGAGGAAAACTTGTTTTGACAGAGCAAACATGACACGGAAGCAGCGCAAGTGCCAATATGTGCAGGAACAAGGTGTTACTTTCTCAAGGTGGATATTTTTTCTTTCCCCCGACTGGGGGAAAACACAGCAGCTTATGGGCAAACAAAATATTGGTGTGTTTTCGCCTTCCCCCCAAAAAGCCATTGAAGCAGAAAGGCTATTTGTGTGTGTTTTGAGCGAGGGGAAAAAGAACAAAATGGGCTCATGCGGGCAGGGAGTGAGGGGTGTCCTCCTCTCTCTCACCCGTCCAGCAGCAGTGGGTGAGGTGAATGGTGCAGTGGTTCATAGGTTAGTGGTCCTGAGACCTCTCTGGTCCCCTGCCCTTGTCCTCTTCTCCCCTTCCTCACCTGTCCCTTGCAGTTTGTTGTCTCAGAGGGCTGCTGGCCCAGCACCACTTCTCACACTGCAGCGTATAAAAAACAACAACAATCTCAGCTCTTGACCCTGGTGTGGTTATTGTTCCTACCTGTTCTGCTTCCCTCAAAGACATAAAAGAACAGACGACTCTGTATATTTTGAAATGTCACACTGACATTGTGGCATTAAGATAATTTAAGCCAAACGCTGCCAGTGAATTCACTTTGCTTTCTACCATCTGAATGTCTTGTGTTCCTTGTTTGTGGGGCTCAAAGTCATGTGGTTTCACGACACTCTTGATCCTGATAAGCCAGGGGTTTTCCAAATGTTCCAAATGGCAACAGCCAGATGCTTCTTCCATCACTTGGCTGTCCTGTGTCTGGGAGCTGTGACTGTCTCTGTGTCAGAGAGAAGATCTCTCTCCTGGGATGTGGCTCTTTTTTGAGAGCAGAGCTTCTCTCTGGGAACCAGGACTGTCACTGAACTGTGAAGGAAGAAGCACAGTGCTGAGGCAAAGCACCCCACAGGTAAGAATAATGCTTGTGAAAACCAGGAGTGGAATTTGTTCTTGCCTTTCCAATGGCATCTGCCACAGACTGTTTATAAAGTCTCTGGTTCCGTGTGCTGCCACCACACGTGATGGACCCACACAGTGTTTTTAAAATGTAACTCACAAAGACGGTCTTGAGTGTGTGAGCAGCAGCTTAGGTCTTACAGAAATCTGTGTTTGAGGGCAGAACCTGCCAATATTTAGCAAAGCAGACAGGATGTAGTATTCTCTTTCATAGTCCCCTCTAAAGTACTACAGAAGTCTGAGGACATCTTTCACAACTTCAGTGTGAAGTCGAAAAACACTTGCTGAAGACTTAACAACACGCTGTGACTGTGATAAGTTAAGATGGTTTATGTTTGAATGCTGACAACCCGCTTCCTTTTCATGCTAGAACCAGTTCTGACCTCAGAGTAGTGTCAGGGGGAGAAGCAGCATCTTTCCATGGCTGGTGGGAGAGAAGCAGTGGGAAAGTGCAGTCGTGGGCAGTCCCATGCAGGATCCTCCTCTGTGTAACTCACAGTGTCCTCCAAGGTTAATTCCACTGCACAGCTGCACTGCTTGGGGCGATAAGGATGCATTAAATGAAAAGGGATTTCCCTCGTTGGGAATCAAATTAGAGCAGTCCAGATCAGGCCAGTTCTTTTATCTCTTTCTCACCCCAACAGGAAGTTTAGACACAAGCCCCTGAAGGTCCTTTTCTGGTCAGAAACATCTGCAAGGCACTGAACTGAAGGAGTGGGGGGATAGTGCTGATATCCTCACTGGTAGCTGGGAAGATGGACACTGAGGAGCAGTGTCCTGTGAGAAAAACGAGGAGGCTGAACATACAGACCCTGCAGATTGCTCAGTCATGGATTAATCCCAGGAGTGAATGGCAGAGTCATTCCTAGGGAGGAGAGTTGCCAGCAGTAGCACTGTCACTGCAGCACTACCTTCTATAGCATATGGGAGGCCCCCAGTCTTTGACCTCTGTTCAAAGATCTCAAAATAGGGAAGGAAAAAAAAAAGTACAGCTGAAACAAAACCTATTTGTCCTGTAAAGTTTGCTGTCTGAGCACAGATGAGACATGATGTGTTCAAGAGAGTGCTTGGATTCGGTGTTGATCTGCCTGGTTACTGGGTGGGATTCTCAGCACGGAGCTGACTCCTGATAAAAACGAGTGACTGTTGATCTGAAACTCGAGTGAGAGGAATTGGTGGTCTCAGTCCAGTCCTAATTAGATCAGAGCTCACGGCATTAGAAAATCAGCAGTGACCCTGGTCCTGCTGTCAGGGAGTTGTAACAGCTGATGGGGAGTGAACTCCCCTGACACAGAACTGACCTGCTCTCAAAGCTGGGCTGAGGGGCTCAGCTTCCAGGAGGACTCTGTTTCCATCACACAAGCAAAGCAGGTTTACAGTGCTCCTCGTACTGGCACTTGATGTGTGTTTGCTGGCATCAAGACTTGTAAGGCTTTGCTCTTCTCCCTGTATCGGACCTATAAAACCCCTCCAGGGACTGGCTGTGTTCACCATGAAATCCTATAGAGCTGTCTGCTAGCTGATGTAGCAGAACTTCACTCCTGTAAAGAAGTAGCAGTGATGAGGTGCCTGTCTCTTGGATTTTTTTCTGTGTGCACTAAAACCACCTTTTAAAGTTGGTTCTGCTCAAGGTCACTTGAATATGGCCAGTGCTATAGAAGCCTCTAATGCTTTTTGCAACAGTAATGCCTTCATTGTCTATGCAGCTAAATTGCAATCAGTAGAAATCCAGATGTTTGCCTGAAAGGGAGAGCAAGTTGGAGCATTATTTACCTCACCGGTCACGCCAGAGATGCAAAGCAACAGCAGCACATTTATCGCTGTTTTGGCATTAATCCCATGAAAACAATGGACCAAATTCATCACTGATACAACTCCATTGTTTTAGTGGAGTCACACAAGAAGAGACATTGCCCTGGTACAAAGATGGTGTTGCCCCTCTTTGGAAAGGGTGGAAAAAGATTTTGTCTCCTTTGATACCAACACAAACGGTCTTGTAATCTCCACTGGCACACAAGAACAGTTATCAGTTTTTCAAAACCAATACATACAAAACAAGACAATAATCCTGAGGTTGCCAAGTGATATCCTTAGATCATTTCCACAGGCTTTTGTTGTCTTCTGTTTCTGGCCAGAATTCCTGTGGGCTCGCTGATGTTGCTCTCTGTGCATCCCGTCATTTATCCTGTTCGACAGCTGGCGTCGTACACTGAGAAATCCAGCAAAGAAAGGCAGAGGTCAGGCTTGTGACATCTTCTGAGCTCTGCATGTTTGTGTAACCCAGCAGGGTTCATTTCCATCAGGGATGGAAACAGCAGGATTGCTGCTGCTGGGAGTTGTTCTTGGTGGGAGCGCGGCTGGGAAGAGCTGTGAGGAGGCAGCTCTGCTGTGCCTGCAGCCCCAGTGCTGCTCTGGTCTCACTGGTTTCTCATGAGGGCCCACTCTCTTTAGGTATTGCTTGTTAGAAGTTTATCTGCTAAATAAATGGGGGTGCAAAGGGAGAGTGAGAACCTGTAGCAACCCAGTGGGAAGACACCAACACTTCCCAGTGAGGGCATCTTGGTGGTGGCTCTTCAGTGGCTGCGGCCACAGAGGGGAAGGAGGAAGAGTAAAGAGAACATTTTGGGCATGTGCTAGAAAACCGATGGAACTGCTGGGCCTTGTATGTGTGGTGGACTTTTAGATGCCTGTTCCTGGGTTTTTACCCAGACTTGGCAACTGTTTGGTTCATAGCCATGGCAGAGGGACCTCAGTCTTTGCTTCCTACTGAGAGCCAATTGTCCTTTTCTTCTCCTCACTCCCTGGTGAGTTTTCCTGAGCCTCTGTTCTGCCAAAAGGAGCTGGTGCTTGTCCCTTGGGAAAGTGTGGCTAAGGTGGTTTTGTTGGAGGAGGCAGTGGTGTGACAGTTCCATTGTGTTGACATGTCACTGTTGGAACTTTCTGGCCTTTTCTGTACCTTTCGGGAGCAGACACTCTACAAGTGTTACTCATAAAGATTTTCTGGACTGATGTGCAGGAGATCTGATTAATTGAGCTGATTGTCCCCCTGATTTCCTGAGTTAAGAACTGGTAATAACTAGGTAGTTATTACCTGCTTCTGATTTGGTTAAAACCAGGGAGGTGACTCCTGGTATCAATCCTGACTTCCATGCACACGCTGTGACACTTTCAATTAAACACATGTGCTGGAAGCAAAGATGAAACTTTCATTTGTGAAAGTGTTGGGAATGTGTCTGTGAATGCCTAAAGTGTGCTTTGAGACCCAGGCATAGAAGCTGCTGGATATATTCAACATACCCAACATCCCACAATTAATAACTCAAAAACGTAGATAGTCTTAACGTTAATCTTGTACTCCTTGTGTTCTTGTTAAGAGTAGCAAAGGTTTCTGTGTGTTACCGTCATGGAAAACCAATGAAAGTGGAAAGCTGGACACAGACTCATAAATCATTCCCTGGAGTTTGCTATTACTTCTCTAGGGCCTCTCCTGGCTCTAAGCAGGAGAGGAAGCTGGAGATGGTCCTTAAAGACAAGTACTCAAGTGACTGAAATACTGCTCCCCTAGTTAGTTGGTTAGTTAGTTCCTTAAGGTTTGCTGTCTGCGCTGCTGCTCTAGTCAGACTCCAGCACATGAGGTAATGGTCTCCATGTGAAGTCAGCTCAGAGTATGTGCACTCTACCAGAACCTCCCTTGCAGGCAGTAAATCACCCCCCTGAGCAGGTTGAAGACAGCTTGGTCAGATAACAGCTCTCTGTGCTAGTTGGGGACTCGCAGTCCCTGCCACGGCGGAGTCTGGCTGACTAAACATCCAGGGAAACATTTTTCTTGCCCTTACAGAACTTGCAGTCCCACTGGGCCAGAGGCAAAGGGGGGAGTCTGAAGGAAAACAGAAGCTAAAGTTGCTCAGCCAACCACGTCCATCACGCCTGTGGTGGAGCCGGGACCCGAACGCAGGTTACCTGAGTTAATATATAGGAACAGGATCCCTCTTAGAGGGTATTTCTTCACTGTAGCAGACCTGGGGAGACCTGAGTGCAGCTCTGGTTTAAGCTCACACAGGTAGGTGGATGTGATGGCCTCATATGAGTATAAATTTGATCTATCAGGAGATGAAGCAGCTTTGCCATGAGCAGTAGATGACCAGGAAAGTGGGAATTAGCTGTTCCTCAAACAGAGCAGCTCTAGGACACTGGCATTAGCTGGGCTGTTCTCACAGCATTTCACCTGCCCCAAGAGCCCTGCTGCTCCTTTGTATCCATTCTCATTCGTTCCAAAAGGATTCTGAAAAATAGAAAAGCTTTTTCCTTTTTTTTTTTTTTTTTTTTTGGTGTAGAACTGTTTCTCCGAGCACACACAGTGGTCAGAAGGCTGATTAAGAGAGTCTGAGCATCTCAGCTGGTTACACAGCCAGAGCTGCTTTCCTGCAACTGGAATTAAGGATCCAGATGATGTGTTCAAGATTTATGGCTTCCACTGGGGTTTGTGCTGCTGATGTTTGTTCTGCTTCGCACAACGTATTACATCCCATAATGAACTCTGTCAGGAGAAGAGAAAATAAAGCCATTGTCTCCTGGCAAACTTGGCCTCTGGAGTCACCCTTCAGTGCAAGGTGTGGATGTGTAAATGTTCCAGTGTGGGAGGTGTAGCTGGAGGCTGCTGAGGTTGGTTTTGGGGGAAGGAGAAGGGGCTTAGGGTGTGTCAGTAAGGGAAGGAGGTATCACAGAGAAGTTGGAGATTACTCAGGAAAACAGGCTTTGGCCTGTAGCTGGAGGAAGGCTGTGAACAGATACAGGATGGTTCCTCTCCAGGTTTCTTGACCCCTGGATTCCTTTCTGCAGCAGAGAGTGATTTTGTGAGGTCAGAGATTGAGTGCAGGTTTTTGTCTTTCTTTGAATGCTGAAATGGACAATACAATGGCCAGAGGACTGTGCTCACCCCTGTAATCACTGTGCATCAAAGTGGGGTTTGGTCTTGCCGTCCTGCTCCTCGTGGTGGGATACACACAATGCAATTCCTGCGATAGAACACGAGGAAAGGGAATGAAGCTCCATCAGGGGAGCTCAGATTGGACACTGGGGTAAGGTTCCTCACCCAGAGGTTGATCAGGCACTGGAACAGGCTCCCCAGGGAAGAGGTCACAGCATCAAGGCTACCAGAGCTCAAGGAGCATCTGGACAATGCTCTTAGTCCTGTGGTTTAGTTTTGGGTAGTCCTGCGAGGAGCAGGGAGCTGGACTTGATGATCCTTATGGGTCCCTTCCAACTTGAGGTACTCTATGACCTCTGATTCACTGGGATTGTGTGGGAATGGGGTGAGTGAGGGGGTAGATGCTTCCTGCTTTTCAGTGCTCTCCAAGAGAGGCACCTGCAGAGTGTATGCACTTAGAAACACGTTGTCCTGAGTAGAGCTGAGGGAAGTTGGAGATTGGAAACATTACAATACCACAGCGAAGGTTGCTCTTGCAGTATTTATGATCAGAGTGAAAGCAGCATGTACCAGAAAGCTTCTGTTGGTGTCTCTTAACTCTTCTCATGAGGTTTCCCATCCTTCATCCTCGAGAGCCTGGGAGAATTTGGATAGACTTCAACTACACACCCAAACTTTGTGTGATTATCTGTGCTGAACATCTGACCCCTTTTGAGGTTTGGGCATCTTTGGGCAAATGGAATCTATGACAGATAAAATCAGGCTTTATTTTTCATGCCTGAACTTCAGAAGTGCCTGTTTTGGTTAATGAAGCTGTGGCATGCCCGTTGGGGGGTTGTGTGCCTCTGGGGCTCTCAGCATGGCCCAATCTCTTGCTAAGATTAGTGCAGGTTGCCAACGTGCTGCCCACTATTTTTCACAGCTCCATCACTAAAACCCACTTTTTTCTATTCGGATAGAAACGTTCTCCTTGCTTGTATTTCCTGGATACCTTATGGGACTGAATTTTAGGCCATGCTGGTGTTTCAGACCCTCTCTTCTGTTGCTGGTCTATTTGTATTTGTGCTGTGGAGTTCACTGCCTCTCACAAGAAAAGCAGTTCCTGAGTTTTTGTAAAATGTTGTCAATCCAAAGGCCTCAGTGAAGCTAACAGAAATCAGTATGATTTCTGCTTTCTAGCTGAGGCTGTAGATACTCAATGGGGTTTTTCAATTGCCCAGTTTGAACTAAGTGGAACAGTTAAAGGAGGGTGTTAAAAGACCATTAGTGAGTAGTGAGAAATTGCTGTTATGATTCTTTCTGTCATACTCAAGGTCCTAAACCTTTTCTGGATGTTCTCATAAATCATCTCACAGCATTTGCAAACTGTAATTGCTTCTTGAATTACCCCAAAGCAAACTCATCGATGGGATTGACAGGCCTTTGACCTTCAAGTTGCAGGTGTTTATATCAGAGTGAAGTGGAGGTGAAATGAGACCTTCTTGATCTGGCAACGTTTTTGCCTCCTCTTGGAGCTGGTTTTATTGGAGGAAAATGACCAGGCAAGGCATTGTACATTCTCTGTGATTCACTGAGCCCTCACCTGGCCTGTGTCAGCTTCTCTAGGAACACAAGCAGTCCCAAAGCCTCCAAGAGAAGCTGAGCAGATGTGGGGAAAAAAGAAACCAGCGTGTCTGGGACATATTTTTCTACTTGCCTACACCACCATAATTCCACTGAACCCCACGGAGCTGTTCTGGAGTAAAGGGGTGTGGGATCAGCACCCATTCAGCGTGTGCAGACGCTTGTAGAGCCCCACACTACTGGAATTGCACTGGATAAACAAATCGGAGATGGGACACATGGCAGAGGGGAGGCGGGGGGAGAGAATGGCCTGGACTGACAGACAGACAGGGCTCCATAGACAGCCAGACAACAATTATAAATAGCACCCTTTCAAGCTCTGTTTGATGTGTTGCCCAAGGCCAGGTGGAAAATCTTTCCGTTGCTGCCTCTTCAACTAATCGCTTTCCCCTCATTTTTCAATAAAGATTCCAAGTTTGGTCACTTCTTTGGCACATTTGTTTCCCATTAGAATACTTTGTGCTATTTCACTGTGTTATGTTAGATAATTGCTCTAATAACAAACCAAGGAAAAGCTTTTGAACATTTTAGGAAGTAATTTTTTCCCTTATGAAAATTCAGCGAACGCTGACAGAGATCTGGGGAATAGCTAAGGAAAGGCAAAGGGAGAGGAAGGGGGAAAGGAATGTATTGACTTTTATTGATGGTATTTCTGCACTTACATGCAGACCACATGCCAAAAATTTAATTGCAATCCAACTGAATATTTATATAGCACTTTATCACTTTCAAAGCTTTTAAGGGTGTATTGTTTGAGTGAACCTCACGGTATCCTGTGAGTAGGGGCATGAGGTTATTGTGTCCTGCTGCCACTGGAGAAGTGAGACAATGTCTTTTTTTTTGGCTGGCAAAACGATTGCAAAGCAAAGATAGAAATTGAAGAGGTCCTCACACTGCTAAACTTCCCCACTTCCCATATATCGAGGGCATGATTGCTTCAAGTGCCTCAGTAATTGTCCAGCTCGGCTCCCGCTCACGGCAGAGCGAGTTTTGAGCTGAGTAGTGCAGGAGAAAACAATTAGAACATGTTTAGTACTTTCAATAAACTCCCCCTCTCTGTTTGCATAGTGCCAAGATGCCTTTAAGAATTTAGTGTGGTCAAGGGGATAGGGAGATAAATAATACAAGCCGAGGAGAGGAGGCTTTGGGCTGATTTACTGAAGCCTCTCAGCTAAATTCTTTCCACTCATGCCCTGGGAGAGGTGGAGCCTTTGCTCTGCGATGTCTGTGCATTTCCCATCTTACACAAAGAGCTCCAAGTGCACTCAGGGCTCGAAATTAATTCTGGGGTGGAGGTGTCTGAGGTCAGAGACAGAGGTTGATGAGGGTGCAGGACGCGTGATACGTGTGCCTGACCTGCCATTAGGCCTTGGCTGGGTCTGTGTGTGCTTTCCCATCATTTGGAGCTTCAGTTCCCCTGTTTCACAAAGGAGGAAGGATGGCACTTACCTCCCTTGCAGAGTGCTTTTAAATCTGGTCTTGAGGAACACATAGTGAGAGCTGGGTTCAGAGCTCCTGGCTCCTCCTAGAAGTAGCCTCCACTCTTGCCTTAAAGCAGCATTTTCTCTTATTTACTGCCTTCCTTTTTTCAAACCATCTTGATATTCGTTGTGGGAGGGGAAAGGAAATAAGAAAATAATCTTCTGCCAAATTTCACTTCACTTGACCTCTGTATTTGCTGCAGATGGCCCAGCTCAGATCCCTCCCCTGCTGTGGTCCATACTCATTGCATGGCCTTAGGTGTGGCCTGTCTAGATTCTGGATTTCCCTGCTGGAGTCATCCTTCCACTGAGCCAATCCTGCCAAATCCCAAACACCAGCACAGTGATGGCTCCTGCTGATCCATCACTGCTTTCCCCAGGGCCTCCTTGGAGTCTGGTTTTCCTTTCTCTCTCTCTCTGTCTGTGTTGGCTTTGAGTTTTCCGAGCACAGCAGCTGCTGGGTTACACTGCCTTGATCCTGGTCTGGGAGAAGAAAGAGGGAGAGGCAATGAAAGTCATGTGTGGCTGCCCCTTTTCTCTCCCCTTCTTTCTGGGAAGCTGTTTGGATGTTGCAGGATCCAAGGCAGGAGATGCACATGCTGAATCCATGGGTAAAGGGACCACTGCAGCTTTCGGCCACTTCTCTCCTGCAAATTCCTGAGCAGCTGACAATCCTTTGATGACAGCCCCAGAGAGTTAATGAACGAAAAGGGCTGTGGGTTATCTGTTCCCAGAGATTGGGGAGCATGAATTAAATGGTCTTTTGGAAGATGGGAAATAATTATTCTTCTGCTTCAAAGCCGTGTCCAATTGAATGATGTCGCCAGCCCGAATCAGCAATCACAGTCTCTGATGAAGACCCATTAAACAGATTGGGCTGAGTAATGCACAGGAAAAAATGTCAGGAGCATCTTTAATTCTGAGTCTCTCAACCCTACAATGGTTTTTTTTTTCTTATTTTCTTTTTTTTTTTCTTTTTTTTTTTAAAAGAAACTCTTTAAGTGCCTTGAGCTTTTCTACCTCAGCACTTCCAAGCTGGAAATAGCTGGGAATGCATTTCTGCACCATCCCTGATGGAAAGGCGAGGATGGGAGTAGCCAAGTTTCCTGGGTATTGTCTGGGATATCTGAAGGATATTGTTTAGGGTACATGAAGTAAAGAAGCCTTTTGGGAAAAGGTTTGGGCAAGACCAGTTGGCAGTTCTTCCTCTGGGACATTGTTTTGTTGGGCACTTCCTTCTGGCAGGGGTTGGGAAGGAACAGGCTACACTTTTGTGCACTTCAAGAGCAGGGAGAGTGTTGAGTGATCCTTACTGAAAGAAAGACACATTCTTCTGTACTTTGGCTGTTGCAAAAGTGACATAATGAAGTCAAACATTAGGGCATGATCATTAGGGGAATTCATTAGGAACGCTTGGCTGTACAGTGAATTCAGTTGGAAGTTATGAACTATAACTCCTTAGTGTTGTTGGAGGCAGGGAAATCTTATTCCAGTGGTTTGCTTTTTCACCATATGAGCTGTGACTCGAGGGATGTTGCACCACAGGTAAACTTGGCCATTTTGGGCATGTGCCAGAGAAACAGCTCCACAGCTTTGGCAACAGGTTAATCCACTGAGTGAAGTCCAGCATCTCCTGCGGAGGACAGCAAGTCACAGAAACACTGAAAGGAGACTGAGAAAGGCCCAGACTTAGGAATAAAGGAGTTGTCACTTGTGTTTGGACCCATAGTCTACCTAGTCCCCTAGTGTGGGCTTTTACTACTTGTTGTATGTTCTGCCTCCCTGTTACACCTCACCTTAATCCCTAATAGACCAAACCTGTCCTATCACAATATCCCCAAAACAGACCTGGGAAGGAGCAGTGGCACAGGTGTTTTGCAGAGATGTAGCAAAGCCCAAATGTTTTAGGGCTGTACTAAATAACAGTCCTGGACTATTTTTGAGGATGTTGCTCTGGGGCTATGTGAGGATGCTGGGGAGGGACAGCCCAGCCTGGAGCATCGTCACTGCGAGACCCTCCCACCTGGCTGGGTTTCCATTGTCCATCTTTGCACAGCAAGCACGGTGGTGTCTCATGTGGACCAGCCTCACTGGCAACAGTGAAAAAAGACATTTCTGAGGCAATTTATCTTAAAAGAGCCACCCAAAACGGGTCAGATGAAGTATGGTCTGGAAATGCCAGTTATGATGATGAAATGGAGTGGAGTTTACTGGCTCAGTTGCAGCGATCCAAGAGCAGATGGAAGACATCTCACCTCTCGTCTCAGGGGTTAATCTCGTTTTCCTTCCCTCCCCGCAGATACCCACAGATTTCTATCTGTCACAGATGGAAAGAAAAGTTTGAAAATACGGCCTGAGTGGCATTTTCCTGATTGTACAGCCTGCCTGAAACAAAAGGCAAACCATGGCCCTCCCATTAAAGACAAGATTACAGAGATGTATGTATGGGAGGACCGTGTAGGTTCTCCCTGGGACTTGGCTTTGCTTTACTTCAGCTCAGGACCAGTGAGGGGATCTTCACAGAGACTGATCAAACAGCATATCCTTAATGCCAGTATTGTACTGGCCATGCACAGCATGTGTAGGAATGTCACTTGAGTAAAAACTAGTCGGTGGATCACTCAGCTGAGAGCCCGGAAGGATTTACCCAGCTCTGGTGGGGCAACCCTGTTATTTCTCTGTTATGGGCAGATGGCACGTGTTCTCTGTCCTGTTGAGGAATTATTTGAAGCCCAGTAGCCAAAATTTATTTATTCAGGAACCAAAACTCCACTGATGGCCCACTGGGTGTTCAGCTGTCCCGCTCAGTGCCATCTCTGAGGCGCTGCAGGGGTGGCTCAGCAGCTGGTGCAGTGTAGCAAGAAAGGGCTTCAAAACAGAAATGTTTATAAGCTCTGAAAAAAATATCCTGGGAGGGCACAGAAATGATCTGGGGACTTTCAGCCCACACTGGCCTCTCTGGTGCTGGTGAGTGATACAGGGGTTGGATCAGAGCCCCAATCTCTCCCTGGGATGGGACGTCTGTGGGCAGCCCTGCTGTCCTGCACCCGGATGTGGGCACGTTCCAGCTCAGTGGCAGGATGGCAAACAAAGCTTGCCTGTTTGGACCACAGGTTGTTAAAGTGCTGCTCTGGGGGCTGTGTCATGGTGTTGGAATGTGATTCAGCGTGAAAGACACGGCAGTGTTTTACTGGGGTGTCCTGCAGGGCCCTGCTCAGGGTGGGAGGGGAGGCTGCAGGGCACAGTGCTCGTGTTCCACTCCTCTCTCAACCTCTCCTTGGAGGGTTTGTTTTCTAAAGGGCTTCAGCTTTTATTTTACTCTCTGATGGGGTTTATCCACCATTCTCTACCTTTCTTTTGACATGCAGTAGCTGAAAACTAGATGCTGTTCTCAGTTTGCTGAGAACTGACCTGTGCCAGGAAGAATCATTCCATGACCTCCACTAAATACGATGCTCCTGGGAATACACCGTGAGATTGGTCTTACTGTGACAATCAGACACAAAAAAAGAGAGAGGAAAAGTAGGAAAAAAAAAAATTCCCTGGGAAAATGTCTCTTGAGGAACCTCTAGCGCCTCTGAAAACTGAAATGGCAATCCTTGGAGGCTGGGAAAGCTTTCTGCAGCAGGAACATTCCCTACTTGTCCTGTTCTTTAAGTCTGTCCTAGAAATTGCCACAGTTGTGTACAGGACGCTGCACTGAGCCGTGGCCTCCCCAGAAATGACCGTTCCTATGGCTTTAGAAATAAAGGGGACAGGGACACTCTGCTGCTGGTGGTTTTGTGGCCTTCCTGCATGGAGGAAAAGCCGAGGGCTTGGAGCAGTTTGTCCACCAGCGATCGTGCTCAGCTGCGTGTAGCTGGGCAAGCATCCACTGGGGTTAATGGGATGCATTCTTCAGTACGGCTGGATGGGAGATCTGGAGATGCTGGAAAATTGTCTTGTGCCAGGCTGGAGTGCAAATCCTGAGAAATGTCATGTGCTGACAGGCTAAGTGGAAAAAATGTTGAGTTTTGCTCGGTTGAAATGTTTTGTTTTGTCATCTCTATGAAAAGCTGAGAAAAAGGGAAAAATGAAATATTTCAAACTTTAATTAAACTGCACAGAAAGCTCTTTTGAACAGAAAGCAAATGTTCAGTGACTGTTCAAGCAGCATGTTTTGATTATTTGGGATTTTTTTTTTTCCCCCCAAATCTTTTTTTTTTCTTCTTCTTTTCCCTTGTGTCTGGAAATTTAGTGACACCAAACCAGTCCTAGAAAAAAAAATAGGTTTTGGTTTGGATGAATCTAAGTTTTTCAACAGCAACATATTTTGTGAGAAAATTCCCTGCTGCTTCTGCTCATCAATAAAGTTGATGAGTTTAACCAGTCTCATGGCTGGCTGGGGAAAAAAAAGATCCCCCAGTTAGAGAAGTGGATAAATAACTTGGCACAAAGTCCTTCTCTGTTGACTCAGTTTACTTTGTGGACCCGGGCATGATTGTCATAATAAATTAAAGCATGAACATTCCCATTTGTCACTTCACCACTTCCTTTTGCTGCCTTCCAACATGTGGTAAAACCATCAGTTTTAACACAGAGAGAGAAAAGAGCAGATGAGGGGAAAAGAATAATGCTGGAATTAAGGGGAGAGAGGTGGAGACTTGCAGGGTGGAGTGAAGGCATTGCTGAAGCAGACACTGTTGCATATTTGGGGGGGGCACAGTCTTATCAAAGTCACGGGGGTTTGTCATCTCTGGAGAAAAAAAGGAGATGCTGGTTCTCCTGGGAATCACTAATGACTACCCTCCAAGTTCTTAGGGTGGCCCCAAATCTCAGGGTAGAGGAAGGCTCCTCTCAGTCAGCCACTCCCTGTCCCGGTATCTTAATGAGCCACGTCCTGAGCTGCTCAGGTGTGAGATGTTCCTGCTGTCCCTTCAGCTCTGCACAGCTGCTCCTCGTGGTCCCTTCAGCTCTGCACAGCTCCTCCTCGTTGCCCCATCCCCTGTCCCATTGTCTGTGGTGATTTCCTACAGCTGAGGGAGGATGTGTTCAGTTCAGGCCCCTTGTTGACAAGGTGTGAACAGATTAATGGCCATCCCATCCCACCTGGAATAGACCTGGCCCACGAGGGCTTTCCGGGGAATCCCCCACCGAAGGGGAGCCTGCAGGAACAGAGGTTTTCAGCTCTGAGCAGGAGCAGAGGTCACATTCAGAAAGAGAGAAGGGTGGTGGTGGAGGGAGTGTATGTGTGGTGGGAAGCTCAGAAGAATGTAAATCTGGGATTTGAAAGCATCACACTCCTGAATTATGATTATTTATTGCCATGATAGTGCCTGGAGGCCCAGCCTGGTTGTGCTGAGGACTCTGCAGACACAGAACTGGGAGACAGTCCCTGCCTTGAAGGTGGATGAGGAAAACCTCCCTCCAGGAGGCTGGGAACAGGTGTGGCACATATCCATCAACCTGATGGAGCTGTTTACGAGGGGTCTCTGTGAGCTGGGCAAGTGTAAGAGAGGCAACAAGACAAGGAGAAAGTTGGATGTCACTTTTCACCTCCCTGGCTCTAAAGAAGGGGCTTTCCTTTTTTTTTTTTTTAATTCATGAATTATTTTTATTCTCACCTTTCTTCTCCGGTAGTGATTATCTCCAGGTAAGATAAGAATTAACAGAAATTTTTTAGTGATTTTGCTAAAACTCTGGATGCTGAAAGATGTGATTCAGTAGTTTACTCTTCCTCTTTAAGCAACTCATTTCTACTTACACTTTTTTGAAAGGTATTTCAGTACCTAGACCCCATAACTGCTCTTTAAAAATCCAGTGCTTTTTATCTTTTAGTGCCACAGTCTTACTTAGTCTGTGAATAAGGAATCAAATGAGTAAAGAAATAAGTTTTTGCAAGTTTAATGAAGCCTGGTGTCCCCATGGACTTGTAATCTTTTGTCTTGCAACTCAGAGAGCTCGTGACATCCCTGTCCTTGCTGTGTCCCCACCACCCTGGTATGAAACGTGTGATTTGGAGGGTTTGGGGAGGACCTTTGCTGCTGCTGCTCGTGCTGAGTTTTTAATGCCTCTCCTTCGTTTAGGAAACTCACTGAAACCTCTGCCCCTCGGTCACATTTGTCCAAGATTGGACCATGGGACCTAAAGCTGTGAGCTCAGGAGGGAGATCAGCATCACAGAAGGTGTGATTTTGGGGGGAGTCAGGCTTGAACAAGGGATCACTTCCCTCCTGGAAACCTAGGGAGAAAAATTGCTAAATATTGAGGAATGCTGTGCTTGTGAAGGGTTAATGAAATACCTGCTCTGAAGCTCATAAAAGAGGGAAGCAGAGCATTCTGCACCTCGGTGGGACACGGTGGTTCTTGAGTACTTTAGGCAGGAAAAGAAGCAGGAGAGAGATGTATAATTTTTTTTTCTTTTAGTTCTTAGAACAATCACCACCAAGATGAAACTTGGCTATTCTTAGTTGCATCAAAGGGCTCTGCATAATCTTTCCTGCTGAATTATGGAATATGATAGCTTTTATTAAATCCATTACAATTACAGCCTCTCTGCTGCACAGGTTTAGAATATGGAATAACTAGGGTGCATAATTTCAAATAAATATTTAAGATTTTGATGCGTGATACAGTTTCAGACTCTTAAGAGATCGAATTATATTTGGATGGGGCTGTTTTCTTTTAATTCACACAAACTTTCCTATCCAGCTACTTTAAAGTGCTGGATACTTTAAAAAAGAATTCTTCATGCTGGGGAAGAAATCAGGGCCGGTGCTGTTTTGCTCAGGATTTGTCTGTAGTGGTGATTTGGGTCGTCTGTAAAGCAGATGGGTAAGTCAAATTTTTTTCTGCAGGTTGGAACTAACCTTAGGATTAGCATGCAGTTGGAAAAATTACTAGTAAAAGTCTCGTAAAAAAAAAAAAATAGGAAATACAAAACCGGGATGAATTCAGTTGAACAAAGAAGTAGCAAGTGATATTATTGCAGAACTTGGATTGTGGGCACAGGAGTAACTGGAGAATAGGGAGTTTTGAACGTGGCTGTTGAACTGTGTCTCCAGCAAGCAGCTCCTGATGGGTTCTCCATTGCTTATGGACTTCCTCCTCCATGGGAGTCGCTTCCCAAAACACACTAGTAATAGGAATACCTGTTCCCCATATTTGCAAGGACAACAAGGACTTGTTGTCCAGAGGAAGAGGCAGGGAGAGCTCACCTTGCAAGTTGTCCAGGCTCCAGTGAAGCTCCCGAAGAGCCGCTCACCCATCACCTCTTTGGAGGAGCAAGGATGGAAATTTCCGAGGGAAACCCCCCAGTGGACGACTCTGTATTCTCCCTTTGTCTTCCCCACACCTGCTCCCTCTTCCCTCCCGCTCTCCCCACCCGTCCTTCCACCCCGAAGATGCTCAAGGTGTTGGCTGTGCCTCGGCTGCCAGCGCTCTGTGGGGACGTGTTAATGATGACTGGCAGGTTTTAAAAGCGCCGTTTCAACACCTTGCTGTCACCACACCTCATACTTCAGCAGCTTAGCACATGTTCCAAGGTGTTTAAAGAGCTTCCCGTGCAGCCCTTTTCCAGGCACCAGCCCCTTGCCAGGAGCAGTAGAGCTCCTGACCGCCCTTTTCTGGCTGCGACCTTGTTAGTGTTTGCCTACGACATGTAAATGAGCAGCGCGGTCGTTAGCGAGAGAAATGTGTAATGTTTTCCATTGTGTGGCAGGCTCGGAGCTGACAAGACCAGAGCCTGCGTTCCAAAGTCTAAAGCAGTTGGCAGGTTTCTCAGTACCAGTTTTTTATGCCCCCGAGTGGGTTACGGAGCGGAAAAGGGGGTGGAGAGGAGAGGGAGGAATGTGTGTGGATGTGTGGTGGGGGGAGAGTTAGCGGGAGAGAAGGGCCATTTGCAAGCCACCAGCTCTGGATGTAACTCGATGGGCCTTGTGGTGGTGCTGAAGGGCCCGTTGGAGCATTTGATTGACTCGAGGCTTGATGCTGCTTGCCACTTACCAGCACTTGTCTTTGCTCATTAGCAGGGGGATTGTGGGCAAATATTTAGATATTCAGGAGAGGAAATGTTAATCTTTGCAGTGTTCACTGAATATTTAAATGAGGCAGCAGGCAGCTCTGCTCTGTGTTTGACCTAGTGCTGAGCCAAGGCCTGAGTCTCGGGAGGGATTTATAGTCCAGTGCCTCCCTACTGTTGGGGTTCAGGTCACACGGTGGAGTTCAGACCTTCTGAGAAAAGGCAGCGTGGTCAGTCTGCATGAGCCCTGTTCTATATAATTGACACAGCAGCTTTGGCCTGGCCAGTTTTAGGCACAGAAAAGTGCAGCCCCCATGGAGTCAGAGGGATATTGGCTTGGTGTTGACCTTCTGCTCTAGGCCTCGCACTGAAGCTTGTGACGACTGGTAGGCTGGGAAGTCACAGGAGGAGCACTCAAGGTGCTTTGTTTGATAGAAGATGAGAAAAATAAAACATTCTCTTGAGGTTTGGACAGGCAGATCTCTCAAACAGCAGCATTAATTAGGAACTGCGTCTGTTTGGAGATGAACAAGGTATTTGGGCTGGTGTTGGACCACCTGTGTCCTTGGAGTATGGAATGACCTCAGTCTACACTGACAAGCTTGAAGCAGGTGATGGGAGTGCCTTGCATCATGTTATTACCCAGAACTTTTCTTTGTATTTACTTAATTTCAGTTCATATTATTTTTCATCGCTGTCTTCTAGAATGATTCCAGACAACAAACATGGAAGCAGCGAAATTTAATTAGAGAATGTTTTAGCTTTGTAGGAAATGGATGTTGAATCAGCAGTTCCTGATACCTGCGCTTTGAATCTTGATTGTTTTGTATCAGAATCAGGTCAGGAATGTTCTGTGTAGCATCTATATCCTGTCTGAATTTTGGATATTTAACATCTACAGTAGTTCCTTACAGAAAAGCTCTAGACTAGGAGTTACTTATGGGAATAATATGGTTAGATAGGGTTAAAAGACAAATATATCTGGATACATCACAACTGATGAAGGACCAAGAGGATTAAATCTGGCAGCTGATTTTTTCACCCACGTTTTAAGGCTTTTTAACCTAAAATGCCAATGGCACAGGCTTGAACAGGGTAAGGAAGTAGGTGAGTTCAGGTCCTGCCAGGGGCTGAGCATCTACCCTGCCCTGGTTGTATTTCTGTGGGTCACAGCCTCTACGTTAAAGGTAACTCAGTCAAGCTGAAATTCTTCTCATTTAGTTTTATTTCATTTACAGCAAAATCACCCAGGAAATTATTTACTTGTTCCTAAATACAGTCACTGGCTATATCCCGACAGGATGAAGTGAAAAACATTTATGTGGATTTTATTATTGATGGAGTTCCTAAACACAGTTTACATTTTCTGTCTCTCACGTTCCAGTAGCTGCTAGTCAATTGAGTATTTATTCCTCCAGTAAATTTAAGGCTTAGAGAAACACTTGGGAGTTGCAGAACTCCTTTTAGTGGGAACTAAAAGCCAGTTTCTGTAGGTTTAGGCATATTTCTGACAGTTCCAGCCCTCTGTTCTTGGCTGTGCCTTCATACCTGGGATCTCTTCCTGTTTTCCCTTGGGCATTTTTTTCTTCTTGTCTTTATTAGTCTTTTCCTTTATGTCACATGAGTGCTTTGGGGGATTTTGGGGAGGACAGCTTGTTCTTGTTCCCCTCTCCATGTGACCTTCACTCAAGACAGGGGGTCAGCAATGCAAGCCGAGGTTTTATTCCTCATGGGCCGACTGTCCACTGGGAGTGAGAAGCAGCAGATGGATCTCACTGGAGCCAACAGAGAGCAGTGACTTCAGTCACAGCCACTCTTTTAATCGCCCCACTGGGTGCAGCCTGGCAGGCTGGTGGTGGTAGGCCCCAGATCCCGTGTTTCTACCACCTGCTTTCACTGTGGCTCTTTCGGGCTCTGGGTGCCGGGTTGGCTGAGCGCCGTAAATGGCCGCGTGTGCCGGATTTTTGAAATGCTCTCTCTGAGCCTGCTCTCATTGTCAGACTTTTTTGCTGTTGTTCCTCCTGACTAACCCTGGCATTGTGTTCAGAAAGCTCTGGCCCGTGGCTCTGTGCAGATATAGGGCACTTGCTGCTCTAGGGTGACACAGTAATGGGCGAGAGCATCAGAGCCTCTCCCGCGGTTGGGTTTGTCAGCTGCGCTCGAGTGCATCACACCCAGCCAGGAAAACTCCTGGTACTGCTGCTTCCAGTGATACTCCCTGTTCAGAGCCCTCCCTCCCTCCTCCTCCATCACCTCTGCCTCGAGCCCCAGTGTCACTGAAGTGTTGGGACTGGGGGGCAGCGTGAAAATAAATGCAGAGGTATTACCACCAAACAAATCCGCACTGCTTTGTGGAAGGGTCCCCGTCTTTGCACTCTCTGAGGGTTGTTCTCCAGCTGCTGAGTTTCAAATAATGTTAAAGGTAGGACAAATAAAAGCATGTTTAAGTGGGGTTTGTGTCAAAGATTCAGTGTAACACAGCTCTCTGGGTGGAAACAGGCTCTGTGTCTCCATCCACCGCCTCTTCCTCTGGAGCTTCTGTCCTGGCAGGTGTCTGCAGAGTAGATGCTGAACTGGGGGGGCTTGTGCTCAGTAAAGTTCAGCACTGCAGCAATAATCCTGATAAGAGGACAAGGCAGAAAGCTGTGGGATTTCATACCCAGAGGCTAATCATGGAATTGTTTGGGTTGGATGGTCTAATGGTCATCTAGTTCCAACCCCCTGCCATGGACAGGGACACCCTTTACTAGACCAGGCATTTGAATTTAAACATTATACCCCTATTCTACATTTTTCTCTCCAGGTTAAGGTGTTTGCAGCTGCTGGTGCCAGACTGAAAAGCAGATGGGCCTCTGCTCAGTTATGGAAAGTTTCATTTCCGCCATTTGTTCAATTCTACTTGTGATGGTTGAAAGATAAGAGTAATTCTTTAATAGGTTTTAGAAGCTGGTGTGGAACAAATCCACATATTTAATTGCTGATACCTAGAAAAGTTTGTCAGATAAAAAAATTGTTTCCAGGCTGAAAAAGTTGGGGCCGTTCAGGCTCTAGAAATAAAGGTTGTGTGGAGACCTCACATCACCTTCCAGGATCTGAAGGGGCCTGAGGGAACTCTGAGAGGGGCTGTTCATCAAGGACTGTAGTGACAGGACAAGGGGGAATGGCTTCAAACTGAAAGAGGGGCAATTTAGTTTAGATATAGGGAAGAAATCCTTACCTGGGAGGGTGGTGAGGCCCTGGCACAGGTTGCCCAGAGAAACTGTGGCTGCCCCTGGATCCCTGGAAGTGTCCAAGGCCAGGTTGGACGGGGCTTGGAGCAACCTGGGCTAGTGGAAGGTGTCCCTGCCCATGGCAGGGGTGGAACTAGTTGGGCTTTAAGGTCCCTTCCAACCCAAACCATTCTGGGATTCTATGACTGATTAGGATGGGCAGTGACATCCACCAGGACACATTCAATACTGGCTTGAAGACCTATTTTCAGAGGCAGGATGGATTCCGTGCTGCTGAAATTATTCTTCTTCCTAAAGGGATTTACACTCTCTTTAGCCCTCACTGCTAATTCCTGACAAGAATTATCCCACTGATTTTACATAGGAGTGAATTTCAGTCCACGTGGGAGGGACACTCCTGTCCCCAGGATTGTTCCTCTCTGGTTCTTTCACCACGTTATGCTGCTGTTTGCTCATTGATTTGCGGGTTTGTTGTTGTTCCTTTGGTTTTGTTCTTTAACAAATGAAAAAAAAAAAAGAAAAGACAAAGAGGAATAATTAAAAACTAAGCCTTCCCTTCATCCCCCCAACCAAACCCAGGAGCCTGAAACAAAGGAGGCAGTTTGTGATTCTTGATTGCATGTGGCAGGAAGAAAACATTTAATTCAGTTTCCAGCGCGAACCATTGTGAACTTGAAAGGGACGTTGTCAAGTAATTTGATTTTCCCACAAAGTGTTGCAACGCACCGAGGAGAGTGTCTTTTTGGTGTGGTAAATGCCGGGCTCCAGAAAGGAAAATGCTACTGAAGCAGCTCCAGCTGGCTCTGATCCCAACCTCCATTCCCAAAGCCAAGGTAATGGCATCAGCAAGGCTGGCAGGAGCATGGAAACAAAACAACCTCGGTGTCTTGACAGCAGGCTGCCTTTGGAGCAGCTTCCACGAGAGGGAGGGGAGGGGAAGAGGGGGGTGAAAAAAAAAAAAAATGTTTGTCCAAGTAAAAACTGTTGGGGGGGGAAAAAAAAAAAGAAGAGAAAAGGCCCAGTGAAGGAAGGTGTTGACGAACTGTGCAGTTCTGGGGAAATCAAAGCCTCAGGGGAGCAGTCGGCCTCAGCGAGAGATTTCAGCAGGAAAAAAAGAAATCCTTAATTTTTTACAAGTGGCAAAACTGTAAGGGGTGGCAGCGTTGAAAGACGGTATTTTGATAATAATCCCACTCCGTTTTTTTTATGGCATGGTAAGTTTCTGATTCTGAGGCAGAAATATTTCATTCCTGTGTGCCGTATTTATTATGTCAGTATTCAACCCAGTAAAAATATCACTGTTGATATCAAAACGTTAACCTTTAAGCTCTACCAAACAAGCTGTTGTTCCCCTCAGGATTGGTGGAATTGGATAATTTTGAATTTTTTTCATGTTCTGGTTCAGTGCAGTTAAGGAGTTGATTTCTTTGATTGTGATGATTCCTATGGAAACTGCTTCTGGACCAGTTTCATCAAGGTCTGCTTTGGAAGCACTTTAACTGTGGAGGGACAGTTTTATCTCTCCATGGATTTTAGAACAATAGCGAGACCTACATAATAATGTGAATAAAACACTTGGGTTGTAGTATGGGCCTGTGCCTGAGCTGATGTTCCCTCTGAGCAGGGATCACATAACCTGAGTTGCAGCCCCATTTGGATGCCTCTAGAGCACTTTCTAGTAACAGGAAAGGTTTTAATTCTGCTAATGAGGAGCACAGGGAAATGAGCTCCCGACTACCTACATCCATCTGCTTGGAGTTGTGTGATAGCAGGATTGGCTCCAAGGATTTGGGGGTCATTTGAGAAGCTGGAGGGACTCAAAGGTGCTCTTTGGTGCCATGGATTGCTGTTCTTACAGTGTTTGGGATGAATGGTAATCATGGGTTTTCCCAGGCTGACACCCAAGCCCCAAAACTGCGTGGCCGCCCTCCCTGTGCTGCTTAAACCTCCCCTGTGCCCCTGCCCCCTGCACTGCATTTATCTGCGCTCTGCCATCATTTGTCTGCACTCTGTTCATCTCCAAGAAGTAAACTGCAGGTCAATCCAGAGCCAGCTGGACATTGCCAGCTCTGTGAGACCATCGCAGAGGGAAACAGGGAGCTTGTTTAGATCCTCCACTCTGGTTTCAGTCAGTCCCAGCAGGAGCAGATGAGGTTAATCCTTTGTTGTGTGCGTGTGATGAGTTATTCTGTTACGTAGGATGGGTTTTGTTCCGTGTTGTTGGGCAGGAGCCAGGGGATTAATGCAGGCTGGAACATCATCTGTAGCATGACACTGCATGGGAGGTGTTGAATTGGGTGCTGGCAGATACCGGTTCATTCCTGGCCCACCCATGGACTCGTTTTGTAGCTCTCTTTGCCTTCTCTGCGTTATGTCATTCCTCTCCTCCCTGGAAGCATCAAGTAGTGGGGCTTTCTTGTGCTGCAGGGGGATTACCAGGCTGGTTTGATGGAGTGCAGGGTCAGTGAAGATTCCCTCGGGTGTCTGCAGAAGTTGAGAGCGGCACATTGTGCCATGGCTCTTGAATTTGCCCTGGTGAACATCAGTTGAACATAGACAATCACAGAATCCCAGAATAGTTTGGGTGGGGAAGGGACCTCAAAGTTTATCTCATCCCACCCCCTGCCATGGGCAGGGACACCTTCCACCAGCCCAGGTTGCTCCAAGCTCCGTCCAACCTGGCCTTGGGCACTTCCAGGGATGGGACATTTTCCTTCAGCTGTTGCGGTGGCTCCCAGCTGGTCCTCACAAAGCAAGGAACTTGTGAAACATCTTCCCTTTGAAAAGTCTGGCTCACAGCTCAGGCAGGGCTAATACGAGGCTTGGGAATGTTAAAGGGTTTAATTCAGAGTGTTTCCTTTTTTAATTTTTCCTTTTTATTTTCCATTTTTTTGGGGGAGGTAGTGACTGAATGTTAAACTAACACAGAGCTTCCACCTGCTGCCAAATAACATTTGAAGGAGTGGGTTTTTTGGTCAGGAGGGGTCGTGAAAGAGCAGGAATAGCTGCAGAGATGGTCCCAGAGACCAGTTTTATTTCTGCATGGCCAGTAACAAACTCCTCAGAAACTGATATCAAAGTGATTTCTGTAGCAATGAGCATCCCAGTTCAATCAAACCTTGTGGGGGAGAACTTTTGTGTTAATATGTTTTGAGTTTTCTAAATGAATCCAGTGGTGCAGACCAGTGGTTAGATGGATTTCCAATACACAGGTGAGATGACAATGTGGAATACTGGTGGCATCAGCACTTGGTAGGAGAAGAAAAACAAAGAAGGAAGAAGTTATTCAGTAGGGCTTAGAAAAAAATATGTAAATTTAGACCTAATATTATAAATACAGACAAAATAAATGTTTCTAGAGGACAAAGTGTCAAGTAAATTGAGGCATCTGTTTCTATTAGTGTTAGAATGTTAATATGGCTCAATATTAAGTAAACTTCACCCTCTGTGTAAGAAACTAAACCTTGTGAGTGTAGAAATAATGTCATTTTGTCTGGAATACTTATTAGCTGTAGAAGTGCATAGGAACTTGTCCCAAAATTCCTTAAGGTTCTCAGGAGCAGGAGGTACCCTGAGGGGTTAAAAGCTGTATTTTGAATCACTGGAGGAGGAAGAGGGGCAGTGAAAGGGAACAGGAAAACTTGGGAGCAGCTCAATATTGCAGCAAATACTGGCAGTGGCTCCTGCTGCAACTGGTAATAAAGGTGAGTCCCTTGGGTGTCAAGAAGTGGGAGTATGGGTGGATTAAATTGATCACATCCAACGGCTCTGGAGGAATAAAAGATCCAAGGTGTGACTTAAACACCCTCCATGGGGTTTTACTAGTGGTTTACTAGACCTAGTTTCTTCTAGCTCTTCACATAATACTCTGACGTGTAATTTCTACAAGTGTCTGTTTGGATTATCTTGGGGTTTTTTTTCCTTTTTGGCAAACTTTTTGCAGACAAGAGAAGGCAGGATTGGGACAGACAGGACTGTACTGAGCTCTGCAGTTGAGTGCTGAGTGTTGTCTGGGAAATCACCCACTCCTGGGCTATATTTCAGTACCTGGTAACTAAAAATGGCTTTGTGGTCAGAAAGCCATTGATGTTTGCTTCAGAGGTAGGAGGTATTGGCAGATGCCCAGTAAAAGGCAGCACAGTTTTATCATCTGTCAAGGAGACAGGATGGTGGGTTTTCAGGACTGCTGCCTTGTTTTATAATGTAAATGCCCATGTCTATTAATTCTATTCTTAATTAGCTGTATCAGTCTGGGTTTGCTGCTTTTGTTTGCTGCTGGGTTTTATCCGTAATTGACTCTTTGCTTTCATTTTTTGGAAAGGGAAAGATGTGAGAGCAGCTCTTGGAGTCAGTCTTTATCGACTGCCTGTGCAGTTCCTGGTGACCCTGACCCACATCAAGAGATTGTGCCCAGGCAATAATTAGTGTGTCACCAGAACTCCCTGCTGATCACACCGACACCCCACAGCAGCCTCCTCTGCTTTCAGGGGGGCTGAGCAGGGAGGAGGAACCAACAGGCCTTTTTTATGCCCTTTTTTTTTTCCTGCTGTGTTCTCAGCCTGTTTGTGCAATAGATCCTGGTGTTTCATTCCTGCTGGTATTTTATTTAGGACTAGGTGTGCACCCAGCCCCCTGCTCAAGAAAGACCACGTGCAGAAGGACCAACTCATGTTTCTTCCTTCGGGATTGCAGCTCGTTGGTCCTGACCTGGGTGGGGGTTTTCATGGTGAGGAGACTCCAGCCCTTTTTCCTGTGTGGGGTTTATGGTGAGGAGGCTCTTTTTGCTCGGAAGCCAAAGGGAATGCTGTGAGGGCTCCCTGCCCCGGTTCCTGCCGGGAGAGAGGTGTGGTGTTGCTCTCCCGGTGTGTCACTGGGGTTTATGGCCCCGGAGTGACGCAACCTCTTGCAATGTGCAGGCCTTGGAAGATACCATCAGGACAAACGGAGATCTCGGAGGCCAGGCCCCAACAGGCAGCTGGGGATCCTGATCACCTGAGGGGCAGGTAATGCTGTGCCTGCACACACACCCTGTTAACCAGTGCGCAGCCTCTGAAATCCCCACTTTTGCAGATACTTGAGCCTGAAATTGCTCTGAACCCAGTGAAAAAGGACCTTGGGTCTCTGATTCATGGACTGTTCGTAGCTGGCAGTGGATCCATCTGCAGATGCAGGTGTAAAACTGTCAGGTCTCTGAGAACTACCCCAGAAATACCTACAGCTGTCACAGGAGATGGTGTTGGCTCTTCGTTTCTTTGCCTGGATCTTTTAGTCTTCTTATATGAATCTCACTGAATCTATTTTGAGGATCCTGCCACTGAACTGAGCTGCTGGATAGGTCAGGACTTGCCAGGCCAGGCCTGTGACTGTTTCCCACACATTCACCAGCCCTGTCTCCATGTATCCCTGGATTTCCACATCCCTTTCTCTTTCTATGCTGACATCTTCCTGTGTCTGTTTGTCTCTTCCTTCTCCTCAGCCTCAATCCTCTGTCTGCTCCAGACACCACTGCAGTGTGTGCGTTATTCCCAAATATGAACGATTTTATTCTGATAATTCTCTGCCAGAGAAAGAAACTCCTTTTTCTTCTGTTTTTCCTCTCCCTTTTTTTCCTCATTCTTCCTTCCCTGCTTTCCTTTACCAATCCTTGTGCTCCTTTTTGCTGTCCCCCCATGATCTGAGCACATTATTCCCTTCAAAGCTAATGGCTTTTACCAGCTAATGGGAGAGCTGTTCTCTGCTGTCCTTTGCCTCTTGGCAGCCCCAGGACTTTGCCATTTCCTGGGATGTTTGATAAGCCTGGGAACTCCTTCGGCAAGCACTGGAGCAGTGCAGGCCTCGCCTGCAGCGTGTGTTTGCGTGGATGGTCACAGCTCCTCTTTGGATCCTCACACCTACACACCATCCCAGTTCAGCCCTGACGGCCTTGCAGAACTCCTACTAAACATCCAGCTGCAAAGTGAATTTTGTGAGCCATATGAAGGGCATGAAGGAGCTTTTACAAGGGAGGAATATGCCAGGGAAAACCCTGCAGTTAAGATTTGCCAGTAGGAATGCACACTGTGTCCTGTTTTCAGTGGCTGTAAGAGATAGCTCTCACCACCCAGGCCTCCTTTAGCCCCCTGATTACTGGGGGAGGATGTGTGAAACAGTCAGCCTGTACTCAGCATCCCAAGTTCCTGATTTTGTGACTGTCCCCTCTGCACTCTTTTATTTTGTGTTCCTCAGGGCTCTCCAACATCTTGTAGGTGGAACATCAGGCTGGAAGATGCAGATTAAATGCACTCCAAGTGGTCCTGCTGATGTGGTGTCTTTGGCACGGATGTTCAAATGGCTTCTTGTTGTGCCAAGGAGGGGGAAAGCCCGGGGGAGACCTCCAAAGCTTGGACTATGGAGCAGAGAGTCCCTGGGATTGCCCCCCGTGAGGGCAAGGCATTCCAGGGTCTGCCTGGGGAGCAGCTGTAGGCAGCAGACGAGTTTTAACATGTCATTTTACAGCAAGGACAGTGAAGAGAGTGAAGTCCACGGGACAAGCAGCAGGGTGGCATTTGGAAGATGCAGGCTCTGTTAGAGCAAGTGGCTGGATGGTGTTGACTTTATCCTTCCCTGCTGCGTTTTGGCTTGTTTAACAACACCTTCAGGACACGAGGGATTTCCTCCTGTGTCTCTGGCACCCTCGGCACAGGGCTCTTGTCTGAGAAGTTCCAGACTTGTGTGTCCATCAGGCCTCTGCACTAAGGTGACCATGTAATTCTAAGACATCAGTGAGAACTAAAGCTCAGAAGGATGCTTAATATTTCTTCCTCCTCTTCAACTTGCAGTTTCCTTGAATAATTTTAGCAGCAAATTGGTAGCCAGCATGTTTATTTGAGGGAAGAATGACCTGCCTGATCCTTCCACTTCCCTTATTCCTCCATTTCACGAGAGCTGAGCAAGTTTTGCATTTTTTAATCCCTTCTCCCAGCAGGAGCCCTGCTGGGGCAGGTGCACTGGTACAGGGTGATTGAACCTCGGTTGTGTTTGCTCCAAAACATCAAATCAGCAGGTGCTGGATGATCCCTGAGCACTGCCTGTGTGCTTTGTGGTAATAAAGTCTCCAAAAAAAAAAAAAAAAAAAAAAAGGAGAGAGAAGGTAAAAAGCAACTCTGTTTCCTTATTGCCTTTGAATTCAGAAGGCAGCAAAAGGGTTTGGTTTGTTGGAGAAAAGCAAGGTCAGCTTTAGCAGTGTCTCCGAACACAGAAATATGTTTCTGTGTTGGTATTTTTTTTTTTATCTCGTGTGTGATGTATTTTTATGGAGTTTTGACTTACTTTATTTACATATATTATAACCTCCCTACTGAGTAAACAAGAGATGCCCAGCTAAGCAAACAAGCCCCAGGGTGATGGGAGAGGGAGAGAGAAAGGAGAAGAATAGCGAGAGGGAGAGGAAAAGAGAGGTGGCAATAGGAAAAGGGTAAACAGACAAGCACTAATTAAGGCCTTCATCACAAGCAGGGAGATGTGCGAGGCTGACAGTCAGTCAAGCAGATAAGGGGAGATGAGTTAAAATCTAGCCCCAGGTTTTGAAGGCCCCGGGGCCCTGGCAGACAAGAGCACAGTGAAGCACAGGAAGCCACTGAAAGGTCATTTGCATGAAATGATGTTCAGGATCTTTGCTTTTGTTGTTGCCCTGATGGCTTTAACCCGTTCCTGGCCCAGGAAAGGCGCAGAGATAAGACACTGCACGTGGCTCAAAGGCTTCTTTTCGTGGCTTTTTGGGGAACACTTCTCTGTGGAGCGTGTGCTGGGCACAGGGAGAGGGGGCTCGACTGACACTGGAGGTGAGGGGAGCTCAAATTCCTCGGCGTGTGATGTGCTCACTCTCCAGCAAAGCACAAAAGGGAGAAATCACCAGGATGGGAGACTCTGGGCATGAAATGAGCCACAAGCTTGCCAGGGACCTGCATTGGTCAAAGGCATTCAGGTATTCTCGAGACTGAGTTCTGTCCCTCCTTCCAAGAGCTCTGGACGCAAATCTTGGAGCTCCCAATATGTAGCGATGTCAGAACCTGTCGCCACTTGGCCTTGCTGTGGTGTCACAAACATGTCATGGCTGTCAGGAGCTCTGTGCAGGTGGCTCCTGTCTGCCCCTTCAGCTGGAATTGAAAATACAGCCAAAATTTTTGGCTCAGGAAAGAATGGGCAAATTGTAGTTGCAATCTCTTCTCCCTGAGCTGCTTCAGGAAACAAGACCTTGCTCAGATCTCCAAGGGAATTCTGACACTGTAATTATTATTATATGTTCTCAGTGTGCTTAGGCATTTAGGCAGGTTGTAATTCTTAGTGACATGGCAGGAGAAATGAGCACAGAAGTGCTCCCCATTTTGGAATAGTCAGCCCAGCACACTTTTCCAGCCCCCTCCACTTATGTTTAGACATTGGGCAAGTCACAGTCATTGCTCTTCTGCTTTTCCTTCTGAAACAAAAACTGGTTACAGCAAAGTTGAGTAGATTAAATTGGGGTCTGGGCTACTGGACTTGTAGGTTCTGCTCCAAACCACGGCCACTTCATTACTGTCTGACCTTCTCCAGCTCATGTCAACTCACTCTGAGTAATGTATCTCTCTGCTACAGAAGGGCAATAAGCTTCACTTGCCTCCAAGACAGGGGATGATGGGAATTATCCTCTCTGGGATTGGTGGAGTGCTCTCAGACCCTTGGGTGGAAGTGCAGGTAGAGCAGTGGTTAACAGCAGAGCTGTGGGTGGTAAGGCTGGATGTTCAAATGCCAGGCTTAAGGCCAAACCCTGTTGGGAAGCCAGTGAGGTTTTGAGAGCCGCCAGCCTGTTCAAATGGCCTGTGTCCCGAGGAAAATCTCACTCAAGTTTTCCAGTGGGGTGAGCTCCATTCAGACCTTTGCCAGGTACAAACCCCTTTCAGGTTCGCATCAGAGCTGGAAGATTCCAATGTGAAGCCCATCTTAGACCAAGACTGAACAGATCTGGAGTGTGATGGTTGGCAGCTCTCGGGTTTTCCCACTGGAATCAGTGCTGTCCAAACCAACACATTCCCAGTTCGGGTGCCTCAAAACTGTCAGGAGCAGATAATCTTGTTCGGTGCTGTGGCCACAGCTCCCCTGGGATGATGGTGTAACTAATTCATTTCTTTGCTCCTAGGACACAAATCATCATAATAGGGATATGGTTTTTTTTCTTTGAAAGGTGCAAAAAATTTATTTCAAACTTTCCTTCTGGTTCCCTTTGATTCCCTCCCCTCCCCCCCTTTCCCGTTGCTTACAGCTCGCCCTGCATTCCAACGCAGCATTACACTCAAGGATCCTATTTAGAGGGATGTTTCTAAAAGCTCCTGTATGGAATCAGGGGAGATGATGGCATGTAGGATTACAGGTAATTGTTCTGTGTTAGGAATACAGTGTCATGATTGAGAGTGGACTTTTCTAAAGCAGGAGCTGTGAGCACATGTAGGAGTGGCAGAATATAGATAGCCTTTGGCTAACTGCTCATTGCTCCTGCTCTCAGTAGCATTTTAAAAGGCCACTGTCATCAAGTAATTTTTCATCTAGTTCACTGGATGTAATAGCTTCTTTAAGAGCCTGGAAATGATTTTATTTGCCCTTTTACTCTGGACAAACAGCAGTTTCTTTTTCTTGGCCTAACATTCCATAGGGAAGACAAACCCAAGCCCTGTTCAGGGTGTTTTTGCTTCAAATTCCACATAATGGCAGCTCTAGCATCAGCCTGAGAGGAAGAGGGTTCTAAAAGTGTGATTAATCTGTTCAGTGTATGACCTTGAAAGCTGAGCAAGTGGAAAGGAAATATTGATTATTAAAGGTGAGGTCTATGGTTTGGAAAGAAACTTTATGTTGGTGTAGTAAGAGAGATCAGTGGATTCATATGTTGAGGGAAGTCATTTGTGTGAAAGAAGAGCCCTTGTGCTCGTTGAAGGGGGGAAATGTGTGTCATTCCATTCTGTGTTTTATGAGAACAGGCTGCTGTTGAGAGACAACCCTATAAAAGTCCTGCAGGGAAATATTCCAAACTGATCCTGTACCCTGGGGCAAAACACAACCTGGAATTGCAGATTTCCCTTCATACCAGGAGCAGAGATGGCCAGGGCTGAGGATGTGGCACAGACTCTGTAAAGCAAAGGGAAGGAACATCATCCTGCTTCTTTCCAACCATTGGATTTGGCTGTACAGAGTGAGTCTCTCCAAGAGGAGACCTCACCCTCCTGTGCAGGGGTGGTCTCATTCTCCAGGGAAGAGCAGCCTGGGCATCCAGCACAGCTCAGAGTGAAGGGAGGGGGAAAGATCTCCCCATTCCGTCAGGTTTTAAGTAACCTTGGGAGTGCAGCTGAGCAAAAGACTTGCCAATGGCAGCAGTAGAAGTTGGAAAAACACTGAGGGTTTTTTTTTTTTTTTGTCCTCTCTTTACACTTCATCTTTAGCACCAACCGTGCCTAAACCGCTGCGACTGTGGGTCAGGGAGGAGAGGCAGCCAGAGATTTGTTAGGGGCCGTGACTGTGTTAAAGAATACTGAGGTATTTCCAGCTCTCCATCTTTAAATTCTCATTTTAAGACAAGGCCAGGCTCTGCCACGCCGGCGTGGTGTGATCTGTGCCCAGCAGTGTGGCACAGGGTCGCAGAGGTTCACTCCCTGCAGGGAGCAGCTTGTGATTTCCCAAAGCCCGAGCAGGCGATTTTTCTCTCTTGCCCTCCCTCCCTCTCTCTCTCTCTCTCTCTCTCTCTCTCTCTCNCTCTCTCTCTCCCCCTCTCTCTCTCTCTCTCTCTCTCTCTCTTTTTTCCTCCCCCTTTCCGCCTGGGAAGGATGCAGCATCACAGACCTTGTCACCCAGAGCTTAGAGGACAGCAACCATATGCCTTCCGACCTGCCCTTGCTTTTCTAGGAAAGCTTCAGCCTGCTGGGCATTTCCCATCAGAACGGTTAAGGGAGAAGGGCTGGGATGTGGCCCGGGCTGGCGTTCCTCTGGTGCTGTGCAGGGGTGGAGGAAGGGGGAGGGCGAGAGGGGAGCGTGGCAGGGGGAGGAGGGTGAGGAGACCGGGCTGCCAAAGAGGAGGAGGAGGAACAGGAGAGAGGCGAGATTGGCATCTTCATGTGCACGAGGCTGGCCAGCGTCAGGACAGCTTGATGAGCCTGCAGGCTCCCATCTCTCGCTGTTGTTCTGATTGCAGTGATGGGCTTGTCTGGTGGCTTGGACACCAGCTTTCATTATCGTGCTCTGCAACATTTGCAGTGGCGGGGAAGGAAGGGAATGGAGGAGGTAAAGAAGCCCTGGAGTCACACACACACACAAAGCAGAGACAGGAAAGGGAGAGAGGCAGCCTTGGCTCCAGGCTATTGATTTTGTTCCCTGACACTTGCTCATTTCCCACTTAGTGCTGCTCGCCGTGGTACCTTCCCGCTCCAGCTACAGCAGCTCCTGAAAGGAATAGTGACCTGGAGTGGCAGGGGCTTAGCAGCTGAGGGGTTGATCCAGTGATCTGAAGCCATTTTGGAAACAATCCCATGTGCTTGCAGCAGCACACAAACACTCCAACATGTCTCCACGCTCACCAAGGAGACACTTGCACGTGCTTTTCTCACTGACGTGCCCAAGTATCCTCCCCATGTGTGCCCTGGGCTCCTTACGTCTTCCAAACACTCCTTTGCTCCCCCAGACTCTCCATTAGTCTTGTCCTGCAATCAAGGCAGAGGGATCTGGAAGCAGAGCTGTCCAAACTGTCACCCCAGAGAAGTGATTTTTTTTTTTTTTTTGGAGGCATGGCCCCACTGTCACTGCCAAGGCAACAGCTTTACCCTCAGCTGCACTGGGAGACAAACACTGGGACAACACCATTACACAGGCCTGTTGTTTTTCCTTGGTTGTAACTTTCCTTGTGAACTGGGCATTGTGGCAACAGCACTTCTGATCTTTGCCCCTGTTTATTCTTTTAGTGTAACCAACTGCCTCACCCCCTGGGAAGGGAAGGAATCAGGAGGGGTTGAGGGGACCAGGGCTCTCACTGAATAGCACCAGCCTCGGTGCTCAAAGTGTTTGAACCTCGGCTGTGGCTGCCAATATTTTGTATCTTCTGGTTATAGACCAGCACCAAAAAGTTTGGGGGCACGGAGAAGATGTGCTGGGTTGACGCTCCTTTGCTGTCAGCATCATTGTCCTTTATTTAGCTGCTTCTGTCAGAGCTTCTCCTCTCCTCTGTTTGGAAGTTTAGTTCAGCTGTGAGAGAAGAAAAGGGCTTTTGGGGTAATGCAATTCCTTGGTCACTGTCTCCCTTTCTGGCCTGAACACACACAGATGCACAAACACACGCGTACGTGGGCAATTCTCCCCAGCTTTGTACCAGGGGATGTTGGAATGCCATGGCTAGCAGGAGCTACTAACTGGATTAGCTGGTAAATCCATCTGGAGCTCCCAGTGGGAGGGGTGGACAGGTTCAAGATGAATAACAGCTTGTCTGAAGCAGCAAAATGGATTATTTTATGAAAAAAAGAAGGGGGGGAAATACCCTTTTTCTACTTGCAGACTTTTGCCTGAGACGGGTAACTAATTTCAGGAAAGTAAGGAAAGAGGAGATGGTTTTTGAAGAAGGGGTGATTCTTACTGTGTTGCTAAATACAGTTGTTCCATCCTTTTTCACTGTATTTAGCTGCATCTTCTTCCTAGTACAGTGTTCCTTTATTTCCTAAAACTTCAGAGTGAATTTGAGACTGTAAGGGGTGATGCAGCTTATTTTTTTGTTTCTTCTTGTCCTTCTTTTGCTGTGCAGGATGTAAACCCCTTCCAGAACCACGCCTTGGTGCTGCCCCCAGTACAGGGGGTTTCACAGGGCACTGTCCCTGCTCTCAGGCTGGTGTTTGACAGGGACTGATGGAGGGGAAACAGTGGCTTGTTTAACAAGAGCTGTGCTGAGATCAGCTTCACCTGGGGCTCAGCAATCACCTCACTGCAGGTTTACCTGTGCAAAGGGAGCAAACCAGCAGAATCTGAGATGACTATTGATAGACTTGAGCAAAGCTGCATTTGCTGATGGATTGCCCAGATAAGTGGCTGAGGAAACAAAATTACCATTTCCTCTCCCTGCCCTCATCCTGTTCCGTAACGTTTCCCACACAAACCTAAATATGCTGGAATGAGAAGGGAAGAGCCTTTCCCTTTTCTTCCTGGTTGTTTTATCAATCCACAGTCGTTCCTGTTGTGTTGCAGGATTGCAAA
This sequence comes from Oxyruncus cristatus, assembly GCA_013399855.1. Lineage (NCBI taxonomy): Eukaryota > Metazoa > Chordata > Aves > Passeriformes > Cotingidae > Oxyruncus > Oxyruncus cristatus. The sequence goes on along the minus strand of VXAY01004755.1, from coordinate 562,710 downwards.
AAGGCTTCTGGCAGCGCTTTGTTGTCACAGAAAGGCTTGGGTTGGAGGGGACCCCAAAGATCACCCAGTTCCAACCCCCTGCCATGGGCACGGACACCTTCCACTGGACCAGGTTGCTCCAAGCCCCGTCCAACCTGGCCTTGAACACTTCCAGTGTTAAGGGCAATATTCCTGCAGTGCCTGCAGGGGTGTAAGAGGGGCTGTGAAGAAGAGAGTGAGGTGCTGAGGGACCTCTTCCCTTGGAGCTGGGAGCGTGTGTGCCCTGCACAAAGCACAGGAGACTCTGCCCTGAAGTGTGTGTGCTCACACGCAGCAGCTGGCAGAGAAGGGTCTGTGTTCTTTAAAGAGTCTTGGGACCAAGGGCAGGAGCTATAATTAATAACAATGATAATAATAACAGCAGCAATAATAAAAATCATTTGGGTGCCATTAAGCAGTGACCTAAAAACCAGAATGGCCGATGAGAAGTCTTTGGTCTGATCTCTTCCCCCTCCTCCCCCTTCTCCTCCACCCACGTCTCTATGCTTATTTCTCTCTTTCTTATTTTTCTTTTCTTACTGATATGTTTTTTTTCTGCTCTGGACATATCCTTGAATCCTGGCCATTCCCCCAGCTTATGGGATTCCCATTATACACGCTTGATATTTAACAGCTTTGGCGTCTTCCATAGCTGGGAGTGAAAAGAGAAAAAACAGCTCAGGAACATAATGGAGCAAAATCTGCATACTGAGCCCTGGTTCCATGTCCCTTTACACTGTTTGCTTAGATCTTAAAAGCTACGAGCTGTGGCATCTACTCAGACTTCATCAGCCCCTGCTGCCCTGATGCTGGCCTTGGAGACACCGCCAGCTCCCGCTCCCTCCGCAGCCACCTCCTCGCACCGGGAGCGTTCTGCGCTTCCTTCCCTCTTCTCCTCCAGTGCTGGGGAGCAGGAAGGAGCCAGGGACCGCTTCTGTTTTTGTGGGAGCAGAACGTACTCTCTTTGCTTTAATCAGAAGTCCTGCTGATGCCCCAGAGCTGCGTTTCTCCCCCCATGAGAACATTGGCTGTGTTTGCTCCTGTCGTGCATCTGTGTCTCGTGCAGATGGGGTGAGGAGGGGATGGGGGGTTTAAAGTGATTGTTGTCATCTTCATATAAAAAGAAATGATGCCACAAATGAGTGGAAATACCTTACCTGAAGTCCTGCCTCATTACATGCCAGCCTAGCTTTGCTGTCTCAAGGAGCCCCTTGAAATTCCCTTTTTTTTTTGGTGAGCTTTTCTTGGTGAGAAAGGGTTGGGGTCAGGTGGATCTCAGTGTCATGAGCAAAGCAGTAATGATCTCCCACTAGATTTATGGTGCTCTTTATTTTTATTTTTTTTTCTCTCTCCTTCCTTCTTCTGTTCCATTTTCCTTCCTTTTCCCAGTGGATGTGAGTTTTATGGACAGGCAAGGAGCAGCACAGCATTCACAGTGACCTGTCTGTTATGTTAGAACTGGAAAAAATGTCTTAAGAGTATTTAGACAGTCCGTTTGATCTCCCTCCTTTAACTGACAAAATTTGGGAGTTTTAGCATTTTAGCGTTGCTTTTTGTCAACCATTGGGGACAATCGGACACTTCCAGAGTTTCAGATACTTATTTTTTTTTTAGATATTTCTTTTACAACAAGGTAAATTGCTCGTTTACCAAGGCTATAAAGAAAACGCAGGGGAATCAGCTCTGAATTAGGCACCTTGGTTTCAGACATCTGAGATAGACCTGACTCACCCCATGCTTTAATTCCCAGCAGCTTTGAAACTCTTACCACAGTTTCTCCTGATGAAGCACCTTCTTTTCTGTCTTCCAGCATCTTTCCTTCCTCTTCCCATCTCTTACACCTCACGTAAGTCAGGCATTTCATTTTCAGTGCAAAAGCCAGAAGACTTTCATTAAAATGAACAGTGGCACATTTAAAGCTCATGAAGGCAGATATTGGTTACTGAATGGGAAGGAACCACTGCTGCCAGTTATCAGTGAGACTTCAGTTGTTGTAGTGTGGGAGATTTCATATGGCTTGTGGCAGCAGCCACAGTTTTATTAAATGGATTAGGAGGGCATCAGCACCAAGATGTGAGACTGCTGGTGATTGGTGGGTGTTAACAACAAAATTCCCTTAGTCAGCCGTGGTTGAGCATGGGGGAGGTGTTCTGGGTTCTTTGTGGGCCCCTTTGAGGGCCTTGCTTGGCTTTTTTTTCATTATCTCTAACCCAGCAGCACAGAAGGAAATTATCCTCTCTTATACAGTTTCCTCATCTGACAAACTCCACAGAAATGTCTCAAAGGTGAAAGTTTTGGCCCATTTTCCCAAGGGATTTTTTTCCCTTGGCATTAAGGGCGAAACTCTGGCTGAAGCCCCGTTCCCCTGGGGAGGAACTTCTCTGCAGTGCTGCTGTCTTTGGGTCCTGCTGAGCAGCAGGGTTGGCATTTTGGGTTTGTTCCATGCCCTTCCCAAGAGCTGTGACCCCAGGAAAGGCTTGCTTCCCCTGCTTTGGGACTATATTTGAAAAGCCATTGCAGGCTGTAGCTGTCCAGGCTGGAAGATCGGGATGTCCGAACTTGACTCTCTCCTCTCCCAGGACATCCCTGAGCATCCTCAGGCAGATTCCTGCCCTGCACTGATCAAAGCTCCTCTTTAAGGACCCCGTGAAGAAGCAAATACGGACTGAAGTCCTTCCACACAAACTGCTGTCCAACCATTGTCCTCTGGGACTGGAGAATCCCTGTGTACTCAGGGAGAATTCCTGATTTCCGTACAGGAAGTGGGGTGGCGATTTGGCTCGCTGGGTTAACCCCCTTTCCTCAGCTGCACCTTTCAGTCTGGGAGATGGTCAGATGTTTCTAAGTCTGCCCAAGCAGGTCAGCATATTCTTCCAGGGCCATTATCCTGCTGCTCCCACAGCCTTCCTTAGGAACACAGCAGGGAACTGCATCAAGGAAATGCATTAAGACGAATCAGCAAGAGAGAAGGGTACCTCTGGGCCAACTCCCTGCTTCTCAATTATTTATACTTCATAATTTCCAGCAAATCACTGGCTGTTTATTGGTGCTCATCTATAATTGAAGAGTTTCCTAGATCACTGGCCAGCTTTGCTTAAGTTGTAGCTGGCCGTGCTTTTTGAGAGCTGTTACGAAAAGCCCACAGGGAAAGGCAGGGTCTCAGGAGTGGCTGGTCATCCATTGAGGATACACCCTTTTAATTTTTGGCTTTTGTGGGCACCTGGGACTGGGAGGTTTCCAGCATGTGGTTTACCATCTCCGTCTGACCGCACCACCTCGCGCTGCAGCACCGGGATGACCCTGATCTTGAGGTGGTTCAAGGATTCTGCCTTCCCAAGCTCTTGCTCACACACACTGTGCTGTTCGTTCTGCCAAAAAAAAAAAAAAAAAAAAAACCCCCAAAAACCCAAACAGAGGAAGGTTTTGATGCTCCTGAAATTCTTGGAGGGGCCGTGAAAAAGGAGCTACTGTTCTGAATGGAGATGAACAGCCAAAGCCTTGAAAACTTTCAAGAGCTCCAACTCTAAAGGGAAAAATAATCAAGTGCATTCTTGGGCAGGGGACAGAGTTGGCTTTGCATGCTTGGGATGGCCGCTTCATCAGGCCTGGCTGGTCTTTCTCCAGTGACATGTCAGCTTAATTTTTCTCTTTTAACTTCAAAATTAACTAATTTTGGCCGAGGCAGTTGAACACTTTTGTTTAAAAGCCCCGAAATGTGCTATTTTGAATGTTTATTTTTTTTTAATAGTGCTGTTTTCAGATTAAAGAATCCTCTGGAACCAACTCTTTTGGTGTGAAGAACTTCACACCGGAGCAACTAGGAAATTCTACTGAAAAAATGTTCTGTTGAAATGTTCCCAACCGGCTCTATCCATCACTTCCTTTCACTACTTACCCAATAAAAATAGCTCCCACATACCGCTGCAGTCAGGAGTGCCATGTTACAGAAGAAGAAATAACTAAGCCAACAAAATGACTCACATTCCAAAGATAATATATAAGGTAGGGCCTGGCCAACTGGTTAGATTCAAATTAGAACCAGCCTCAGCCTTCCTGCCCGACACAAACTGATCACAAAATACGATCTGTTGTTATTTTTTGATGCTTGCTCGGTTTTTTTTTGCACCTTTCTGCTCATGATCCCACTTCTGCCCTCAGTGGAAGTGGACACGCTTTTATTGCTGCCATTTCTCCCCATTTTCAGCCTAACTAAAAGCAGGCAGCAATAGCACTGTGGCAAGGGGATTTGTTCTTGGAAAGAGATTTTTTGTGGGTGTTTTTTTTTTTCTTTTTTGAGCTCTGTTTCAACTTGGAGTTTGGTTAAAGCAGATCTAGACCCTCGCACAGTTGAAATTTTACACTGCTGGGTTCCTCTTCTTTTGGAGGGATATGTGTTGAAGCAGCAGAGTTGTGGACCTCACAGAAACCAGCCAATATAACTCCGTGATTCTGTGTTGTGCATGAGCATAAAGAACCAGACCACTGCGCTCCCACGTGCCCTTAGAGCCTAAAATATCCTTCTTAATTTTAAACATATAAATCAAAGGCATAAAACTTTTAATTTTATTGTTGTTGTGAGGTACTGAACTAATACCCTGAAGTTTTTAGCTCGTTAATTCTGTCGATCTTCACAAAAGCTCTCGTTCCGGCAGAGCGAGCCCTTCATGTAAAGCACAACTTTTCCGCCAGGTTGGGTAGTGCTTTTCGGGGCAGCTCATGGTTTAGGGTGAATGCATTTTAAAGCAATCTATAAATCTTTATGATCTTTGTTTTTCTTTCTCCTGCGTGCATACTTGGCAGGCACTTCCAGTTTGCATCACTGAAAAGTTGATTTGCCTCTGTGTACAATGGGTGAGAGTTGCCCACATCTGAACAGCCAACATCAAGCCCTTTGCACCTTTTAAATCTTCAAAATAGGACTGAAACAGGACATTATGGTTTGCCAAACCATTGCAGTGCCTCCCCCTGAAGCTGAGCCGAGTTTCAGCCAGGCAGAATGAAGGGGGTGAGGGTGGAGGATGAATTACTGTGACCTTGCAACGTGCTGTGAAAGAAAAAATATAATTTGGGGGCTGCAGAACTGATTCTTGCTTTCTTTTCTCCGTGGCTTTGGTGCTTGAGATGGCTGCCTGGACTATTGCATTGCATTTTGGGCAGCCTCTTATCAAAATCTGGAAGCTTAGGGGAAAATAAATTAATATTAAAGGTCTACAGAGACCAACTTCTGAGGAAGGGTTTTGAGTCCAGCTGGTTTGGTTCAGGTGAGCAGCGCACGGCGTGGATGGAGGAAGAGGCTGCAAGAATAGCTGGGAATGGTGAATAGATGTGGAGAGGGAAGATTTTTCTGGGTGTGGATTTGTCTGCTGGAGGAGTCTGTGTGTACCAGTGGGAATGTTCAAAGGGAGACTGAACAAGGTCCTGGGGGATGTGATGGACATGGCCAGAGGGTCACACTCTATGGGAGTTTGTCTCTGGATTAGTTCTGTGCAATCTCCCAAGAGTATGAAGAGCTGGGTAGCTGAAGGTTTGGGGGTGTGGTGAAGATCTCAGCAGTACTTCAGGGACAGTCAGTGTGTGTTGGGGCAGTGCTGCCCTAGAGGGTGGCACAGTCCCTGCCCCACAAGGGAACAGACCAGGCCAACACCATCCAACTGCCTGGTCTCCATCCAAGTTCCCTCTGGATGTCTGTCCATCTGGGCTCTCCCACTCTCTGAGAAAAGAAAGTGCTGTTTTACACAGCCAGCGATGGAGCTCAGGCTTTTCCTGAGCACAGGCAGCTCCCAGCCAGGGGCCTCTGCCACGACTGCAGCCCTGTCACACAGGGCAGGCACCTGCCCAAGGTGGATGTGCACCTAAGGAGCCCCAGGCTGCTGCCACCACCCTTCTGAAGGGAGGAATGGGAAGAACAAACAGCCCTGGAAGCCACAGAATCATGGACTGGTTTGGGTTGGAAGGACCTTAAAGACCACCCAGTCCCACCCCCTGCCATGGGCAGGGACACCTTCCACCAGCCCAGGTTGCTCCAAGCCCCATCCAATCTGGCTTTGGACACTTCCAGGGATCCACAGGCAGCCACAGCTTCTCTGGGCAACCTGTGCCAGGGCCTCCCCACCCTCACACTAAAGAATTTTGTCCTAATATCAAACCTAAACTTCCCCTCTTTCCCCTTGATGCCATTCCCTCTTGTTCTGAGGATTGCTGAATTCTAGAGAGCTGCAGTTTGGAATTGCCCAAAGTCCTGAGGCACTGCCGACTGCGTGTGAGGGACGAGAGGGACGGAGGATGCTGCGGATGAGGAAGGGACAGCCTGAAACTGGGACTGGACCCTTTGCCTTGGATCTGAAGAAACAAATCCAGCCAGGGCAAGGGCACGAGGCACTTCACAGGAGAGCTGTCAAAAAGTCTTTTGTGCCAGATACCTTTGACTCCCTCTGGCTTTGAACCAAGCCTGGAACTGCCAGTGTTTATGGTGCTCGGTGGTGTTTAGTGCCTGGCTGTTACTGAATATCTTTGCCGTGTGTTAACATAGTGGTTTCTGGGGACACTCGGAGGAGTTAAGGAAAACAAGCTGGAAGTTGGAAGTTAGAGTGGATGGTGGGAGTGCTGCAAGGTTTGTTATAGTTGAGTCCTTCTTCCCAGCTCTGTAGTTGCACCAGTGACTTATCCATCCTCCCACATGCAGCAGGATGCTTTGGAGGTGCTCTACCTATCCCTGAAGCGTCAGGTAGCATTTTCCTTTGCTCAGGTGCTGGGGAACTTCTTAACACTGTTGTCCAACATCCCTGGCAAATGTACTGATTATTGGAATGGTCTGCACCAGGAAATAAATAAATAAAAGCCATAAGAACAGAAAGTGCACCCTCCCAAGATAGCTTTTATGTAGCTAGAAAAGTGAGGTGGTTTCCTGTTCTAAATATTTAACATGATGTTTATGATATGTCCTCTGGGGGAAGAGATGCTTGAAAGCTAATGTTTATGAAGTAAGTCTGGAGGGATGGAAAGGGGAGGGAGGGCACACTAACTAGGAAGAAAAAAAAAGAGGAGGAAAAAAAAGGAAAAAAGAACCTCAGGAGATGTCCTGATTTATGGCTTTACTTGCTGGAGAAAAATCTCTGTTTTGTTAAAAAGGTTGCAACTGAAGGAAAGCAACTTCAACTCTGCTCCTTTTGAAACCAGAAACCTGTTCCCTCAGTCCAGACAGGATCTGAGCCCGGGCCAGCAGGAATCTTTCACTGGCTGCTGGCTTTGTGCTCTGGAGCCCTGCAGAAGGTGAATGTGTGTCTGCATCACGTGAGGGCTGGAGTGATGGGCTGATGCTTAAGAAGCTGAGCTACATTTCAGAAAGGAGGGGTGAGTTCAGTTTCCTACTCTGCCAAAGGCTTCTAGTGTGATATTTGGGTGTTTAATCTTCCTTTGTCTCTGCTCCCTGTCTGGGAATAGCAACAATTTCCTGATTCACTGGGAGATTGAAAATAAATCACTTTATTGTTATATAGTTAAAAAATAAAGGCCTGGATAGTCATTATTTTAGGAGGGGTGACTGAACTCCTTGTGAAGCACACTCAGAATGGATGGTATTTTTCAACCCAGGTTATTAAGAGTAAACGAATGCTTGGCTTCTTTTACCTTAATAATTCTGTATGTGAACTGCAGCAATTCAGGACCAACTTCAGAGGTCCAGGGAAAGGCAATGGAGCTGGGGAAGGGGCTGGAGCAGCAGGAGGGGCTGAGGGAGCTGGGGGGGCTCAGCCTGGAGAAGAGGAGGCTCAAGGGGGACCTTCTGGCTCTGCAACTCCCTGACAGGAGGGGGAGCCGAGGGGGTTCGGGCTCTGCTCCCAGGGAACAAGGGACAGGAGGAGAGGGAACGACCTCCAGCTGGGCCAGGGGAGGTTTAGGTTGGATATTGAGGAAAATGTCTTCACTGAAAGAGTTGTCTAGCCCTGGCACAGCTGCCCAGGAGTCCCCAGCCCTTGAGGGGGCCTGTGGATGTGGCACTTGGGGACATGGGTTAATGGTGGCCTTGGCAGTGCTGGGCTTGGACTCGATGGCCTCAGAGGGTCTTTTCCAGCCTCAGTGATCCTGTGACTCACGGATGGCTTTACCATCCCTCCCCCCAGGATGTAAATCCCTTGTGGAAAGCTGTAGGTCAGGGAGGTGGAAACAGCAAGTGCTCCCTCTGCTCTGAGTTTCAGTAGTGGGGGATCCTGACACCTCATTTCCCTGACTGTGTCCGATGCAGGGGATGGAGTTAGAGAGGCAGGTCTGAAGGAGGTCGGTGCAGCTCCTGCCCGTACCACCGGCATGTCTGCTGGGTCCTCAGCCAGCCCTTGGTGGTCCCTTGGAGCACCACAGGCCTCAGGTCCCGGGACCGAGGAGGCTGGAAGGTAAACATGAGAAATTTCCGGCATAATCTTGTCTAAGATGGAACTCCCTGTGGCTTTAGCACTGGCCTTTGAAGGTTTCAAAGAAGTCAGAGGCCAGGTAGAAAAATCCCATGTCTTCATCAATATTTTAGGTTTTTTCTCTGCGTTGGGCTCAGCCTGGCTGGGAGTCAGGCCGTTTGTTTCAATTATTAAATCCAGATTTATGACCTGTTGTTTTTCTTGGAAATAGAGCCAGGCTTGGGACCAGTTTTCTCCTTGCAAATAACTGTGGCTGCAGACATTTCATGCAGGTAGAAACGTGTCTGTCGTGTTTATAAACACCCAGTTTCCCACTGGTTTGCTCTCTATCCTCGTGGCTCTGACCTCTCTCCTCAAGGTGTAACATTCCCACCTCTCTTTTTCTGGGATTACCGTGTTTTGCACAGGATTAATCTGCATTTGATGGCTTTTCTTTGACTTTCTCTCAGCAAGCTCTTACAAGAACTTTCCAGCAGAGAAAATCCCTGTACTGTGACAGTTCATTGCTGGGCAGTCCTGGTTTGATGAAAGGCAGGTCCGATCATTCCAGCATGGGAATATTTCCACTGGTGTTGATAACAGCAGTGTACTTCTCACTCAGTTCCCTGCTCTGCTGTAACAACTGTATTCCAGTAATGAGCGTGGATATTTTCCTTTTATTTAGATATTTGTGTCTGATTGTTGTCAAATAAAGTAATTTCGATAACAGGGGTGGTCGAAAAGGCCTTTGAACTCGGGTAGAGTTCAGATGTTTTGGGTGGAATCTATCAAACAGTGAAAGTTGATAATGTGTGACTGTAGTAACATGTTAAAAAAGCAGGGAGACAAGTCTGCTGCCCCTTCCAACTAATCAGTGGAGCTGCAGGAGGAGCTGTGAAGAAGGTTCTTTCTTTAAACCTTGCTCATAACACACAGAAAAGGCTGTTGTACATACGTGGCATTTAATTTTTTTTTTTTTTAATGCTCCCCTTTGCCCTAAAGTTGTGAATCTCTTAAATTCCAACGTGGGAAGTTACTAAACAGAAGAAAAACAGCAAACCCTTCCCCTCCCCACACCCCTGCCATACACACCCCTCCAAAACTTCATGTATTACCTGAGCATCTGGAGCACCGAGCTGAGGGGAACGTGGTTTTTAAAGTTGTTTTTTTTAAAGCAAAAAATCCCTAACTCTAATCTATAACCCCCTTCAGACCTGCCTCTAGGGAGAAACCCACCAATTACTATTTACTTTACCAACCTAGAGTGATTTGTGGACGTATGTAAGAATTATTTACGGTTTCATGCAGGAAAAACTTTCAGCTCCCTATTTGCCCTTGTAAGTAATGAGTTGCCTCAGGGGATCAAAGGTCAGATTTTGGTTTTAATGCCCACCTCCTTTTAAAAAATAAATAAAGCAATCTATGTGAAAAGAAGAAGAAGGGGAAAAAAAACCCCCTCTAACAGTCTGAAAAGGCTCTGACTCCTGCTCTGCTTTGATGTTTTAGGTCTGGAAGGGATCATAAATTTGCTGGTGTGAGATAGAGTGATAATAAATGTAGCTTTTAACTGCTGGGTTTTTAGCTCACACAGCATCCATTATCACTGGCAACTGCAAAGGGAATGTACTTTTTTTTCCTTGTTGCTCTTTAGAAAGATAAATATTCACCCCACTACCCACTGATGTCCCAAAAGCTCAGATGAAGCCTTTCCTTGTGATCATTCCCCAGCCACTTTCATTCTTGGCCCAAGTGATCCAGGGGTGTTGGTAAGAGCCCAGGGGGGATAACCTGCCGCTTAGTTCAGCATTCCCTGTGTCAGCTCTTCATTGGATGGATACTTTTCCAGTAGTTTGAGGGGTGGTGAGCAGGGAAGAGCCAAGGAGCAGCTTGAAAAAGAGAATTTGTTTGTGGTTCAGAGTCTGGGAAGCCTTGAGGTTCCCAAGAGAGCTGGAAGCAGAACGACTGTTCGGTTTTAGAAGGACTTTGGCATCTCTGTTGTCCCTCCTCCTGTGAAACTCCTACCCTGGATTCCTTCCTTCCTTCTTCTTCCCGATAAATCAGGCCAGGACAGAGCCCAGGCAGGCCAGGACAGAGCCCAGGCACGGTGTCACCGTGTCACCACACCTTCGTGCCAGCCCCAGGGTGTGTCAAGCTCAGACAAGGGGCACTTTTGGAAAAGACTTTCAAAGTCTGAGGGACACTTAGTGCCTCCGTGGAGCGGAGCTTCCAACACCACAGCCTCTGTCGAGTCATGAGATCCTGAAATGATGCTGTTAATAAATTATTGCAGCCCCTTAGATGTCTGTTAATGCCCTTTTGCTGACTGCCAGCAGCCTCATATTCCAACAATTTCCACAAGCACTTATTGATCAGGTATAGATTTGGAATGAATTTTGCCAGATCAGTTTATTATCCCTATCTGTCTCTTTCTAGCTGCTTTGCTGTGTGGAGTAAACACTTCAGCTATTGTTTTTATTTTTCCCTAGATCAGCAGTTAAGTCATTTTTTACTCAACTCTCATCCATTATGGATCATTTCTGTTGGAAGTATCATTTATTATTATTTTTTTAAGTTCAGCCACAGATTTCATTCTTTGGTCTGCTGCAAAACTTAATGATTTTCCATGTATTCTTTCAGGCCTCCAATCTAAATGAGAATGTCACCCACTCTAAATTCAGAAACTCTTGGAAAACTCTGGGAGTAGAACAAATACTGGACAGCACTTTTAAATAAATGACATTCAGAGGGTGTATTAAAAAATGCTGACTTGATCTTTGCTTACAACTCGCATGCAGTTAATACTGTTATTTATGATATCTCTTGCTCTTAGTTCTTTTAAGTGTTTTTTTTAATGTCTTTATTGAAATTGCTTCTATCAGAGGATACCTTTTCCCACTTGGCCTTTCTGTTCCAATCACGGAATTCCAATCAGCCTTTTTTTCATAGATTCAAAAAAATGTGAGGCCAAAAGGATGTGTCGTGTAGTCTGAATTCTTCAGGCCCTTTGAACCCTCTTAGTTACGAGTGGCCAACACAACTTCCAGGAAAGTGCTAACAGGTAATTCCTGTGGCTGCTGAGCATTTAACTGCCCATTGGAATATGTCTGGCTGTAGCTTCTGACCAAGCCAACCCACCTGGTTTTACTTTAAGCTGCAGTTCTCTCTCTGTCTGTTCCTGGTATCAGCTTTATTTTGACTTTTTGGGGTGGACCAAATTTTTACCAAGTTGCATCGTCTTGTTTTTCTGCTGAGCCCGTGTCTTTGGGTACATCTGAGGATTAGTGTGGGGTGTTGTCTGAGCTCCTCACACAGACTTTGGCTGCTTGCTTTGACCGTGCCTTTGCTCCTCTCTGGGTCCGTGCAGGTGGCCAGACCTGTCACCCTGAGGTGTGTTTAGGCTTTACAAGGTGAGCCATTCCATCCCCAGAAGTTCATCTAGGACAGATGGGTTGTGTTACCCCGGGGAGATGTGTGTGCCAGCAAAGAGCCTGGAGGATTGTCGAGGCTAGACCTCATTTCCTGACTCCTAAACTTAACTGAGATGGATCCTGCTCAGATGCACATAGTTACAAATTTCTATAGCCCTAGAAATATTTTTTTTTAAGGAAAATTTTATCATAACCATCTGATTGTATTAAAAGCATCTTACTTCTTGAAACTGGCTGTTTTTATCAGGTCATTCTCAGTTCCCTTTTTTGATTACCCCTTCTCAGATTGTCCCAGCTATCTGGGATGCCGTGTAAGAAAGGTTATTTAGTTGTCAAACAGCAAATGGATGGCTCATCCTGCAAGTAATCTCATAGTAAAAAGGAGACCTGGATTTCAGTGACCACCTGGAACTGAGTCAGGGAAAGTATCTCAGCTTAATGTAAACTTGAGCTGGGCTCTGGTGGGTGTAAGGCTGGGCTCTAGATAAGGTCCATTCTGGGATTGAAAACATCTGCTTCCCTGGGCTGGATCTTGTCCATACTCCTTGGAATGGGACAGCTACTCATGGGAGATGTCAGCCAAGCTCTGGAATCGGCTCAGGTTGTAAAATCTCTCAGGAAGCTCCTGCTGTTGTCCCTCAGCACACCCTGGAACTGGAATGCATCGGGAAGGCGCATCTTTACAGCTGTTGTTCCAACTGCGGCCCCGGGAGCACGCTCAGGTGGGAGGAACTGGTGGTGGCTGTGTTGAAATGACAATTCAGTGCTTGGGACGAGGCAGTAAAATTCAGAGGATATGAGGAACTGGAGCTGGGCATCCTCAGCTCACCCACAGTAGCCTTTGGAGAGGTGGTTGTATCCATGTGTGCATCCCAGCTGGAAGCTGGATCACTCTACTCAGTAGCAGAGTGCACGTCTAACTCAAGGGATCATTATTGCTGTGCAGCCATGAGACGGCCTGAGGGTTTGAGAAAGGCAAACTTCTGTTTTCAGGGCAGAAGATCCTTTCTTTCATTCGTTAAAACTAGGGAAATATCTAGAAAAGCAATCAAAGTTTTGGGTCTCATCTCTCTTGAGTCATTCCCTATTTCAGGCAGACTAACCAAAGCTGGATACCTGCATGTATTCATGTGTTCTCCAAAAACGGTTTGGGAAAGAATTCCAAGGGTAAAACCCAAAGAATTCCTGGTTGACCTTAGGAATGTCACCTCAACAGGCCTTTTCCTTTTGTTATCAGTGACTAATACCTATTCCCCCCATGAACAAAATAATCACTGGGGGGTGTTGGGTCGTTTAAAACTGGGTTACAGGGATAAGGAAATCTGAACATCAAAGCAGTGGTGAGGGAGGGCTTGAGGGAGGGCTTATCTCTGGAGCAAAGGTGCAGTGAATATCCACCAGTGCATTTGAGAAGTTTAACCCCCGGCTCTGATAGTCTGCACCGCACTGAGATGCTGTTGGATTTCAGCAATCAAATAGAGACAGATAGGAAAAAAAAAAACAAACAACTTAAACATCCAGCTAATCAGGATTACACCCAGCTAATGGAGAGAGGCTGTTTTCCCCCCCTTCCCTATCATCCTGGTCGATTCCAATTGATCCGAGCTGTGCTGAGCGAGAGCAGTCCTTCAAAGTTTATTCTGGTGTCAATTTTTATAGTTTCCCCCGCTGATCAATAGAATGCATAATCATTAAGGCAAAGTTTGTGAAAGCTAATCCTTCAATAGGAGTTTTATGAATGGCTCAGAGTCATGGCTCTAACCATTTGGATGTAAGTGGAACCTTTAATCAGGTGAGTGACAGGAGACAGTCAATAGGATTTGCTGAGATTGGATTCTGATTTTCTATACAGCTCTGCAGAGTGAGCAGGAGAGAGGGGAGTGGGGATGGCCAGAGGAACACACAGAGGCTAAAATGGAAGGTCCTCCTCTTTTATTATTTATAAAATGTATTTCCAATATTTTTAAAAAACACTTTGCTCTTGCATATCATTTTTCACCTGGAGAGCTCAGATGGGGACATTTGCTGATTAAACACTACATCATCATCTTGTGAAGGTGAAGAATTAGTGCTGCTTTACATTGTGAGGGCTTCCTGCACCAAGTTTCCAAGTGCAACAGCTTTGTAGCTTCTCAGCAAGGCGAGAGAAAGCAGAGGCAGATGGAATGACTCCCACAGAGTAGGACAGTGACAGAGGAAAAAGGAACCTTGGAAGTTGAATTGCTTTGAGTTTGCCCACTAGTCATGTGGCTTGAACGTGGATTTGGTTCTGGGGTTTTTTTTTTGATGCATCCTAAGCTCCTGAAGCTTCATGGGAGGGAATTGTGTAAGCTAAAAAGAGGAGTAAGGAATTATCTAAAACGGGAAACTGGAAAATCAGAGGGTGAGTGAGATGAGCTGTTGCACTGAACTCCTCACTGCTTAACTGACCAAAAAGCACTTGGTGACAGCATTAACACCTTCCTTCTCTCTTTTTCTGCCATTTCAAATGCAGTGAAATTATTAGATCAAGGATTTCAGCAGGACACTTTTTCTAGCAGCAAGAAGTACTTTTGCTCGGGCAAACAACTTCTTTCTGCTGAAGGATCTACCTTAGAGTGGCAGAATGAGAAGAAAACAGCCAGGGGAGAATCTGTTTCCATTTGGTGTGTTGAAAAGGGAAGGGCCAGGTTTCAGTGGTAGCACGAAGGCAGTGGGATGCTCTGAGCATCCCATACCTGCCAGGTTGGGCAGTACATTGAGGCAGGAAACCAAACCTGCTGAGGAGCAAAGCTGGGGTTCTCACTGGCACTTTCCCAGAAGGACAGAGCAACAAAGGTGAGCAGTATAATAGTCCTTTGCAGATGGCAGGTTGAGGGTCTAACAACAACTTTTTAAAGCAGTTTTAAAGTTTCAGCAAGCCACCTGCTCTAAACTGATGCAGCTCCTGTGGCTTCTCATGCTTGGCGTGGGCTCAGCGTTGTCCTTGGGCTCCTAATCTGGCTGTTCCTGTTCAGGATTGAACAAATGTTTCTAAAGCAGGTTCCAATTTGTAGCTGGGCAAAGCTGAGCTCCATCACTGAGCACTGTATCTGGGAGGGACCAGGTCATGGCCCCCTGTGCCTGCAGCTTGGGCGTGTCCTGCTCCTCATCTTCTGCCATTTTTCCATTGGGAACTTGGTAGCAGCAGGATTTTTTTTTTTTTTTTTTTGTAATTTTGGCTGAATGTGTTTTCTTTATTTATTGCTGTTTCATAGTCCCCAGAGCATTCTGTCATTACGAATGCACAGCAGCAGGAGCAGGCAGGTGACAGGAAAGAGAGAAACTCTGCTTATGGCAGCATCTTCAGGAGTTCAGGGAAGTCAGGCCTGTGCAGGGAATACACCACCACTTGCTGAGAGACGACCTTGGAATAGATTGTGCCACGATAAACTCGAGGACTGGGGGGATATTGGCTCCATGTGCTGGCACTGGCCTGGAAAACCAGACTGAAACGCTCTCAGGTTTCCATGTGCGGGCAGGGCTGTGATAGGGCTGGGCTGTGTGTGGTGGAAGACCCTATGGTAAGGTCTTGAGGGAAGTGTGTGATGGCTGAAAGCCTTCTTGCCTCACAGAGAAGTTACCACCCAGTGACTCTTGGTACTTTCACACCTCGATCTAGATCTGAACTTTGTTTCTTGACCCCATTGCTGAAAGATTGTTTTTGGGGATTTTCCGTGGAAGGCTTGCAAGCCTCTGCCCTGAATTGCTTTTGAGTGAGAAACAGAGATATGGGGGCAGTTCCAATCCTGGAAATTATTAGTTGCTGAGATGTATTTCAAAGCTTTTAGTCTGACAAGAGCTAACCTTTGATCTGGTAAATGAGAACTTTACCCTGTGGAGGCGAGGGAAGGGGAGGAGAAGGGAGGATTGATAGAGAGGGGAAGGGGAGGATGACTTGGGAAAGGTCAGTGGGACCTGAGAGCTGAGTTTGTTCCTTCCAGCTCAGGTGGACGGAGAGACTGGGGGAAAGGGTTTATACATCCTCTGTGGGGCTCAGGAGAACACAAGCAAGTCACCTGGTAGACTGCGAGAGTGCTTCAACTTCCATTCCTCTCCCATTCCCTGACTGCACTGGTCTGCTTTGCTGGGGCAGCTGGGGAGTGGACACCAGCACTGGGGAATGGGGTGTGGAAAGTGTTGTCCCACCCAGTGGCTGCCTCTGGGCTGTCCTGACCATCCAGCTGGTGTTAAGTGGAGCTGTGTCTGCAGGGGTTTTGCTTCCAGGGCAGATGGGGCTTGTGATCAGGCATTTGGGAGGCTCACTGGACCTTCTTCTCTTACTAACCCTGAGTGTAGCTGCGCTGTCGTGGAGCTCACAGAGCCCCTGGGAGTCAGAGGGCAAAGGCAGCCGAGTTCACGCTGGCCTTGGCCGGACACAACATCAAAGGTGCTTCCCCAGAGTTATTTCTCTGAGACATCAGGGGGGTTTTATGAGTCTTAGCTCACCCCAAAGTTGGAATGCTGCATTTATGACACATCGTTTTTTTCCTTCTCTTTTGTCACTGCTTTCCTCCCGGCTGACCAAGAAGTTTTCCTGTTACACCAGATGCTTCATTCTCTGCTGGGCCCTTCCAGAGGCTGGTGGTGCCACTCACCAGCACTGCTGAGATGCCTCTCCATGAGTGATGACCCTGTTCCCAGTCCTTCCCCACACCCCCTCCCCCTGCCTTTCACTCTGGTAAATATTTTAGTACTCGTTGAAATCAATTGAGCCTCATCAATTGGAAATAGAGTGTAAATCACTGGGACTTTTGCATTCACCCCAGAAATCAATTTTCACACATTAGGGCTATTAGCTTATTGAGAAGTGTGTGATAAATGGCTGTGGGCCATGCTGGAGCCACACTTGCCAGCTCTACAGTTTGCATCTGAAATAGGCTCAGAAGCAGGGGGATGCCAAGGGGAGGCAGATCTCGGGTGGGTGGAGCAGCGCGGGGTAGGAGACACGAGGGCCGTGCAGCCAGACAGGCCGTGCCTGGAGATCAATACCAGCACCAGCACGAACTCATCCTCGCAGGGGCTGGGGGTGGCTCCCAGCCAAAGCTGTGGTTAGGCATCTGATTCTCTTTCTCTCACAAAGATGAACACAATTTGGGGAGGAAAGGTGAAATGTAGATAACAGACATTTAATAGAGCTAATGCAGTAGTTTAAAAAAGAAGCTTCGGTGTGAGTAAATATCTCTCTTTCACAAGGCAGCTGCAGGTAGGGGGTGGAGTTGCCTCTCCTCCTGCCACCCCAGCACTTGGGGTAAGGAGGATGCACAGCTTACCACCAGCTATGATCTAGGGATAACTGGGATTCCCACTCTCACTTTTTAATTCCTCCCTATCCCCTTAACTTCTAATAGTGGCAACTAATTAGTTTATTCTGAGTAAGTCTGGGAGAGGTGAAGGATGAAGTGTCCAGTGCCCAGCAAGTCCTTCTGTGGCCATCTGGAAGACCTTGGTCTGTATTTCCAGGATAGGACATAACTCATTCTTCTCAGTTACTAGTGCCAGTGAAAAACATGGGTGACTCCAAGGACTTGGAGGCTCTCCAGTGCTGTACTCTGTGTTTATGTGCTGTGTAGTTTGGCATTTTACACATATGAGCCACCCCTGGAGCTGTGGCAGTCATGCATAAGTAGGGCAGTCTCTTTGGCTAGAGATCTTATCTCCTCCCTGTCCTCACAGAAACATCTCCTGAAAAAGCATATGTTTGCCAGTATTGGATATTTGACTGTACCACAAGAAAAAAGGGAACACCAGGTCACCAGATAGATGGTGCCGTGTCAGTAGCAGTTGTTTTTCCTGCTGTGCAGTGCACACTGGGCTCATACACCCCTGTCATTCTAGGAACTAAAAGCAGAGTTACTTTAAGAGACATAGAAGATCTGTGTCATCAGGGGTTCTTTTTTAAGATGAGCAGTGCAGGCTTAGAGGCAAAGCTCCTTCCTGTGAACATCTGGAGGAGACTGACTCAGATGCCCCTTGGTATTGACGAGGAAGCCCAGGCCAGAAGTTCAGCAGAAGTTTCCTTGCTCAGACACTACAGAGGTGCTGTGGGCTGGTTGGTTTCAGTCAAAGTGCTGTTGGATGGACTTGAATTGCAGCAGGAGCATCCCAAGAGGGAAAGGCAGCAGAGAGAACAAAGATGTCCAGTAGAAGTTCTTGGCCAAGGCTTGCAGGTAGCTTTGACCTGCCCCTGGGACCCACTGTTTTGACGCTGATGCCTCATGGCCCCATGTTCCTCTTTCCTTCTCACTTGGTTGCTTTGAAAGACCAAACTGGGAGTCCTGATTTGCTTCTGGATATCCCTGCAGGCCAGCTGGAAGCAGGAAGCAGTGACCTGCTCTCCGAGGAGTGCCCGCGTGGTTTGGCAGCTCTCGCAGCGGCAGACAGCTGGCTTCAAAGTGTTCGCACCTAAAAGCTCCTGTGCTTCATTCGGCCACATTTCTGGAACGTTTTCCAGCCCCTCCATCCAAAATGTTGTCTTTCTTCTTCCTCACAAGTTTCATATCAAGCAGCACAGCCCGTGCTGCTCAGACCCGTTGGTGAAGTCATTCCCAGGATCTGGATTTGAGGCCGGCCGGCTGCGATCAAGACTCCCGGGCAGGGGCTGCATTGCTTCTCTGACAGTCCTGGGCTCTCACCCTCAGCTAATTACTTTGATCCTTTACACTTTGTAAAAATTCTTACAACACAAAATAAGTCCCCCCCGGCTTTAACCTCGTGACCTGACCGGCCCTTGTAAAAGGGAGGGAGAAAACACGCAGTGGTGCACACCCAGACACACGCACACTCCCGCATGTGCCTGGATCCACATCTCCACTAACTGCCTAAAGCCTGGGGCTTTAATAGTTTCCTCCCAGGACTCCCACAAAAAGGCAAATAAAACTCCTTTTACAAGATAGCAGAGCAGCATGAAGGATCAACTTCACCAACAACAAGTTCTTTCTTCAGTTCATTTGTTTTAAACCTCCTTTTCGTCCAGGTTTTGATCCTCTGAGTGCCTCTCCCTCCTCTCCCCTTCTCTCTTGCCTGCCCTGCTGCCAACAGCTTAATGGCTGAAAGAAGCAGTGTATTTTTTCAGGATCTGCTTGTTCACAGGGAGTAGCCTGTGTGTGAACACATGGTTTTAAATTCCCTTTCCACAAACGGGGAATGTTTCCCTTTTCTTCTTCACAGGACCCAGCTAGGAAAAGAAGTGCAGAGGCAAGAGAGGGAAAACCATCCTATTTATGAAGGGCAGTTAAATAGACCAGGGATCTACAGTCTGCAAGGTAGCTGAGGAGAGATGCAATACAGGTCTATAAAACCATAAGTGATCTGGAAAAATAAATAGGTTGTTACTCTTTTCCCTTAGTCAGTACAAAAAGCAGACTCAGTTCTTCACACAGCGTGTATCCCTGAGCTGGGGGAGGCATCACAGAGAATGGTAACTTGGGGAACAGCATAAAGAAATTTGAGTTACTCTATGGTTTAGATTAAGGATGGGGAAACAAATTTGTATCTTGCTCCCTTACTGGCTGACCTGTATTTGTAAAACCTCCAGACACTTAATAATCTCGAGACTTCTCTCTCCCTGACATACTTAGTGAAGAATGCTCAACATTTGCTGAAGTTACCATAAACCAGAACGCAGTGCAAGCTGCGTACACATCAGGATTCAGGAGCCTTGCCTTTTCAGGAAAACAGAAAAAAAATAAACCCCTTAATTTGCCAATGAAACCCACATTTGGATGCCTTTATCATTTCCTCAGTTAAGCCAAAACCAAACTGTTCAAAAGCTTTTAGGCTTTCATTTATTTCTCCCTTCTTTCTAGTATTTTCTGTTTCTTATGCTTGAGTCAGAACTGGTGAAGGAAGGAGTTCGGGAATAAAATCCTGGATGGTCTGTTCTTCTTAATAGATCACTTGGATATGACAGGCCAAAAAAAAACCTCTCCAGGCTCAGATGGAACCGAGGGTGTCATCTCAGGTCCTGTGGGAGCCAGGAAATGCATTCTGGAAGGGAAAAAACCCCTATTCCCTCCTGGTGAAAGGTCTGCAGTGACTCTGCTCTTCCATTTTGCTGGACACCCAGGGCTTGGATCCGAGGCTCGCGGCAGCGAGTGAAACTTCCACAGCGCTGCTGCAGGATGACTGTGTAGGCAACACCCGCGCAGGAACACGTTGTGTACGTTCCTTAGTGAGGAAAAAAAAAAACCCTGTATCGTGAACGCAGGCAGTTTCTGCAGGTCCATTTAGCAAATCTAATCCTGAGATAAGAGCAGAGGCTGTTTTTAGCTCCCCTCGTGAAGCCCCTGTGCATCTGTTGCACCCCTCGGGGTGAGGCACAGCCGCAGTCTCTGGCTGAGATCTGGGGAAGCCGCTCAACAGGCAGAGGCGTAATTGGGAAATGTGCGGGTTTGAAGAAAGGTGGATTTTGCTGATTGCTTGGGCATTAAGGCTTTGGGATCAAAACTGTGACTGAGAGATTATGAGGCATCAAGGGGGAATCTTGGTGGGATTTTCATACTCACCTTCCCCTATCCCTGCTTTGAAGAGGAAAGTTGTTTTGATGGGGAATTCCCTGGGCTGGGATCTAACTTGTTTGTCCTTCTTTGTACAGCACCCAGCACAGGAGCCCCGTTGCTTGGGAATCCTTGGGATTCCTGTACTGTGCTTTGGGAAGAAACTATTCCTGCAGCAGAAAAAGAAGACTTTTCCCCACTGCCCCTTCCCCCATGAGAGACTCTCTGTGGGTTTTCTCATTCCCTCCAGCCTCGTGAGGATGATTTTATCCCACGTCAAGGGAGGCTTGAACTTCCCAGCACTGAGGTTTTTCCTCTGTTTTTGTCTAGTTCAGCTTCCCACACGTGTGAGTCTGAGTGGAGCCATTTCTAGGCTCAGTCTCTGTAGGGTGCTGCCCGTGCCAGAGCTCTGGCCACAGCCAAACTCCAGTCCAGGGCTCCAGGATGGGCTCTCTTCCCCCACGTTGCCTGCTTGTACTAAATACTGGGGCAGCTCTCTAAAACACTGAAGGAACAAAGCATGCAAGGCAGTAAAATGAGGCAATTAAACCTATAAACCCAGGGTTTACAAGGGAGTTTATAGTGTCAGAGGCTTTTTATAGCTTTTTTAGATTAGTTTAAATAAAAAAAAGGGGGAGAGAGAAAGAGAGAGGGAGAAAAAGAGGACCTGAAACTTGAGGAGACTTAAAAGTTCAGAGAGAGGCTTTTAGGAAGCACAGAGGGGTAATAATTAGAGGCACATTTTCCATTTCACTGTCTTTGCAAATTGAAATTAAAGGAGAAAAAAAAAAGCATGCACAGAACAACAGGCAGTTTACGTTGCTCCCACTTCCTCCTGGGCAGCATTTGGTTTTTCTACTTCTGTCCTTTCGTTTTCTGGCCAGGTGAGAGCATCTCATCACCTGGACAAAGAGACTAAAGGGAAAGAGTAGGGAGAAGTTCAGGTTTGGTTGTTTTCCCCTTCCATTGTGCTCGCTGGTAAAGCTCAGTGTGTGCCTTGCAAGTCTGGGAGCTCGTGCTCAGGAGGTGAAACGGAGCCAGCACCTGATTAGGGCAGATTTGGTCAGGTGAGACAATAGGCCCTGTGTTTTAAAGAACTGGTTGTGTTTCACTGGTCCCTCCAGCTTCCTCTGGCATTCCACAGACACAGCACACCCCCCCCCATATGAGTGAGCTGGAGATTGCCTTTAGTGTGTCTAATCAGACCCAGTCCTGGCTTTAAGTGCTCCTGTGTGAACTGAGGGAAAGGTGGCTCGCATCCCCCAAGTCCTTCATCTTCCTCTGTGGAAGAATCTCCTTTATTCAGGCTGGTTTGCTCCCCATCGGTGCTTTCAGAGTGGTGTTTCTCCTTTGCTCCCTTCATGCAGTCACAGAATAGTTGAGGTTGGAGAGGACTGAGCAAAGTCTTCTCGTCCAATGTGCTGCTCAGAGCAGGCTCAGTCAGTTTGGGCTGATCGGGAGTTACCAGGAGAGACTGAAGTGAAGAAGACATGGAGTAATCTGGCCTTATCCATGTCTTTGTTTTACCTTTTATCAGTGAACCCATTTTTTTTCTGGATCTGTCTCTTGCTGCTGCTGTGCCTGTTGAAGCCTTTCTTGGTGCCCCTCACCGTATTAAACCCCAGAGAGTCTTTGGCTTTACTGAGTCAATCCCAGCATGTTCAGACAGTGTCTCTGTCTTCCTTCTGGGACACCTGGCCCTGCTCCTACCTTGTGTATTTTTCCCTGTATCTTTTGTTGTGTCAGGAGCTCCATGTCCACCCACACAAGCTTCCTTCTGCCTTTCCTTGACTTCCAGCTTGTCAGGAGGGACCATTCCTGAGTTGGAAGAGGTGATTCTTGCAAATCAGCAGCACTTCTGGACTCCTCTTTTCTCCATCTCTGTACCCCATGCAATCCCCCTGAGTAGATCCTTGAAAAGTCTGCTGTCCTGAACTCCAAGGCTGTGATTCTGCTTTTTGCTTTGTTGTCTTCTCACCGTTTTTGTCCCCTTAGAAGTGGCCTCAGAGCCTGTGCCCTGTCCTGGCATGAGAACAGTCTCACCTCATACCCGTGGCCACTTCTTCCTTAAATAAAGGGGAATGTCTGCTGGCCAATCTTGTCATCATCACTATCTCATCTGAATTTATACCAGTAGTAAGATTACCCTTTCCATGGTATTTGTAGGATTTTGCCCACTGTGGTGCTGCCAGGGAGCTTTAAGGATCAAATACTTTGCTTTGTTGCTTCTCTTTACACTCTTTTCTAGCTAATGTATGGAATAGTTTGGGACTGTGGAGGCTGGGTCCTGGATTGTTGCTAGAATGTGCAATTCGTAAACTACCCATTAACCATAGAGCAATTCATCATCCTTCTGCTGTGCAGCTTTTTATGTAAACCTGCCTGTTCTCTCGGGCAATATAAGAAAAATAAACTTACATCCTTTGAAAAATAAACTTACAGGAAAAGAGGAACCAGCAGCCTGCCCTCCAGGTCAGCTTGAACACCTGAGTGGGACACTTTTGCTGTTGGAGGGGGTGACCCAAAGAAGAGTTTCACCAGCCTCGGGTTCTTCAGCGAAAGGGGAAGTGGCTCATGGTAATCTTTGGTTTGTCTGAATTAAATCATTCCTTTTGTCACAGTGCAGCATCCAGGGTGAAGGGCAAGCAGGGCAGACAAAACCTAAAATGAGTGTGTGTGAGAGAGAAGGTGAAGGTAGAGGAAGAGGAGCAAATTCAGATCTGATACGGGCGCAAGCAGTTCCTAAGTGTTACTCTGGCCAACTTGCAAAAGGCATGAATTGTTCTGAAATGTATTTCCACACGACTTCTCATCTGAAAGCAGGTTAAAGTGAAGCACAGAATTACCCATTTCTGATCCCATTTACATGGGGATAATTATCTTCATTGGAGATGTTATCATTTTACAGTGAGATCAGAGTCAAGGCCAGCATTTTTGAAGCAGCTCTTTAGGTTTTAAAGTCTGCAAATGTGTGTTATTGGAGTCACATGATAAATAGTTCTGCAATCAATAGGGAAAGCTATTAAAAATGTGGTTTTGTCTCTGTCTGGTATGGTACATTAAGACACATGTATCATTCTACACTCTCTTTCCCTCTTTATCCTTATACATATGGTAGGGGCGGAAATTTTGAAGTACTCAACGTTGGTCAAACTGTCCCCGATGGAAAATATAACATTGACCTCAAATAGCATCCCATTTTAGGTCAGTGATGAGTGATTTTAAAAATGCTACCGTTAAGTATATATTTAAAGAGAATCACTAGTGGAAAAGTGAGTCTGTCTTCCCTGATCCTAAAGTTCTGTTGGAGAAATGGTGATGAGAGGGAGAAGGTGGCTGGGCAGAGCTCACTGTATTGAGTACTGATTTGGTGTTTCTCCTGTGATTTGCCACCTGGGATTTATATTTTGCAATCTGAAGAGCTGCTCAAGAAAGAAAGTGAGCCTGCAATGGCTCGTTTACATCTTCCGTGTTGTCAAATGCACCAAGAAACAAAGGGCTGGCTGCCTGAAGGCTTCGTAAGAAGGGGTGGGAGGGGAAGCTTTACATTTGCTAGTTGCTAAATACAAGTTTTAGGAAGCACTGAAGTCAAACAAACAACTTTTATGAGCGAGAAGATCCATCTGCTATCGGTGATCTTATAGATCGTTCTGTTCTCTGATACTTCAGGATTTCAAATAACATCTAATGGGCCAGAACGTACAAAGCAATCGATGTTACTCAACCTCCACAGCCCTCAGCTGCAGGTGTTTGCTGTCCCGGCACCGTGGGCTTGGAGCCAGGGCTCATTTGAGCCCATGTCAGCAGTTTACAGCCTGCTCAGGACCTGGCCCCGGATGCTTTGAAGAGAAAAGTCTTGGCCAGCAAAGAGTCTTGGTCTGCTCTAAAAAAAGCTCCTTCATTGGTAGCATTGGGATGCAGAGCCACACTGTGCTGCTTCAGTGCTCTGACCCCAAAACCTGAGCCTGCTCCCCGTGGGGTGCAGCAACCTTGGGAGAGAGCTGGAGCCACTCCAACAGAGCAAAAATGAGTTAGCAAGGGAAATTAAGCCTGTACTTCACGCGTGTTTAGGCTTCTCTGTCTAGTTTGCAATGGCAGTGCTCTCGGAGACCTTTGCTGGGAATGCAGCTCCTCCTGGCAGGCTCTGAGGTGCCGTCCCACGGGCAGCATTGATCTGGAGCAGTCCTCCCAAACCCAGACAGGTACCTGGCTGTGCTGAATGCCTGGCAGTCTGTCTCCCCTCTGCACCATGGTAGCTCTTACCACTCTTGGCTGCAGACTCGTGGTGGCCAGGAGAGTACATGGTTGGCCTGAGAGCCTGACGGTCTGTCTCTGCCTCTCCCCCTTTCATTTGGTTGGCTCCGTGTGTTATATCAAATATCTTTAAAGAGCACATTTTGAATGATGGAGCTTATAATTCCATCTCGGGAGTTCTGATGACTCGAGCTGGGTTCTTGTGGTTTATGATGTCAGCGGGACCCATCGATGGAGCCGTAGCCCCATAATTCACCATTGCCCTGTTATTTATTCTGTGCCATAAATGGCTGCAGTTTAATCACCAGAGTAAATTGCTGAAGCATCTTTGTGGAAACTGTGATGTTACTGTAGCAGTAACCATGGCAACAGCCATTCCACCCTGGTGGCTGATGCAGAGGGAACCAGTAACTCTGAGCCCTGTGCACCCAGTGAGTACCACCCTAGGAGAGGGGAACCCGAGGGACAAGTCCAGACACACTCTCAGTGGAGAAAAATCCATTAATTGCTGCTCAGGTACACGCACTGCGTGTCACTCGTAGTCTCTGTGAAACTGGGATGTGGATCCAGACTTCACCAACCTTGACAGACTTCTGGCATTGATTTCATGCAAAGAGATTTTTAGGAAAAAACTCCTGACTCCTCTGAGGAGATGGGAAGCAAAACCATCTTTCCTGCACAGTTTTTGGTTTTTTTTACTTTTCCTTTTCCGGTTCAGGTAGAAAAAAACAACTGAGGACACTTGAACCAAATGGTTCAGCACTTCATACAATTCAGGTTTATGTTTGGGTTTTGTATGGACAAGAGAAGCAGGAGATTCATCTGCACTGTCCTAATCCTTCTTGCCTTGTGGCCTTGTATCCCTCTCCTTACAAGGCCTTCTAGGATCTTGGATTTTAGTGGTGGTGGGGCATAATGCTCCTTGATGGTACATAAAGTTCCCGAATTATTTTTCAGCAAAATACATTTGCCAACCTATTTAATGTCATCTGAAGATGCCTGGTGGTTGTGGATGTGCAGCTGGCATTGGAATAAGCACAGAGCTGTGATGTAGCGTCATAATAGAACATTATTATTACATAAATATTATTTATTGTTTCTTACTGAAGTGAGATTTTTGAGAAGGTTTTACTTTCTAAAGCTTAAGTTTCCATTCAAGCCCCAGATTTTGTAGATTCCACCCCCCCCGAAAAAAAAAAAAAACAAAAACAAACCCTCTAACTAAAACCTTCGGTTTTTCTGATTTTAAGAAAAAAGTAAGACACTTTTCAAATATATCTGTGTCTCCCTTCCTTTCTCCTTTACTTCCCTCCACTTTCTACATTCATTAATTTTTCTCCTTGGGAAAGAGATTAGGAGAAAACCCATTCTCTGTCCGTCCTCTTTCAATACCCTGTGAATGTCTGCAGTGCTCAGCTCTGTTTTTTCCCCCTCGTTTCCTCTGCTGAGCAGCCCTAGAGAAGTCCCACAGCTCATGGTATCAGTGCCCTGACAGCCTGCTGCTTATGGGAAATGTCATTTTACAATGTAACTTCTTTTTTTTTTTTTTTAACTAAAGGTTTATGATTCCCTACAAGGATCCATTGTTTTAAGCCGCGTAGCCAACATGTGTTTCTTGAGGTATCACTTACCTTTTAAGCAAGTAGCAGTTGAGTTTTGGTCAAGCCAGGCTTGGCTGTCTCTGGATTCCTACAATTATTCTGTCCTGGTAACCTGATACAGCCCAGTGAGGGCAGAACGGAAAGAAAAGCCTTTTAATTTATGGTGGGTCTGAGTTCTAATCTTGTAGTTACGTAGACTTGGACTTGGCCGTGAATCATTTTTAATGACAGTTGAAGAGAAAAGAATTGAAAAGCAAATCTTACCTTTCTCATCACCGACGGCTTCTCATAACAAATCAGACTTTTTTATGGCACAGCCTTGCAGTGTGGGTACGATGCACATGAAGGGCTGTCCAGCAGGAGAGCAGAGCCTTTTCCTGCCTAGCACGAGGTAGATCTTTGCAGCAGCAACTTCAGAGCTGTCTGTGAGCAGCAGTTTTTCAGCTGGTGGAGTCCTAAACATTGATCGTGTAGATTCTCATAAGGAAATTTGTGTTTCCTCATTAGAAACCTTGGTCAACTTTCAGAAGGCCTTTAGAAGTTCTCCAGGAATGCTTGGAAAAAAGGGTGAAAAAAGTTGATGTCAGAAGCCCTCATGGATTTGAATGTAGCTAGAATGTTCCTCCTTCCCTCCAGTGAGCCTGGTGACATCTGCATGTAAAGAGAGATCACTGAGGGGGCTTAGAGATCACCAGCTACAGCCCCAAGGCTGCCAGAGCTCAGGGAGACTTTGGACAACACTCTCGGGGACATGGTGGGATTGTTGGAGTGTCTGTGCAGGGCCGGGAATTGGACTGAATGGTCCTTGTGGTCCCTTCCAGTTCAAGATGTTCTATGACTCCATTTGCTTTGGAGTCCATGTTGTTGGTCAGAAAAGAAAATGATCTGCAGAAATTGCTGCTTTGTTGGTTTGATCCCCGTATGGGCCATTCGCTTTAGAGCTGGACTCCATGATCCCTGTGGTCCCTTCCAGCTCAGAATATTCCATGATTCTCTGTGACCTTGCCAAGAGACCTGATTTGAAGGTTCACCCTTTTTCAGCAGAGCCCATGGCTGTGCACTCAGTGCAGATCAGAAGGCAGGAGTTTAATGCTGATTCCCAGAGTGGGGCAGGAGTTTAATGCTGATCCCCAGAGTGGGGCAGGAGTTTAATGCTGATCCTCAGAGTGGGGCAGGAGTTTGGTGCTGATCCTCAGAGTGGGGCAGGAGTTTAATGCTGATCCCCCAAGCGGGGGCAGGAGGAGGCACTGCCAGAGCTGCTACTGTGGTGCCCAGTGGAGTTAACAGAGAGAGGCTCTCACTGTAATTGGATACTGGCAGTATCCTGCAGTGCATCTACATGGCAGCTTCCCATCAGCACTAATGTGGCTTTCTGAAAGCTCCTCTCTTTTCCTGGCATGGTCACTCCTCGTTGGTGCTGTTGGGAACTCCCCCAGCTTTTGTGAGCTTGGCCCACCAAGTCTTTGAGGTGCCGTGCTCTGGGCGTGTCACTGGCCATGGCAAGACCCTGTGCCAGGCTGAAGCTTTTCAGTGCTGCTGAAACAAAACCAAGACGTTCCTTGGAGCCCAGAGGAGCAATGAGATGCCCTGCATAGCATGAATCCCACATCGCCACGGACTTCGCTTGGCTTCTGTCATTCTTGTGTTTCCTCCATGACCTCCAACTTTTCCCTGTGTGGAGACATGATTCCAACCTAGGTTAGCTACACACTGTGTTCTTTCTGACACATTTTGACAAATTGGGTTTGATTTTACCCTGGAGGTCTTTCCAGACTTAATTTTATGATTGTGGAAGGTCATCAAAAGGGTAGCGCTATTTAAAGACCAAATCGTGTCACATTTACTCACGGGACTAATGCTCTTTTTCTTGAAGATGTCCATTCATTTCAGTGGAACTCTGCATGGACTAAATGGCACCAGTTGTAAGCAGAGGCACTGGAGCCTGTCCTACTCATCTCAGTGGACTACTCAGAGAGTGAAAGTCAAGTCCTTGTCCTTGCCATTGATATTCCAACTCCTGTTATTACGAGGTAGTTTTCTGGCCCCCTCTAGTGACTGCCCACATGGGGATTTATGAGTGAGATCCAACCTTTTTGCAACCAGAAACAGCCATTTCCAACCCAAGAGTAAATGGCTTAAAATTTAGAAGTGGCATTTAAAATCCTGAGTTTGTTCCCCTTTGCTCACAACACTCTCAGGACTGTCTCATTTCCAACTTGGTGGGTCACATTTCCAACCTGGTGGGGCTTCTTACGGCATTGGGAACTGCTCACAGTGGTTAAGGGTGAGGCAATTCATACTGATGTTAACGTGGTGGCACAGCCCTGGTTATACTCCCATAGTCCAAAGGTTCACGTTCCTTAATGGAAGCTGGATGTTTTGGGGGTTACAGCTACAGCACCAAAGGAAGAGCCCTGAGTTCAATCAGAGAATCATTCAGGTTGGAAAAGCCCTCTGAGATCATCGAGTCCAACCATTCCCCCAGCACTGCCAGGCCCACCACTAACCCGTGTCCCCAGGAGCCACATCCACAGGCCTTTGGAGCACTTCTAGGGATGGGGACTCTACCACTTCCCTGGGTGTCCTGTGCCACTGCCTAAGCACCCTTTTCATGAAGAAATTTTCCCTGATATCCAATCCAAACTTCCCCTGGCACAGCTTGAGGCCATTTCCCCTCATCCTGTCCCTTGTTCCCTGGGAGCAGAGCCCGACCCCACCCCCGGCTCCCCCCTCCTGTCAGGGAGTTGCAGAGCCAGAAGGTCCCCCCTGAGCCTCCTTTTCTCCAGGCTGACCCCCCCCAGCTCCCTCAGCTGCTCTTCCATGAATCAGAACGTGTGACCTACTGAATTACAGCGAAACCTGGGGTGAGACTTGGAGTTGGTATTGAAAAGGTATTTTTCAAAGCCTTCCTTTTCCTTACTTTTTTCATACTACTGGAACTGCAAAAGGAACCTTATTTAAAATATGAGTTAGAAATTTTATGCTTCTTATGGCTCTGTGTTCTCGAGAAGCTGATACTTATCACAGGCCCGTTTTCTTGGGGGAGTGTGCAATGAGCTTTTGGAACAGGTTTCCTACTTTTTGGCTAATGAGGAGTGGGACAATTATTTATTCCAAGAAGCTGGAGGAAGGTTGACAGCCTGGGGGTAGACCTGAACGAAGAGTAACACTTTAGGCTTTAGCTGCTCTGAGATCCTTTAGAAACAACTGCCTTGATCTTTTAGTGCCCTGGTAAATCATTTATTCTGATCACCTACTTACAAATTCCTTCTCACTCATCCTATGGGATGGAAGGAGCTGGGTATGGAGCTCCTGGCCATAACCCAGCAGGTGAACTGCAACAGTGCAGAGCTTCAGCTGGGCTCCGAGAGCACCTGACAAAGCTCCTGGGTCAGGAGCAGCCCCAGAAATTCAAATTCCTCTGACAAACAGAGTGTCTGGAGCTGGAGGTTTTGGATGGGATTTTTCCCCTCTCAGGTTGCAGGCTGCAGTCAGGACACATGCTGCTGCACACACTGCATCCCCTCTGCCTCTCCCTCCTCCCACACTGGGCCTTGGTGCTCCCTGACAATCCGTTTCCATTCCCCTTCCCTTCGGCATGACCAGGGTCCCCCAGTGATTCATCTCTGGAATTTGGGAGTGCTGCTTCTCTGCTCCTACCCAAACTGGCAAGGGGGTTATTAGAGCATCAGAGATTAACCAGAACCTCCTTTGGGGAACATTTAGGTGAAGAGCACTCGATGCCAGACGTTATTTTACATGTGTGTTCTGACACTAGACTTCACTACTGCACCTCACGTTTCTCTGTGTGCGTGGGTTTGAACACCTTTTCCAACAACAACCGTATAAGAGGATCCCTGCTGCTTTGGGAATGTACATTGGGAATGACTTCAAGTGGAAGCGTGCTTGGATTGTCCTATTTCTATTTCTGAAGCCCTCTCAAGGAAACTCGCTCTCTCTTCTCACCCCATCGCTTCCGATGGGGCCGAGTCATTGCATTCCGTGTGCGCACAGTGACACCTCAGAGAGACTTGGACTGTTCTCTTGTCTCACTTCCACTCTCTTCCAGGCTGGATGCACACCCTGGAGGTATGTGGTTTGTCTCAAGATATAAGACTTCCCCCCTCAGAAACTACATTACTTCAACAAGCCACAAAGGGCTGGCAAGAGAGAGAAGGACGCTCTTGTTAGCGCAGCTTTCCTGGGAGATCTCCTCTGTGGACTCCATGCAGCTGGAAACAGCCTCTGCCTCTCCTGAGCTCGCGTGTGTGGGCAGACACACGTTCCCTCATGCAGCAGTTGCACTGATGTGTGAGTACAGACACAAACACTTGCTTACTGATGCACAAATACCTTCCCTTTGTTGTCCTTGTGCGTGTGTGCAGAGGCAGAAATTCTCTGAGTGATCGTCAGCCCCTGCAAATTCCAACCTGCTCTTTATGCAGGTGCAGCAGTGCCCCAGAGCACGTGCACCCCTCTCCTGCGTGCACAGGTACAGGTGCATCTACACAACCTGCAAAGGTGTTGCAGAATTTGGAGGGAGAGATGAGCAAACTGAGCCTGAAGGGACCTCTTGAGGTTTAGTCCAACCACTGTTCCGAGCAGGCTCTCACTGAGTTCAGAAAAGGGTGCTCAGGGCTCTGTCCTGAGACAGAGATGTGATAACATATATCCAAGCAGAACCTTCACTCCTTCAATGTTTGTCCTTTCTTTTGAACTTTAATGTGTCTTTTACCCCCCTGCCACACACCTGAGCAAAGAGCCTGGGTCTGTCTCCCTATACATGCCATGTGATCAAGAGGGCTGCAATTAACTGCCCCTAAAACTTGAGCAGGGTGGACAAACTCCCTTGTGTCAGCTTATCTCCATAGATCCAGCCCCTTGACTGTCTTCTTGGTGGCTCCCTGTTGGATTTGTTCAGGTTTATCAGCATCTTCCTTGTACTTGGGAGCTCCAAACTGGGAATACACCAGATGGGGTCTAACAATTCACAGAGGGATAATGGTTTCCCTTGACCTCTTGCCACAGGTGAGTGTGCTGTGAGCTCTCCTTGCTGCCAGGTGCCTGTGAGCCGGGTGTCCACATGCTCTGGGCTGGAATTGGAGTGATAACAAAATACTAAATGCAGACCCCAAACCCTGAGCTTTGTTTCTTCACAGTCTGTGCTCAGTTTTAGTAGATCTGAGACCCTGAGCAGTTCCATGACCCTCTCCAGGAGAACACAGCAGCTGATCCAGCTTTGGGAGAACAGGATGGATCAGATGACCTACCAGATATCCTGCATGTCTTATATTTCTATGATGTGACCATTTTTGCTCTTTTTTCTTTTTTTTTGGCCTTGGAGATCCACTGAACATTTTCCCTTTCCTGTGATTGGAGGGATTCAGCCATTTGAAATTCTTCTTTCCCAGTGGCCAGTGTCCACACTGGTCACAACCATAACTGCCTAAATCACAGGTTTAAAATCTTGAGGTTTGCAGAAGAACCTCAGACTCCCTGGAGGCTCCTACCTACCTATTACCTTGAGAGGCATGTGCTGAAGGAAAAGGGTATTTTTTTTTTCAGCTTGTTTTCAGACCCCAGTTGGGAGAAACCCTGTTCATACAGTTTCCAGCTTAAAGCAGAAGGGAATCCTGAGTAGAGCCCTTCAGGTGAATGGGAAAAATGGAAATACAACTGCAAGGTTTCATTTTGAGAAAAAAAATCTAAAAGGAATTTTTCACTTTTTCCAGCCTTTTCCCTTTTTTTTGCAGTCAAAAGCATTTGCTAAATTCTGCAAATGCAGTGGGATAACTCAAATCTGGATAATCCAGTACTCTGGTAACTCAAATATGAGGCTAAAAAACTTCACCCAGTGTGAAAAAAATTCACACACCACAGTCAGGTTGTGTTCTGTTTGTGAGGCTGATTTCACATAACTGTGGTGAAATCCAAACACCTGCCAGGTGGGCACTAAGTGATGTGACCTTGTGACTGCCACAGTCGGCCCAGTTTCAAACCAGGAGAAAATCTGGAGCAGGGTGTAATTTTTGGGGAGGTGTTTCTTTCTCGTTGTAGTTCTTATCTTTCAGGTGGGGGTCACGGGAAAGGCTGAAGACTCAGCTACTCCCCTTCGCCACATTTTTGTGATTTATTTCTTTTTCTTTGCCATAAATCAGCCTGCTGGCGAGATGACTTTACCCAGGAACTCTCCACCAACTGCTGAAGGAGCCAAAGGCTAAAGTCTCTCATCTGTCCCAAAAAAGCAGGAAGCACAGCCATGGATGAGGTAAGCACAGCAGCCTGAAATGGCTTTGAGTGTTTTACTCAGCGCAGTGCAGGGACCACCAGTGTGTAGAAGTACCTGTTGCACTGGTAGTTAGCCAGCAGATCCTGCAGTGGTGACCTGGGAATGCTTTTAGTCATGGGCAGGTGTGGATATGTATTTTTGTACATCTGTTTTACCTACCTAAGGCTTGGAGTCAGGGAGACTGATTGTGGGTTTGCTCAAGACCACTATTTGATGGAATGACTGAAGACTGATAGAAAATAGCAGTCGAGATCTATTATGTATTTCCAAAGATGCTTACTTTTAAGACTTCAGTAACAATTATTTGTGAACTGTCTTTAAATTCACACAAATGTGAACACCTATCTCTGTTTATGTTCCCCTGTGCCCCCTCAGTGGGAAGTGTGTGGACATCGTGCACATGTGAGGAGAGATTTCTTATTTGTGTGGACATCCTCCCACTCAGGCAGTGCCAGGGAGATGTTCAGAGAATCACAGAATGGTTTGGGCTGGAAGGGACCTTAAAGTTCATCCAGTTCCACCCCCTGCCATGGGCAGGGACACCTTCCACCAGCCCAGGTTGCTCCAAGCCCCGTCCAACCTGGCCTTGGGCACTTCCAGGGATCCAGGGGCATCCCCAGCTTCTCTGGGCAACCTGTGCCAGGGCCTCCCCACCCTCACAGACAACAATTCCTTCCCAATATTCCATCTAACCCTGCTTTCTGGTAGTGGGAAGCCTTTCCCCTTTGTCCTATCCTTCCAACCCTCTGTAAAAAGTCTCTCTCCAACCTTCTTGTAGGCCCCTTTAGGTACTGGAAGGCTGCTACAAGGTCTTCCCAGAGCCTTCTGTTCTCTGGGCTGAAAATGCTGTCCCTGTTCATGGACAGGGTTGCAGACTGTGTTCACCTATGTCAGGATGTGCCCCTGTCATTGCACAGTTCCTCCAAACTGTCACACGGGTGCATTTTGGGACAGAACGAGCACTGGCTAATTCAGGAAGTGACACATGCTTTTACATTTCGGGGGCCAAATCCAGATTTTCCCTGCTGAAGCCAAAAGTATAAGCAACACAATTCCATGAGCATGTTGCCTCTGAGTGACAGTTTGAGTGCAGGGGGGTGACTGGGTTTGGCTGAGCTCTCTGTTGCTCTGAAAAGAGCAGTCGATGCCCTTGACTAGCGAGTGATGCCAAGTGCCACATGCGCGATAATGGCCGGGGGCCTGGTCACTGTGCCCAGCCAGTCCCTGTGGATTTGGGGCTGGCCAGTAGCAGCCAGACTGCTTGGGAGACAAGTTTCTGTGTGAAATTCTTCTCTGGTGGAAGGTATCCCTGCCTCTGGCAGGGGGGTTAGAACGAGATGAGCTTTAACCCAAACCATTCTGTGATTCCGTGTAATTTGTGTTGCTTCTCTGTGGGTACTGACGGGTTAAATGTCTCCTCTGTCTCAGGTAGAGAGCAGGGAGTAAAAAGCTGTGACCCTGCAGGTTCCCAGGTTGCTGTTTGTGTGTGTGGATCTGGGTGTAGGGTGGGTTATCCTGCTGTTGGCAGGGGTGAATATGTGGGAGAGCAGAGCCTGGTCACAGGTCTGTGTCGGTGCAGCTGTTGATGAGCACGAGGGTGTTTGTGTCGGCGCTGTCTGGGGCAGGAGGTGCATGTGCTGTGTGTTATTCTCACATCCTTGCTAGCAGCAAACAATGTCATGTCCCTACCTGGACTGCAACGTGACACACACCTCAAAAACAGCAGCAACACCAAGCTCCAGAGCCATGGGAGAAAGCAGAGCTGCTCCTTCTTGCTCATCAGCCAGGAAATCCTGCCAGCCCCGGCAAAGCGTGTCGGGATCCAAACCAGCTTTTGGGCTGGGGCTCGGGGGGTTCGGGGTAGGGGTGGGGGAAGGAATGAAAGAGAAGCAGTAATTTGTTTGCCATTGCCCTGGAGCCAGGAAATCCAAACCTCAAGCATTTCCCAGGCCACAGCACATCGGAGCTGCAGGAGAGCGTCAGCGAGTGGCTCCCGGGAGCGCACCCACCCGCGCACACACGCGTGGGCAAGGGGCTCCTCTGCAGCACCACCGCCCTGAGACGCTGAGACAATCTCGAGTTTTCAGGCCATAGCTGTCAGGATGCTTCGGTATATTCATCACCCCCCACTCCATGGTGATAAAAATTTACACAGCCAACGAAACGAAGATTAATTTCATGTGAAAAGCTGACAGAATGGCCCATGTCATTGCTTTATTTGTGCCAGCACTCAGTAACTCGGTGCAAGTTCCATTGAGGTGGCAGACACCCCGTCCCCTTGAGCCATCTCGTCTCCTCTCTAATGATGCCACCGTTTTGACAAAACCAAGCAACACAGCCGGTACGTGCGAATTTGGAATTAATTTTCCTCGGAAAGGTCAAGTATGTTAATGAGCTTTTGGCTGCCTGCGTCTTCTCCCTTGTGCTTCTCCCCTGTTAATGGGGGGGGGGAGAGGGGGGAAAGAAGAAGGGGGAGAAATAATTACAGGAATAAAAACGAAGGAAGGAGGAAAAGAAAGAGGCTGTGAGGGTTTGGAAGAGGCAGCATTCAGCAGGGTTTTTCAGTGGCTCTCCTTTTCCAGGACTGAGGCGGGCTAATTGTATCAGCGCAAGTCTGTGCAGTTTGCTTGGAGCTGTTGAGCGGGGCCAGGGATGTCATGGATAGCAGAGTTGGTGTAACCTGGCACGGAGGGGGTGAATTGCACCTCCTTTGCACTCAGGGACTGAAGGCAGCCCTGTGTGTTGGCAGCTGCCTTCGTTTTCCATCACAGAATGGCTGAGCTCGGCTCAACGCCGGGCTCTCTGTGCTGGGGGAGCAGGGAGCAAGGGAAGGTGAAGGAGAGAAGGAGTTCACGGGCTCCAGCTCTTGTGCCCGTTATGAGAGGAAGCTGGAAGAAAGCTCAGCTGCTCTGGGAGAAAGGCCAGGGCCCACTAATTCATCCAGTTTAGAAATAGGACAATTAGGCAGTTTAAAGAGAAATTGTCCGTACAAACAGCATGAGATGTTTGAACTAACTGTGATGCCAACCACCTCTCACCCCTGTGTTCCCCAGATTCCTGCCTTTATTCCTGCAAGTTAGAATTTGCCACTTTCTGGCATCCTCATGGCAGGACTTGCCTTGATTTCTCAAGGGGTTGGGTGATGATCAACGAGAGGAAAGGTGGTAGAAACAGCAGATGGTGTGTCAAGGCATAAGGGAGCAGAGCTGGGCTCCTGGCTCTGTCACACACGAGTTACACTCATCTGGATAGGACATTTAGGGGAGGATTCATCTCACCTAATTTTAGTCTTCTTAAGCAAAGTATCCAGACTAAAATAATTGTCCAGATTTCTCTTCTTGTTAACAGAGAACAGTAAGGAGGAACACATATCCCACCTAATTTAAGATGAGAGAAATTCCATTCTGGAAAGGAGTTTCTTTCTCATTGAATATAAAGTGAACTTAAACAATTAGCTTGGACTGAACCCCTACCTTTTAGAGGCTTAAAATTATGGGGTGTGATTTCCTCCTCATTCTCTTCTCCCTGCTCCCATTCTGGCTCTTATTTCCATATAATCCTACAGGCGGAGGAAATCCAGTGGGTCTCATAGTGGCTGTATTGGCAGGGTAGGATCAATGCCTTTCCCTCAGCCTGCCCAGGCTGTCTCCATGCTTATCCACTCTTGTGGCAATGGAACCTTTGGCTGTGATCTGGTCCTTCCAGCCTCGCGCTGCTGGAGCCAGCCCAGCACACGGAATCTTGGGCATGGTCCAGAGAGAGCCTTTGTTGACTTTGGAGGGCAAATGTTTTGCCACCCTGGCCACAGCGCAAGGAGAAATGATGTGCAGTGTAAGAATGCCGGTGTCATATTAAAGGGTGTCCTTCATTTAGGGTTTTGCTTTGTTTTGCACCTTACTCAGCTGGTTCTGGTGCGTGGGTCCATCTGTGTATGGTCCTGGCCTGTTCCCCACATGACTCATCCTGCAGCGGGGCTGCCTCAGACTCGTGGCTGGGACATGGATTTCAAAAGCACTCAAGTGACCAAGCTTAATGATTTTCAGCTGACTCCTAGCATTGTCCTAAACAAGGAATTCCTACCCATAAACCACGGTACTGCCCACGCTCTCCCCCTCTTTCCCAGGCTCTGCCGTGTGCGTGGAGGCACATTCTGCTCTGCTGACCCTGCTGCAAGGTGGGGTGGTAGTTGGGGACAGTGAGATTCACCAGAGGAGCTTTGGGCTGTCCCTCTCACATGTGCTTGCCCAAATGGTCATGGAACGTTCATGGGCATCAACAGATGTATGTCTTTCCTCTCCAGAAGTTGTTGTGTTGTTAAGTGGTTGCTTCATTCCTCCTCAGAAGAAGTTTCTATGATGGAAGGAAATTATTTGCTAAGCTCTGCTAAGGTATAAATTTAACAACAAATATTAATTTGTGCACAGGACAAAGGGGGTACAAGAGATATTTAAAGTATTTCAGTGGCAAATGGTGTTTTGAGTCCTCAGTTCTAGCAACAAAAAGAACACAGGAGGTATCTGCACAGAGATTACCTTGTTCATGGCCATGGTGAAGTAGGACACCCCTGTCCTGTGCTTGCCTGGGATGTCAGAAGAGGATGAGATCTATAAGAACTTGAGTTTTTAGGGAACTTCTCTCCCAGCAGCTCCCTGGGGCTTTAGCTAAACTGTGGGATATTCAGTGTTTCCCAACTCTGGTGTCAAGGACCATCTCCTCTCTTCCCAGCTGTGAGATGTGGCTCTGCACCATTTCTGTGTCCTCCCCTCCCACGCTCTGGTTTTCATAGGGAGGAATCCTGGGGATGTGAGTCAGGGAGCTGTAGTGCTCTGTCACCAGTGGGAATGACTCAGGCCTGAGACAGCACAGCACACCTACCCCCTGATTTACAGATCGCCCTCGGGACACTCAAAGCCACATTTTCCCAACATGCCAAGTCCTCGAGAAAAACCAGCCACTTGTTTTGGTGCTTAGACAGAAACATAACCCCTCAGAACAGGCATGAGATGCACCAGGGCAGTGAGTCTGCTCTCCCCTCCTAGTACTCCTCCATGTTTGTGGATATCATGGAGCACGGTGTCCCTTCATCCCTGTGTTGTGGGGGTTGTTTGTGCCACCTTCTCTCAGCTTCTGTTCCTTTCTGTCCCTCTGTTTTTCCCCCGTGTGAGAGCACTGGCGCCTTCAATGGGAGGTCACCAGCGAGGTTACTCAACTGGCTCCAAGTATTAAGGCTTCCTGCTCTGCTGTGAAGAGCTGCCAAGTCCCCCCTCCCCGCTGCTCACCACAAACCCAGTGCCTCTTTGTCTCCCTCTCTCCCCTTCTCATCCCTCCCCCTACCAAGACATTCAAATCTCTCTGCAGCAGACAGAGTGGGCGGACAAGGCACCCCGAGCTACCTTCAGATGTGTTTGCCTCAGTTCCCAAAGCAGTGTGGCCACAGGGTGATGTCTTTGCCCCTTATCAGTGTTGCCAGAGGGTGAACTGTCCCCATCTGTCCCTCCAGAGTCAGTGGCAGGTTCCTGTCAGGACCTGACCCAGTAGCTGGGCTGACAAAAGGCTTTTATTTCCTCTGGAAAATATCCTTGGGTTCTTCTACCAGCAGGCTGAGGGGATCCATGGATAACTGTGAAGGGGTTCGTGAGCAGTGATTAAGGAGAATGTGAATTTTGTCAGCAGATGGGAACGGGCTGCACAAGGACCTGTAGCTTCCTTACAGAAGTGGTAGGGGGGTACAGATGGATAAGAGTTAAAAATCTCTGCCCTAGGCATGAACCTGGGGAAAGACAAGGAATCTCCTGTCCCAAAGGAAGTGAAAGGGCAGCCCCAGGGCTGCTGTTTTCCCAGGGGCAATGTGGCCGTGGGTGATCAGCCTAAAGGGACAGAGCTGCCTTTGGTGGGCATCATAGCGTGTGGGGAGGGAGCAGAACACAGGGAGAGCTTCACTGACAGGAACAGAGCATGAACCAGAAAAGAAAAACAGAGCAGGATCCTGTGAGGAGCAGAGGAGATAAATAAGGTGGGAATGGGGGGAAGACGGGAAGGCTGGTCACAATTTTTGTAAAAACCAAGGGGAGTGGGGATGCTGCTCCAAAAAGCACCGCGGAGATCAACCACACTCAAGTAAAAACATAATTTTCTGTAAGAATAATACAGAAGGCCCACACACTAATGGTTCAACAGGATGAGGAAAAGCTGCCTGCTCCACCCCAGCATGTGCTGAGGTAAGGGTAAAAGCAGAGCCCCTCGGGCAGGAGCCTGCCAGCGGTGCATGCTCGGCTTTTGGACACATCTGGGGTACTCGAGCTGGCAACGATCCTGCTCTCAAAGTAGAAGAGAAACAGCTGCTGTGGAAGAGGATTTTAGCCTCTCCAGCCATGGCTGAGTCCCTTTAGCTCCTTGTCTTCGCTCCTAACTCCCTTTCTTAAAGATCTCTCAGGAGATTTCCCACTGGTGTGAGTGCTGCTGGGGTCACCAGACAGGAGCTCTTGTCTTTTTCCCAGGACTGTGAGGCTGCAGGAAACGTACCCCGAGGAGTTCTTTGTGAGCATCACACCTGAATTTGGCCCGCTCTCTCCCAGTTTATGCTAAATGGAGACCACAGAGTCCTCATTTAATGACTGGGTTTGTGTAGGTGTAAAGCCCTTTGAGGTCTCCATAAACATGGGTGTTTATTCATTTAGATTTCACTTTGATTTTCTTTTAAGATGAATTCTCTAGGAGGGAGAAAGCCAAAGCCTCACTGCTAAAAATCCGAGTCTTGGTTTTGTTTTGTTTTAAGCTGTGAAACAAGTATAAATTCACTAATTTCTAATTATGGTCTCGGAGCTGGTCCTTCAGGCTGCCACCATCCATGCGGTCTGTGTTCTGGGAGCTCACAGACAGGGAAAAGCTGAGAAAAGCATTGAAATAGGAGGGCTGGGGGCAGCTCTTGCCTTGTTTGATGGCCCCCTGTGTTAGCTGCTCCTTGGGTTGTTAGAGCTATCACATTCCAGGGATGCATTGCTGTGGTTAAGGGGTGAAGTGAGACAAATGAGAGGACAGAGGTTACTACACATGAGCTACAATGACATCCCCATTTTGATGCCGGGCAGAAAATCAGATGGAGTGTGTTTGCTCCTGCCCTGGGGCTAAGAGCAACAAAGGGAAAGAGCAGGGGATTTATCTAACTACAGTCTAATATTCCTTTGGCTGCAGCAGAGGCTGCAGCACTTCCCGACTATCGGCTGGCGCTTTCACTCACACACATCTGTGATTGATGGGCAGAGAGTATAAACACCTCATTAGTGCTATAATTCACTGGTTAGAGCTCAGACTGGGCTGTGGGAGGGAGGGGGGAAAAAAAGAGTTGAGAAAGTTTAATAAAGGGAAGAAAAAAAAAAAAGGAAGAAGGAGAAGAACGGATGTAAAGGCCACACAAATCATTCCGGGGAGTTATCTGACCTGCTTTGAAAACTTTAATTGCTGATAATGGACAACCTGTTGGGTGGTATTTTATTAACACTAATAGATTTTTACGGGATATTTCTCACATTGCTCTCCCAGAGCCTGAGGAATACATTAAATATTAAAAGTTAATGCTCTTGGTTGCTGTTTCAAGGATGCCCCACTGATAACGAGCTTTCCCGCAAGTTAGAAACCGGGAGAAAACATGAGCTGCCTTTGCCACTTACGGCCCCTGCAATAATAATGAGGAAAACACTTGAAGCCCGTGTGCACCTTGCAGCTGAGCTGCTCGAGTCTGGCCTAAACGCTCTGCTAAGGCAGTGCCCAGCCCAGAGCTGGTAGCTGTGTCTCACCTCCAATCCTGGCTTTACAAGAGCTGGATTCCAGAGTCCCACGCTGAAAGCAAATGTTTGTAACCCCCATATGCTGCTTTACATTTCAGTTATTCAAAGCAGAGGCTGAGCCGACAACCCGTTCCTGTTTCTCAAGAGAACTTAGGTCTGAAACGGATGATCCTTTTCTTTAATGTGCTGAATGGTTTTATAAAAGTGTTGCTTCCGCACTAATCTGTTACAGAAATGACCCAGCTACCTGCAGCAGAGATGGAAGCACCCCAGGAAACATCTGTAGAGGCCTCCAGGACTGCAGGCAGCAAGAGGGGGCTCTGGAGAAGTCTCTTGGCATCCCCAAGTCCTGCACACAGCAGACAACCCTCAAAGTATGGGAAAAAAAAGGTCAGTTCTGTACTGTAAAGAGATGGATTCAAGCAGCCTAAGAAAGAAAAGAAGTTAATGCAACACTGGGGAGGTTTGCTGGAGGGAAAGTAAATTTGAAACAGGATGAGCAGTAACCAGCTTGTGTGGTGAGTCAGAGGGCTGGTGTTAGAACTGGAAAGTCATAATACACTTTTGTGCTCGTGGGTAAAACCTAGACTTCCCCTTTAGAGCCTTCCTTGGATGCACCAGCACCGCCAGCAGTGATGGCCTGGGCCTAGAAAGCCAAGTTAAATCTGTTAGCCCTGCCTGTGGTGTCCTTTCTCTTTGGAGTCATGTCATCTTCCCTGGCAGCAGCCACAGGCTCGGTTTTGGATCTCATTCTGACCTCTGTTTGTGCAGCCACCTTCTTGTGCCAAACCAAGCTGGACTGGATGGCCCCATCCACGCTCCCTGGAACAGCCCTGCTCCAATCCTGGTGAGTAACTCATCTTTCCAGGCCTGCTTGGCTGCAGAGCAGCTTCCCAGGCTTTACTGTGCAGGCCAGCTAGACCTTACCAAGAGCCTGGTTCCAGCTGCCAGGCCTTTCTGTAGGCAACCTGCAAGAAGATGGATTTCCACACCTCCTTTCTCAGTAAGTCTTTTCCTGTAGTCATGCCATAAACTCTTCGAGCTGGGTTGTCTTGGTCTCTCCACTCTCCTCACCACTGGTATTTCCAGACAAGGAGGAGAAGCTGTCCAAACTACCTACTCACCCTTGGCAGCCAGTCCCACCCTCCTTGCTAAAACAAGACATCTTTTCTTCTGTATTCCTCTGTATTTCATGCCCCGTTTCTGTGGAAGTTTTTCAGGTCAGGTAAAGGGTTCAGCTGCTTTGGGGTGGTGCAGGCAGAAGAGGAGCGGCTCCAGTTCAGTCTCCTCTAAGTCTGGCTTTAATAACTGAGATCTCATTTTGGCGTCTTGAAGTTGAGCTGCTAGAGCCAGTTTTCTGAGGAATTAGGGGCTAATCACAGAGACCAGTTGTCTTCTCTTACATGTGGACCTGCTCAGGTCAGAAACGTGCACTGCGGGTTTTAGACTTTGCTGGGGAATATTTCATTAATCCTGTCTGCACTGGGGGCTGCTCAAGGGCCTTCAGGGACTGGACACCAGCTAGTTTATGTCAGCTGAGTTAAATGCCATTTTTTCCCCTAGAACATTCCCCAAGGAGTCTTAATATGAACATATAGATGGTTAGTAAGTATGGTTT
Source organism: Oxyruncus cristatus (assembly GCA_013399855.1). Lineage (NCBI taxonomy): Eukaryota > Metazoa > Chordata > Aves > Passeriformes > Cotingidae > Oxyruncus > Oxyruncus cristatus. The sequence continues at coordinate 520,821 of VXAY01004755.1, read as the reverse complement.
TTGTCCTACAGTAATGACACCACAGCAGCCACAAGGTAGGTGTAAATAGAACTGGAAACTTCAGTTTCTGGAAGGTCTTGCCTTTTGAGTTAGACCAGGTGCTGGAAGCCATGATGGGACGTGGGCAGGGCCAGTCTCTTGCTTTCCTTGAACACAGAGTCTTTAGATTGCTTGGACCGAACTCCCTTCAGATGGTTTAACAGTCTTTTCAAACTGTGTGTCTTCTGTCTCTGAAAGAAGGATTTGAATCGTAGAATCATAAAATGGTTTGGGTTGGAAGGAACCTTATAGCTCATCTTCTTCCAACCTCCTGCCATGGGCAGGGACACCTTCCACCAGCCCAGGTTGCTCCAAGCCCCGTCCAACCTGGCCTTGGACACTTCCAGGGATCCAGGGGCAGCCACAGCTTCTCTGGGCAACCTGTGCCAGGGCCTCACCGGCCTCACAGCCAAGAATTCCTTCCCAGAACCCCATCCAACCCTGCCCTCTGGGAGTTTAAGGCCATTCCCCCTTGTCCTGTCAGCCCAGGCCCTTGTCCAAAGCCCCTTCTCAGCTCTCATGGAGTCCCTTTAGGCTCTGGAAGAGGCTCCAAGGTCTCCCCAGGGCCTTCTCTTCTCCCGTTCTCTCAGTGAATCTGGGTCCTGCTGAATTTGGGAGGAAGTTGCTTAGAGGGTAAAGGGGAAGAAGAGCCAGGAGAACTCGGTACAGTGGTTCTTTCCAAAGGATAAATCCCTTGGCTCCCACACTCCAGGATGAGCTTTGTTTCAAGACTGCTGTTTTGCAATAAAACGCCCTTAGTTACTTAACGGGAATTGACTTTGTCCCTTCTCCTCCCCCTTCCAGCCCATCCTTTCTCCCCGTCTCCCCTCCAACAGCGGCAGCTTTTCCTGATTGACCCCACAGGCTCACGAGAAACCTTTTTACTTAAACGTGTATTGACCTCAGTCTTGCTGCCCAGTGAATTATGTCACAGCTGGCAATCTGAAAGCCATAAATCAGGCCTCCAACCTGGGGAGCTGTCTCCTGATGACACGGATCCGAGCCTTCATCGATGAGGGTTGTACCAGGTGCCTTTGTGTCTCTGACAAACTGGGAAGGGAATACCCTTTTTATGTTTCTTTTCTGTCGTCATCCCGTAGGCCCTGTGATTTTTTTTTTTTCCTTCCCTTTGATTTGTTTTTTTTTTTATTATTGTTTCCCTTCCCCATCTGTCTTTGCACTGTGTATAAAATTTCCTTCCTTGCCTTAACCCACCCTTCAAAGGGAAAGAAAAGGAACTTGTCAGACTTGACATCTTGGATGGTCTTAATTCTTAGGTAGTGTTAGTTTTACCAGTCTTTCCTTCCTCCCTTCCTGTTTGATTTTTGTGTTGACTTGTTGTTGTTTTCCCTGATGTGATTTTATGATCCGGACAAACGCACTGGACAAATGAGAAATTTAATGATACTGGAAATATTTCTCCCATATTTTGTGAAGCAAAGTGATTCCAGTAGATCTTTTGCCCCGCGACATGGGACGTGCTGGCTTGTTGTCACTTTGTGGATGAGGGAAGGGGAATAGTCCATTAAATGTGAAGCGTCATCACAAATTCAGTCAACCCTTCTGTCTCTGTACGAGTATTGATCAAGCGGGAAGGAGGGAACTCGCTCCCTGGCAGAGTTTGTAAAAGGAAGATCTGGGTGGTGCTTAACTGAAATAACAAAAAGACCATGAGTTCTCATAATTCCTTGTTCTTCTGGGGACTCAGGGAGGCATAGCTTGAGCTTCCTCTTCTCACAGACAAGAGCAAGGCTTGAATGTCTCACATCTAGCCACGGGTGGCAGGGCCAGAAAAGGAGGGATATTAGCTTGCTTTCCCACATCTCAAAATAGGGCTACATAAACAATTGTTGACTTTATTCTGCCTGTGCTGGAATACACTGCTAACAAAGCTGGGAAAGAAAAAGCATATTTTTTAGTTCTAGAATTAGTAGAAATATTACCTTGGTGACAGACACATTGCTTGTTTGAGATCTTGCAAGCCTGATTTTATATCTGTGGCACATTCCATCAATGTGCCATGTGAATTCTTCAGCTCAGGAATGTCTCGAGTTTAGGAGATGTTACCTTTCTGTCTGTGTCTTGACTGACTTTAGGAAAGGCAGACAGATAAGTTTGGCGATAGCTCTGACAACGTGCCTGGTGCTGAGGCCAGACCTGGCAAGGCTGGGACCAGTCCAGCGCTGATGTTGGCTCCGAATGTCACCAGGGAAGCTGGGAGGGCCCTCGGTGGGTTCTGTGCTCTGGATGGAGATCAGATCCTGAGATAACAAGGTGATGACAAGCACCCTCAGAAATACTGACACAGAGACAGATAAAAGAAGATACAGTAATAGTGTGTAGAAATAAATCCTGTCTCATTCTGCTTTTGATCTTCTGCATTTCTTAAATGTAAGAATTTTCTTAATATCAGTTTCTTACATCACCCATAAGCTCATGCCCTGCATTGTAACAGCCTTACAAAAACGTTACTCAAAGAAATGGATTCAGGCATTTATTTTAAAGACACTGGATTAGGCACTTATCTGTATTTAGATTAAATTCCTCCCCCACAATGTTTGCAATATAATGTTTGTGGTCCTGGCATGTGCAGCACTGCCCAGAGAACGGAGCTGGCTGGAAATTCCCTCATCTGCATAAATGCAAATGACTGAAAACTTGGACTGGTGGGAGAAAAATTAGTAGATTATGGGTTTTATTCCTCCCTTATTGATGTAAATCACAGGCATGTGTAAGGATAGTTGTGATTTTAAAGTGGGCTGTGTCCCTTCAAAGAAAATGTGAGCTCATAAATCCTGTGAGATTAGAGATCCCGAGGCCCGATGTGGCAATGGCTCCGGGTTTATGGCATTCCTCAGGACAGCCGGGATAGGATGTTCTCTGACCCGGCTTTTATGAAGATCAAAAGGCTTAAAACTGTTGAGAATGAGATTTTTCACGTCGTCCAGGGGGAGACACCAAGCTGTCAAGTGGGAGGAGGCTCTTTGAAGTGTGGAGATAAGGACCTTTTTAACCCCCAGTCAGGTATGAAAGCCATTTCCAGGCGGCAGAGGAGCGTGGCATTCCACTGGACTCGCTGTGCCAAGGGAATTCATGGAACAGGCCACCTGAGCTGCTCCAGGTGAGCACCTGGCAGTGTCTCAGCCAACCCATAAACAGGACCAAAACCTGAATCTTTGAAGAGGGTTGAAAGGACTGGGAAAACATAAAAATTAATGTATTGGAGGAGGTGTGGGAATTATATGTGGGAATATCTCCCCATACTCCAACCAGCCTGAGTCCAGCACAGCACCCACTGCAGGGAGTTGGAATAAGGAGTGTACTCCCACATGGATTATCTCAGCCTGGTATCTGAGCGTGGAGGGGCAGGTGGGAATGCTCCCAGGGAGCTTCTGGGTGGGAAAAGGGCGAGGAGAGACAGAAAGTGTCCTCACACCTCTGTGTTCTGGCCAAGGGCTGAGCCACTGCAGGGCAGGAGGGAGGAAGCAATCCACTGCTGCTGGAGCCAGGAATAGCTTGTCACTGGTCGGGAATAGCTGTGGGAGAAGCACAGCACCGCTTTTCCGACTGTCCCAGAGCTCAGCATCCAGCACAAACACTTACATGTTTGTTCCTTCCCTTCCCAGATTCCTCAGAGGGGTTGGCATTGGCAGCTGGATCATGGTGGTGCCTTGAGAAAGAACTTCTGCACAGCATTTTTCGTGTAAGCAAAAGCTGTCAGCACTGAAAACCTTCCCAAAAAAGGATTCCCCTGAGCTGGTAGGAATAATTTCTGGTCACATTTATGGAAGTTGAAATGGCATCTAGACAAGATAAATATCCTTAATGTTTTGTCATCTTTGTGCTGATGAATTAAAGATACATTTACTTTTCCGTAATGACTTTCTAAGAGAAAACAGCTAAAGAAGACAGAATAAAAGTACAGTTTCACAACAGATGCTGTTGGTAAATGTTTCCTCTGCAATAAGCTCAGTCCTTGGCTGGCCATAAAATAAGAATTGTCCTTAGCCAACATCTTGAAAGCTGAAGGTGAAAACACAGTGGTAGGAATCACATGTCCAAGCACTGAATTCCCTCACAGCAACAAATTTTTTTTAAATCTTGTCCTAATTATCACAACTCACATAGATACTCTCTAGGAACTGTTATATGTGGAACTGGTCAGAAATATGTTGATAGTCTGGTTCCTACTGAAAAATGCCATTTTCTGGTGGAATTGGTTGAGGAAATCACAATGATTTGGTTCTTTTTTTTGTTTGTTTTCAGAGGAGTAATAGAGAGAAGGGCCTGACTGGGTTGAAGCCATGGTTTTTATTTAAGTGTTCTTTTTCTTTTCCAGTGATTTGTTACTTCTTTTTCATGGTGCATATAACACATTTCCAATGTATTTCAGTGGGTCCACAATGAAATTGTGGAGGGAATATTGAGATTTTGGGGGCTCTTTTCCAAGCCAAAACATAAGTAATTAATGAAAGTATGAAATTACGTTCCAAATGGAACTTCCATTCTTTCCCTCATCCCACCAGTGCTGTTACACTCAGAGGCCGACCTATGCATGGGTTACAAATATTTTAGTAGTAGGACTGCAGAAGGAGCTCCCTGTTTGCTTCTTCTTTACTCCTGAATGTTCAGGTTTTCTCTGTCATCCTTCTTAAAGCAACAACTTCCCGAATACCAGAGCAGAGAGGAATATTCCCCTCAGCGGTGCAATAAGCAGGATCCCATGTTAACGGGCCCACTGCTCTGACTCACAGGGAAATTACTGTGTCCCTGTATCCTTTTAATTGTAGGGCTCAAAAGATGGAGACACACCATAAATTATTACATTGTCATTTAATCTGGAGTCAGTCCAGTGTGAACCCTGATCGCCTGGAGCTGGTCCAGCCGAGTGGCAGGAACAGGGCTGAGAGTCCTGGTAAATACCACATGATTTCTGGTATTTGCAGAGCATCTGCTCTGCCTTCCCTTGCAGTACCTTTGGCTGCTCTGGAGAAGCTCCTGGGTGACTGGTGATTTTATTAGGGCCTGGCCCATGGGAGGGTGAGCCATTCAGCTTGTCAGTGTGCTCCCAGAAGAAAAGCTGCAGTGGGAAAAAAAAAAAAAAAAAAAAAACAACCTTGCTCTGGGCTTTGAAACCTGAACTGCAGCCAGTTCCAGCTGAGGGATGTGACAGTCACCTTTGCTGTGAAGTTGCCATCCCATCTGAACAGTGGCAGTGTTGTGTGGCTTCAAAAGACCCGTGGAAGGGATAAGTGTCTGTGGTGGCTGTGACTGGGCAGGTCTGTGTTAGAGAGCAGCCCAAACCCCTGGCCTTGCCTTAAACCATGCATCTCAACATCCACAGTTAGACCTGTTCCAAGGGGACACACATGCATCCCAAACTTTCTTCTCTTCCAAGCTCCGTTTGGCTGGACCATCTGGCCACGCTTCTGCTCCTTTGAAAGCTTTGCCTTATTAAACAGTCCTGGGAGCTCAAGAAGGAAAGTCACGGGAGGAGAACAGGAAGGGGGATTGCTAAGAGATGTGCTATTCCTTAATAAAATAATAGTCTGAGAGCAGATCACAGCTTGTAACAACCAGTGAGATCCTGCTGCTGAGATTCCCTGCAAAGCTGCTCCTCTCAAGGCCAGGCTTCCCGTCCCCAAACCCAGCTGTGCTGTGCATGTGCTGCACAGCTCCCCCGAAGTCATGGCACGGAGGGTGGGACTTATATTCGTCCAAATTACATCCATATCTCATCTTTTGTTTTCAATTTGCTGGGACAAACAGCTCCTCTTGTGATTTGCCACTCCTGTAAGGCCCCAACTGAAGTCACTGCACTGGGTCTGAGCCAGTTCAGCCTGTGAAATGCTTGAATTAACAACACAGTGCAGGGGGAGAGGGAGAGAAGGAGGTGGGTACCTGCTCTTGCAGGTGGGGAGCGGAGGTCTGGAAATGGAGTAATTTGCCCCGAGTCTAAAAAAGAGGTGGTAGCAGAATAAGACAGCAACCCAGCTCTTCTCCATTCAAGACAGAAACACCTTTTTTGATCAGTATTTTCGATGACAGGTGAAATGCCCAGCCTGAAGGTTGGATGAGAAATGGTTGCTTTGAAGATCAGTAATATTCATGAACAATGTCCTGCTGGCCTTGGGTTTGCTCCTGCAGGGTCATGTTGGAGGTGAGGATTGCTGTTTTCCCACCCAGGAACTCCAGAGCACCTCAGACATCTCAGATTTACCGTTTGTGAGGTTTTTGCTTGGACTCTTTGTGCAGGTCCAAGCACAGATACTGCTCCAACAAGCTGGAATCCTGGGAGAATGTCTGAAGCACTGAAATCCCAGGAGGACAAAGCTATGGGTCACTTCAGAGCTGGGTTAAACCCAAACTACCAGCAAGGCCTTGTTGACATTTCCCTATTGGACAAGGATTTTGGATTAAGTGAACCAACACCCTTGGCTTGGGGTGGTGGCTCAGTATAACCCACTGGTGACTAGAAAGTATAAATAATGCAGAAATAGTAGTTCATACTTTTTCAAGGAATAAGAAAATATTCAGATGTTCATTCAGCGAATGTGTAACCCCAAACACCAAGACATCAGCTTCTCTTCTTCACTCTGCTCTCTGTTTATTGTATGGATGTGGCACAAACTTCTTCACAAACCTGTTATGGGCCACAGGTACTTTCATCTGTCCAACACTGTGATGTAGTAAGAAACAACAGAGATGCTATTTGCTATTTGCCAGTAAAGAGTGGGCTGAAAAAGCTCGTGTTACAAGAAGAAACATCCCTGTAGAGGCTACACCTCCTTCCAAGAGGCTGTCCATACCCATTTCCCAAGGGTTAGGACTGTGCTATTGCAATTCTTCATGAGATCTTTCTTGCACAAGCTACAAACCTTGCAGCGTCCTTCATTCCCTTTGTGCAGACTAGGAGCAGATGTTGGGAGAGGATCCAGGCCCGTGTGTTGCACTTAGAAGAGGCCACATGTATAAATCCCCCTCCTTTCTACGGCTGTAAAATACAGTGTGTGCACCTTATTGCCAGAGAGACATCCAGAGTACAGGGCAGAGCACAACCGGGAGAATGAAGGGTCTGGGGAGATTTCTCACCGTTCAGAAAAGCTGGAAGAATTTTGTTTGGAAAGCCAGGCTTGGGAGGAAAAGAACAGGAGTGAAGAAGGAGGAACCACTTTAAGTGCAAAAATGCCTGAAGGGAATAGGGAAGTGCGAGGTTTCAAGGCTAAATGAGCTGGTGTCACATGCAGGGATAAGAGAGCCTTGATTTAGGCTGGAGAGACGAGCCAGCAGGCAAGGAATTTGCTCCAGACAGAGTCCTTCCTAGATCCTGCATGCTACCATAGCTAACAGTCATGTCAATAGGGTTTAAAAGGTGCTTCAGAGGAATTGGGAAGCAAAGACAAATAAGGTGGGTGGCTGAGGAAGGAATGGAAAGTCCAGTGGTTACTGAGTGAGGCTTGAGTGTGATGAAAATCCTGGCTGTGCTCCAGTACAAGATTTCCTATCACATTAATTATCTTGCAACAGGCTCCAGGGCTTTCTGTGATACAGACTCCATGTATCAAAAATGCTGCACAAGACACCAGTGCTGGAGTAACAAGATAAACTTGCTGTGTTGTCTCCCAGCCTTCCATGAAGATGCCCTCAGAGATGAAGCCTGGAACTCCTCGGTGCCGTTCCCTCTGGTGCACCTGGGCAGAGAGGGAATGATCTTCAGGGAACAAGGAAATATTAGCTCTTTGAAATATAAAGTTTCTCTCAAAAATTAACTCCATCCCCTTTCTTTTTGGGAACATACATATGCTCTTGGATGGCATTTTTGTGGCACTTAAAGGTGCTACTTGAAAAGTGTTCTTCTGAAAACACAGAAATGTGGTCACCTAAACCTGGGTGAAGATACTGGGAATATTGTGGTACTGCCACTGTTTGTTGTGAGCAGGACTCTTGGCAGGCATCTCACGAAGCTGTATCTGTTCAAACCAGTAGAACTGAGGGGAGAATTCTCTCTTTCCCCTCCAACTCTCCCTTTTTCCTCTCTTCTCTTTTTCCTCTCTGTCTGGGTGCACTGGATGGCAAACGGAAAGACAGAAAATCAGTGTGGAACAAGTGTGGTCTGGGAAAGGGAAGTCACGGCAGGTGTAATGCCACCCTGAACAGCAGTGAAACAAAAGCAGAAGCCAGACAACACTGACAAAAAGAGAAGGAAGGAGCGAGGAGCTGCCCCAGCATGGTCCTTCTTTTCCAGTGGAAAAGGAGAGTCTGATGCTCTGTTTTCCACTCTTGACAGCGCCACAGTTGCTTTCTGTCGCCGGGGTATGAGGTAGATGAGGAGGAGTGCCTGCAAGTAACGCCTGAGTCACCTCGGTGGCTTCTGTAGTGGGGGAAGCTCTGGTTGTAGCAGCCCCCCTGCTCTGGGGAAGGGTGTCCTCAATATATGGAACCAGGATCGCCTTGCACCTGGGATGTGAAGCCTGGTTTTTACTGAGACAGTTGGGGTAGGAATGAGGTTGGGTTTGAAGTCTCCTTTCTCACTGAAGTGTGGAGGTGTAACCTGAGGAGGACAAACAACAACCAGCTTGTTGCCACCGCTGTCGTTCTCCTTTGTGCTAGAGGAGAAGACTAAAGCTTTGTGCTGGCCAAGGAACTCCTTAAATCAGGAAATAGCCTTAGGAGGCTGATTCCAGACCCCTTTTTTTCTAACCGAAGGTGTACAGAAGAGATGAGAACTGGGTCCATTCTGGAGTACCCACCTGCCCTCCCAGCCTGGTGACACACTGGTTGTGAAGATATGGACTGTCCTCTACTGCTGCCTCCTCTCGAATGGCCAAAGCAGAGTTAAGCCTCCTCGTCCCTCTCTCCC